>JARHVA010002959.1:0-372500 GCA_037957365.1 Torreya grandis | reverse complement strand
TAGACCATATGATCTCCTCACACAGGAGAATCCAACCATATATAAATTTGATCTTTTAACCCTCACACATGTGAGATATATTAACATTAAAAATCCTCCTTAGATTTATCTATCACAAAGCCAATTATGTCTAGATGAACACAATAAATAACTAGATGAATTCCACTCATGTACACAAGCACTCCAATCATCCTTGAACTCTGATAAGACCTTTACACATCTTTAAATAACCATATTCATCCCTAAACATCTCTAACCATGTCAAAATTTAAGATCAACCAAGCCTCCTTCAAGCATACTAGGACAAGCACATTTCACACATTGTCATTATCACTTAGACTATCAAGGCAATTCATCCACTCACTTGGACACCTCCATGAATTCACCATGACATAATTGAAAACTCTTTGACAATATACCCCTTTTTCATTGATGTCAACAACCATCATATAGTAATATATAACTCACCTTCCTTCTCTCTCTTCAAGCACTCTTAGAATAAGAACTTTCCCCGCTTTGACACAATGACAAAGTGAGAACCAACTGATCTTGAGGACCTAAAAATACCATCAACAAGAGAGAACCACCTTATAAATATTATAAAAACCCCCCCTTACCTTGAGCCTAACTTTTCTTCGCCTTGTCAACTTCCACTTTCCACATGCCAACACTCTCTTCATACAAGCACTGCAACCAATGAAGAAAGAATACACAAAAGTACTAAAATCTGATGAAACATATTATGAAAAATCTGAGAGGGAATCCCCCTAAGATATTTGAGTAATGACAAATTTTGAGTATCTTTAGATCTTTACATACCATGAAGAACCTTCAAACATGCCTTCAAATTTTTTCTCACAAGCCAATCCCATGATCACCAAAAAAAAATTTCAACCATACAAAAAAAATGAAATATGTTTAAAAACAAAAAAAACTCATATGAGAACAAACATAACTTGGTATTTTGGATAAAATGACCAAAAAACATTAAATCTTCATAGTATGCCTATCTACTCTCCTTGTAGCCCTACCTGGAACTTATAGAGCCCACAATTCTCTATAAACACAACTTCAAGACCTAAAACTTCATATCTATAGTAATCTAATATTCCCCTTTAATAAATCCAAATTGCATCACCTATCTCATCTTCTAAAACATACTTCCTTCACAAACCTACTAGCCAATTAGGCCTCCATTTTAACAAAACAATGAATAACATGAAATAGACCAACCTTAGGATCTCAATGAAGGTTTATTTGACAACCCATTTGACCCATTAAACCTATTAATAATCCTTTAATCTTAAATCATAAGGAAAACCACTTTTCTAGTGGAGCCTAAAACCCTAAAATTTTAAAACAAAGAAGGTCAGCAAACCTTCTTCTAATAAATTCCCTCTAAAAATTCTTACACACCTAGATACAACCATTTTGACCCTTTATAAAATAAATACATAGAAAAACTTTATTCTACACTTAATGGATTATTTTAAGAATCATAGATAAACACACCCTACTTCACAATGTCATAGAGTGAAACCAAGAGTTTCCCACAACTCCTCATATTCCTTCTCCTCCTTGGTAATATGGTATTTTTAGTTATTATTCTTCTTAGGATTAAGATACTAAACATTATCAACCACTAAAACATTCTCCTTCTCTTATAAGATTAAATTTTAAATCATGGAGACAATTAAGATTCGTGACATACCTTTTCATCTGAAGAATCTTCCTTATAGTTCAAAACCTCATCACTAAGCACTTAAAACTGATGTTATTTGCATGAAGATTGATTAGCATCAATAATATGTTCACTTGGATCCATACTTACCTTATAAAAATCCTCAACTAGTACCTTTCTCCTCTCTTTGAGCTCAGTTTCTTTATCCACAACATGAGCAGACAATGAGAGCCCTTGACACTCTTTAACTTCTATATCATTCTCTACCATAACAAATAGATTACTTGGAACATAAAACATATCATGACTCATAATTACCACCTTTGTTTTCCATGATTTAACTTTCCTTCTTCCTTACACTCTAGGATCTTGATTGAACTCATTTTGACTTAATGGCCTTTGCTTACAAAATCTAGCAATGTGACCAATTTTCTCACAGTTGTAGCAAACCATTATTTTTGAAGTGAACTCAAATTACCCTAACTTATTTAGACACTACTTATCAAAGTTTCCATCATCAATATAGTTTAACCAATTGAAAATTTTCACACCTTTTTACTAGTAACCCCAATCATAGTTCCATGCAAACTCATTTTTAATAGGTCTCTTGTATTGTCTAGCTCTTCTTTGTATCCAAGACCAGTTCTATCACTTGCATTTTTTTGATCGTTCAAAATATTATATAGATCACTTGAGATTTTTTAAAATCTCACAAATGACTTCACCTTACTAGATGTATTTCCTAACATAAATTTCAATGACTCATTTTCACTCACATGCCTTGAGCATTCATCTTCTTTAGCTTTCAGGCTTGTAAACATGATTTCCAATGAACAACTAAGATGTTTTAATATATCTTCATGGTTCTTGGTGTCTTCATTCATTCTTGCCTAATACACACTAAATTTCTCCTCATAGTATTTGAGTTGAGACTTCATCTCCTTATTAATCTTTAGTTCTCCAAGAGCATTTATCAATGCAATCTCATAGTCCACCTCATCTTCATCATCATCTTAATCACTCTAAGTAGATTCCTTTTGATGTGACCAACTTACTTCCTTATCCATGAAGAGGGATTCATCTTCATCAAGACCATTATCTTCATGATCACACTTTGAGTCACTAGTTTCACTCTCATCTGATGACCTGTAGTCTTTATTGGTGCAGAGACTCTTCTTATTCTTGAATAACTTCTTGTTATCATACTTTCTGAAACCTTTCTTCCTCTTATTAGACCTATATATCTTCCTATCTTCATCATCATTATTATTATGCTTATGAGGGCACTTGTTAGCAAAATGTCTTATCTTATCATAATTGAAGCATTTGAAGGGTAAGTTACCCTTATACTTGCCTGACCCTATTTTCAATTTCATTGTAAATAGAGAAATTAGTTCATCTTCATCAATATCAAATGTTTCATCCTCTTTGGGTTTTTAACCTTGGAATTTCTTCTTTGTATTCATTTATGTCTTTAATATTTATTCATTATTTGGTGGTATATCATCATTCTTCTTCATCTCATAGGCATTAAGGGTGCCAAGTAGTTCATCCAACTTCATCTGAGTAAGATAATGACTTTCTTCTATAGTAGGTACATTAGTATAGCACTTGAGAGAAAGGGACCTTATTAAATTTTGAGCTATAGTAGCTTCTTCAAGGTTCTCTCTAAAACCTCTGATGATGTTCATAATCTCATCAACCCTTTATAGAAAAGATGCCACAAAATCTTCTTCCTTCATCTTGAGACTCTCAAATTATCTTTAGTGAGTCTACAACTTTTCTAACTTATTTTTGAGTATAACTCATAAATATTATTTAATTTATCCCACATTTCCTTGGAATATGTATAATGTATTACCTTAGTGTATTTAGTCTATAAAAGCCTACAAATGATAGCATTCATTACCTTAGAATTGTTCTCAAATAACTTCTTATCCGCAACACTAGATAGAGGAATAGTAGGTATATAATAACCATCCACAATAGATTTCCAAATTTCAAACCCTAGGTACATGATGTATGTCCTCATCCTTCCACTCCAAAAAGCATAATTAGATCCGTTGAACTTGGTGCTTACTTAGTAGAGAAACTTCCTTGATGACTACCTATTTTGTACCCTGGATCACCTTCAAGTTAAGAAGCCTTTACAAAAAGACCTAATATGATACCAATTATTAAAGGTACAATCACTAAGAGGGGGTGGTGAATTAGTGAGCCTATATATTGTCAATTTCAATTCCAATCCTTTTAAACTATTAAACAATCAACATATATCAACTTGATCAAGCAACATTAGCAAGAGAGATCATTCATTTAATTAATATAAAATATCAAACTCACAACATATAGTTCCTATGGGAAATTATCATTGGGAATAAAACCCACTCTCAATCCTATAACACATGGACTACTTGTCCTATAAGAGATTACAAACAAGAGACTGATCAAGTCCTTCTGACCAAGATTAAGTGAAACATTAATTTCATAAGGACCACCTTCCTCTAAGATGATCAAGTCCTTCTGACCCCCTTTTTTTCAAGTCCTTATGACCAAAAACCTTGGTCAAGTCCTTCTAATCTAATGCCTTTAATGAAATAACTATTTCACAAGGAACACCTATCCCTAAAGAAGATCAATTCCTTTTGACCTCTTATGAAATGAACACCTCCACCTTTAAACTAATGTTTTCAACACCTAATTATTAACTCTGATAAAATAACCTCCTTCATTACTTAACACACTCACAATGAATACAAAAATAATCTTCTAGATCACTTCTCATTCTCATTAACCTAAAATAGTTCTATCGTAATACCAACAACATGATGAAATAATCATACACATAGTCCTCACTTTGACTTGTGTCTTTCCTTTATATTTTTCACTTTTCAACCTATGCTCTACTTGCACATGTCTCTTCTTCACTCTATTCCAAAATTTATCTATTAAAGTCTTGACACATACTCCACCAGTCTGCACAAGCCTCCACTTTGAGCACCTACTCACAAGTCTCTCATACATGTCTTCTTAATGTCTAAATATCACCATCTTTGATTTTACCTTCTATAGAGCATTCATTAATTATCAAGTTAACAATATTTCCTTACTATAAACTATACATGTGTTCACCCTTAAGGCATCTAACATGGGTCACACTTAAACACAAATCTCTTTTAAATAAGCCTAGACACTTTTTAGGTCTTATCGAGACCCATTCACCTCTTTGATACTTCTTTGTGCAAAATAAGAACACAAAAAAATTTCCAAGTACATGGAACCATACCACATGATTTATAGGTCCTTATTAAGTGTGAATATCCATCACAACACCCTTATTTTAACACTTAATTAGCTCAAACACCTTTTTATACATAGTCATTATGAATGAGAACATAGTTGATTTTTAACCCTTTGATCATACTTCATATGATTGGTAAAACCTTCATGATGCACATACATGGTCCTCATGGAGTATAAAACATACTGTAATAACTATGTCACATTTAAACATTAAGATACCAATAAGCACAACACAATTACCCTTCTCAAGATACTTGTAGAGAAAACACAAAATACAGTTAGCTTTAACCTTCATAACTTTGAATTTACATACTTTCATACCTTGAAATCTATATTTATAGATTCTATGTAGACTACTCTAAAAATTTTCTTTTTACACCATGAGTAAATTATGCATATGTCAAAAGCTATGGCCTAAAAACTAGACACTAGTCTTGCCTTTGTTAAATTCAAATATTTAAATTCAAACGGTCATAGTTAAACTTTAGTAACCTAAAATTCATCTCATTCCCTCTCATATTAGATTAAATATTTACCATAAATCTTCCTCTAACTTTAAATCATATTACACCACTACCCAAATGTTAAACTTCAAATGGTTAACCTCATCTTATGCAATCTTGTAATCTTAATCACATACGCACCATCGATCTCTATGGATTAGATGGATATTTATCTTATAGAGCTCACCATTTTATATTGATCATAACCCCTATGATCATGAAACTTGGCACCCTCACATTATTTGTAATCACTTTTACTATTAAACATCGAGCACTTATTATCATCTCACTACTTCCTAAAACTTTGGAATAAACACACTTGATTGATCTCTTAAAATAGCTCATTCTTTACCTTTTAAAACCATTAAAAACTTTGACCTGTTTAACTCAACACATGTTATTTATCTCTACTTTACAAATTCTCATGAACCATTATATTTTTATTTGGTCCTAATCTTTACCTTATGCAAAAATGACTAAGTATGGGAACCATTTCAATCTACTTGGAAGGCCAAATTTTCATAGTTATATATTTCACTTAGCTCAATCACATGTTCTCAAATTTTAACCATAGAGACTAGGACTAATATTAAACAAACCCATATGACTATTTCCCCTTATAACCTTCACATGTGAAAGATATGTAATCATCAAACTAATTACTTAGCTCTTTCTTGAACTTAGATAAATAACATAGTTGATCTAAGATTCATTTCACATCATTGATATTCAATTCAATGAAATGTAGACCATTATATCTTGTTTACAAATTTGGCTAAGTGTTGAAACTTAAAGCACTTCTTTTTGAGGGACCTACTTTGTACCCACATATCTTTTTTTGTGATAAATCACATGATCTAAAATTTATACTATATTATCTCCTCATATAGGAGAATCCAACCATATATCAATATGATCTTATAACCATCACATGTGTGAGTTATAATGACATTAAAATTACTCCTCAAATTTATCTATCATAGAGCCAATTATGCCTAGATTAATAGAATGAAGAACCCGATGAATTACACTCATGCACACAAGCACTCTAATCATCTTAGACCTATTATAATACCCCTTTCACATCCTAAAATCACCATACTCATCCATAAACATATATAACCATGAAAAAATCAAATGTCAACCAAGCCTCCTTCAAGCATACTAGGACAAGAACATAGCACACTTTGTCATTATCACTTAGACTATCAAGGTACTTCATCCACTCGCTTGGATACCTCCATGACATCACTATGACATCATTGAAAACTCTCCAACACTATGTCAAACATGTCTAATGTTTCCCATTATGGGAGAGTAGTAACATGTATCTATACTAAAACTTGATAAATATTACTATGATGTGACATATCCATCATGACCATCATAAAATATATGATCATTCATATGTTGTGTAACTATATGAACCATATTATTATGTAAATAATTTTCTATATTATTATAATGTGTTATTATCACTATGGGACACACAAAGTAGCTTGTAGAGTAAGATTAGAGTGTAATGGATTAGGTATAGTTTTTTGTGTTGGACTATACCTATGATGTAATGGAAAATTAAGTACTATTTATTTAGGAAATTCATTTACCTTACTTTAAAATATATGAGTAAAATAAACCTATATAATTTTATAACTAGCCGTGGTGGGAGTGGGGTGGAGGAAGAAACATATTTGGTTAAAAATGATACTCATATGGAATTCCCATAACTATAAATACTTTATTATTATATATTTACTTCACACATACATGTATTAATTATAGAATAAAACACATCTTATGTATCTATGATCATCCTAATAACATTTCAAATTCTCATGTAATGGGTATAACTAATAATAAAGTGGTAGGTAGTTTAGGTTATACCTTAAATGGTAGTACAATTATCATAATAAGGTTTTATATGTTCCCATCGATTCCTTTCACTATATTTGTTATATTTACCAAGTAATTATATGTATATCTAAGAGTATAAGGTATCTTCATGATTCAATTTTTTTTTATTAAACTATTATATATCATGACACTATGTATAGGTTGTGAACCAATGTAAGCATGCACAAATAATTCCACATCAAAATACTAATTCTCAGTAATATAACACTCATAAATTGTGATAGTATGCTTATATATCTAAATAGTCTAAAGTGTGTCAATAATACCATCTAGATTATACTCTTCCTCAATCCTAGAAGTATAAGAAGTTGAAAGAAGGTGCACATTTTAATTCATATGAACCTCATGATTACAATTATTCTCTTGTGCCAGATGATTTGGAAATGGGTTGGAAAATAGTTTAAAATTAGAATTTCCATCATACTATTTCCTTGATTCACTTGTAGATGAATAAATTTCAATAATGTTATCATCTATCATATTTTATATATCATTTAATTAACTAATCCATATATTGGTTTAATGTTATGTACGCCTATAATAATCAAAATATGATTTTTTTTCAAATTCATTATATGGAGGCTTACTCACATGAAACTAATTTTTCAATGGATAAATATGAGGTTGAAAAATTAAATTATATATTATGAGGAGGTTATGCTAACAATGATAACTACCTAATTTTATTAGTTGATAAGACAAACCAATTATTTGGATGTGAGAATACATTAACTATTTTCTTTACATCATTATTAGTATTATTCACTTTAGATTTTAACTTTGGTTTACTTATAAAATTTGCATAAAATGTGCTTGGAAGATTGGACAATTAGTTTAGCTTATTCATAGAAATGAGCTTGAATTATTGGTCCTTGAGCTTATGACATAAGTCATCCAAATACTAGATGCATTTAAACATAATCGACTCATGTAGATCCTAAACAAATATTTGATTTAATATATCTTTTTACTCATCTCAAATTGTATTTTTCATTTTAGAGGGCATGGTTTTATGACAAAGCACATAGTCATTGATGGGCTCATTGGATCCTTGATTAATTTTTTCAATGTGAACATATAACATTTTATCATCGATGTTGATTGAAAAGTGTGCTAAGAATACATCAAAAAAAGGATTAAAATCATGAACACATTTAAAAATGGGGTCATGTAACCATCACAAAGAGTCATATTTGAGACTTCAAGGAGAAAATATAATCAATAACTTGTCCTTGGATACATAGTCCCCACATGCTACATGAAAGGCTCTAAGGTGTTGTTATTGATCATTATTACCATCATATAGTGTAAAATTATGTGAAAAAAACATATATTTAAGGGATAAGTTGAGTATCATATGATAATGGAATAAGTAATAATTATTTATAATTAGTGGCATGACCCACTTTATAAGAACCTTGTTTCAATTTTAAAACCATAGTTTTAACATCAAGAACCATTTGTATAAGGGTCTAAACACTAGGTATACAAAATATGTGAAAATGGAATGTTTGATATGAGTAGTAACCCTAGAAGGTATGAAAGTATGTTGTATAGGGAGAATAATTGTAATATGAGGAAAACCTTGTCTTTCCATCATACCATGGGTAGGCATCATATTTGTAATCATAGGCCTAGACATGGGAATAATATAAAAAATAGCAGACTAAACATTTATTGTATAATAAATGCCTTTAAAAAGTATATTAGTATCTGTAAATAGCTTAAGTTGTTCCTCATATGTGAAAACATAGCATTCTTTATTTTTGATTTATATGATTGTTTTCAGTAATTTATCTAGATCATTAGGTTGCATATAAATTTATTCATAAAAATTAGAAAGAGCCTAAATTTTTTAGATAATACATAATCAATTTAATTAGGATGTATTATATCTTGATATAATTATTATGTTTATCTTGATAATAGTTTCCAATTTCAAGTTTATCATCATTAACAATATGTTTTACTTCTATGTATTCATTAACATTTGCATCAATAGAAGAAGGATGAATTTTCATCTCATCAATTTATCCCTTTTTAACATGTGTTTGATATAAATAAATATGATAATAATTTATTTAAATATTACATAAGCTATTACTTATCTTTAGAGGGATTTAAAAACTAACCTTACTATATGTCATATAATATGATGAAAAGTTCAAGAGGGCTTAGTGCCAAGGAGAGATTACTTTACTACATAGAGAGGTTAAAAATAAAAAATTCTATTATGAAACCCTAACACAAAAAATTGAAATCCTAATAAGGTATAATAAAAACCCTAAAGGAAACCTAGGGTTTGGATATTCTCAACAAACAAACTAGAGTTTGAAGTATTGAAACCCTAAGAGAAAAAGATCACCTATGAGGAAAAATCACAAATTATGTCTGTAAATCATATTTAAATAGATAAATAAAAGGTATAAGGATGAAAATATAAGGGAAAACCTAAGGTTTTTCCTATGTTTTGGATAAATAAAAGGTTCATGAATATGTTTTATCTAATTTTGGATTTAGTTTATATAAATAAGACACAACTATAAAATATTCAAATTACATAAGATATAACAATCCACATATAAATTTGATTGTAACAAGTAGAGTATTAATGACTTATTTTAAATTTTTTTTATGAAAAAACTAGAGGAATATGGTATTTATATTTTTTAAATTATTTTATGGTTTTTGACAAGGTATTGTCATTAGTAGAATCTTGGAATGGGACTGAGTACACATATATGAAAATAGACTACTTGCATCTACTAAGATGAGTTTATTGATTTTTAGATGTCTATGATAGGGCATAATCATAGACTAAGTATTTTAATAATATGGGATATCTACATAGGTTTATGATTAATTTTTTATCATTGTTCTTGTTCCTGTGAGTTATAGTTATGAATTTAGATATATTTGATCTTGGACAAATATTTTTTTACCCCTTTTCCTTGTTTAAAATCCTATCCTAACTTTTGACACTATGTTTTATTGTAAAAAGAGTTTATTTTTATGGCTTGAGTTAACCCAAACCAATCCTTGATGAGTGGCTAGAATCTACCCATGGTTTAATAATCTAAAGTGGGCTCAACCCACATATAGTTATCTCTTTTATATTAGTGTGTGCAATCATTGTATTAAAAACATGTAGTGTAATCTAGAGTATGGATTTATACACTCAAAAATATGTTATTTTTATCTTGTTATGGTATGCAAAATTATTTTATGCCCTACTAATTTTAAGGGTTTAATATTTTTAAGATTTAGGGTAGTTTCTCTCAAAGTGTTGATGTATTCTAGAGTATAGTAGTGACTTTTAAAGTGAGCTATAGATATGAATAAGCTTAGAATTGATTTCTATAAATAAATATTTATTTTTTAAATTTCCATTTTCATTGACACGTGAAACATATGGGTTGACCAATATGAAAGATTTTAATCTAGGGAATTTTTTTTTGAAGGGCACTTAGACATATTCAACCCAAGTGAATAGACTCGATAGGATAAAAAAAAATTAGGAAGCTTTAGGGTTTCAAAAAATTAGGAAATAATGATATGAGATTAGGATATAGTCTAAATATGATAATAATATATTTAGTTAGAGATTAAGGAAATCCTACGTAGTAGTAAACATAATTTGCAAATTTTTAGCCCATAATGAGTGAATGGCTCAAATTAGGTGTGAGCAATAGTTAGTTGTGTATGCAAAGGTAAGGTATAACAAGGATTGGTAAAAAATAACATTTTAAAGATTATAATATCATATATTATCGTCTACAAGTATTTAGTAGGTAGTGGAGGAGGTATATGGTTTTCTATGGGAGTATTTTGAGGATAATTATTAGCATAGTTGTATCTAACATAAGTGTAGCATCCTCCAACTAGAACTATCTTTATAGAAGGTTTTAATATGCCATTAACATTATAAATTCATTCCTCAGTTTGATTATTCCTCTTTGAATAATTATCTTTAGTTTTTTCCAACTACATTGGATCTTGAAGCCTTTGCCATTGTTATCCTTCTAATGTTTATTCTTGAAAGGTGGATGTGGCTAAATAGATTGTGAATTCCTTAAATTTTCCTTTATTTTTTTAATTTAAGCTTAAAGAGATTATATATTTTCTATTTATTTATATCCTTCTCAAAAAATTGGTCCATGGAGATGGGTCTATGAACATCCATTTCATCCCTAATCTATGGATATATTACCAAAATGAATTTCTTAATACAAAAATGTTCACCTTGTAATACTAAGGTTCATACTTTAGAATTCATGTGAGCTATTCAAAATATTATGTAAATTTGTAATATCCATAATAGTGATTTTAAAAATCATTCATATTCATATTTAAGTAAAGTTAAAGGAGGAAATGTTTCCTAAAAACATAAATTTATCCCAAGTGGTGGTTTTAAGTGATATCCCCATTTTAGGCTTCTTAATATTCCATCATCAGTATGAATCACTTGAGAAGTGATATGATATTTTGAAAATTTTGGTATTATTTTGATGAAAATTTACTTAATTTAATTATACTACACTAATAATTAAACAATGGGCATAAGGGAACATATGATCTAAATATAGTAAATAAATACATGCCCTAATGATTTATAAGACAAAATCAATGAAAATACATTGAATGATTGATAATTTAAAAATGGGGTTTAGATATGCACACATTAACTTATTCATAGGATAAACATTCTAAAAATAAGGTATTTAAATAGTATAGAATAGAATCTAGAAAGATAATTATGATACACTGAAGTAACTATAATCAAAATGTCTTGATAGAGGCTAACCAATATAAAATTATTATGATAGTGATTGTACTAAAAGTGGAAAAATTATTTTTTTAATGTTTGTTTAGGTATAATTAATCTAAAAATATATAAATCCTTTTCATGATTTTTCTTGATACAAACCCCTCCTAAATTAGTGAATTGGTGTGAAAAACTATTGAAATGTATTCTCATTTGATCAATCTATAATTTGTGCCATGATACCTTAAAAAGACATAAATTTCATTTTTTTAGGAGCATGAATAAGTTAGTTCCATAATTTTTGATAGGATATAAATCAACACTCATACATGTCAACAATAAGATTAATATATATGATAGTCCTATCCCTTATCTTTCACTAGTCCTTTTTTTTGGTATAAGTTGTAGCACTAAATCTTGAATGCTATAAGAGAATATATATATGTAATATCTATATGTCTTCCTTTTAATTTTTTTTTTTTTAATAACTTGATTTAAATGTATTGGTGTGATTTTGTATATAAATAATTATTGTATTTAAATTAATAACTTATTTTCATGCAAACTCACATTATGGAAGTGATAAAGTTGCTAATCATGATGTAATGAAACATGGTGAAATGGAAAAAATGACCCAAAACCACATGAATAGTATAAAAGTGGTGTGATAGTGGTTAGACCACTATCTAATTATATTAATAATGCTCAAGGTGATAAAAGATCATGGAATAGAGATAAATGGGTTTATAAGAGTATTTGTGAGTATCAAGAGGAAAATAAATGAAAAATTTTAAGATGTTTACAATCAATTTATAATAAGGAAAGGTTATTCAAGATCCATCATAAAATAAAATAAATAAATAATCCAATTTTTAACCAGTGATCTATATGTATAAAAACATAATAATAATATTGCAATTACAATGCATGTATGAAATTTAGGTGTCTACATACTAAGAAATTTAATGTGTGTATGTACATTTACATTAATGTGAATAAAAAAAGGATGTATAATGTCTTTGTTGTGGTTTATTTTCTATCTATAAGTTATGTTGAAAGTTAATATTGGATAGGAAAGTTATCCAAAATTCAAAAGAAAGAGAGAGGTTACCTTATATCAAAGTCTAGCTCTAATAACCTATAAAACATAAAATGTAATATACGTCATGGACAATAAGTGACTTTAGTTGCTAACTGACATATGTTAATCAAATAAGACTAAGACTTCTACTAGTGGGATGACAAAGAACTGACCAATGGGTACATGATGTATATGAGACCAGTGATAATCTCATTTAAATTTAGACAATAATGTTATTCAAGCCCCTTGAGACATGATTCAGGTATGGACAAGGTGATTGTGCTAAATTAATGGTGATACTACCTTGGTGGTGCTAATTTCAAGGTGATTAGATCATGTAAATGGTAAGGGTGGCTAAGAAATACTTGAAATATTTTCTTATGTTGTAATAAAGATTATGCTTTTACTAGGTGTTATATTTATCCCACTTCATAACCTTATGAATTATAATTATTAGAGAGCTAATTATGTTAGTTTAAGTAAATAATATACTTAGAGGATTTCATGGGTGAAATAAGTGTGTAGGAACATGGCATTGCTAATTAAGTAAAAAGGACAATGCTAGGCATTGTTGCATCAATTTTTATCCTATTTATGAACATATCTTGTCTAAAAACCTTAATTGATCCAAGTTGAATGCCTTGAATGCCATTTGACCCTTTCTTTAGTCTTGGCATGTCTTAATGAATGATGATCTATATTGGGTTGGTAAAAACACCTTTGGGTGATCATCTTGAGTGGATAAAGACAAATTAGACCAATGTCTAGAATGCCTTATAGTAGAATTACAAATTTATCCATTAATTACCTTTACCTTGATCCCTATGTAGGGAAGTAAGTTGTCTTAGAATCAACCATAAAACATTATTATATTTATCATTTTCCATTATGGACTAGCAAAGAGAACATCCATTTATGAAGGCATGGGTTGGAAAGAAGAGCGGCTGCTCAATCTAATGAAATAACTAAAACATGTCATGTTCTGATTGGGATATAAGGAGAGAATACTTTTTTAGGAAGGTGGATCTCTTATAAATCACATTCTTTCCATTTTAGGAGAAATACAAATGATAATAAGGAAAAATAAATGGATCATGGAGACGGAGAGATTAAAATCAAATAAATTTTTAAAAAATATCCCAAGGAGGACTGAGATTTATTAGTAGGCTTCTCTTTGGATTTAACTATTTTGTTATCTGACCAAATGAAGGTGTGTGATTCTAATTTTTTTATTGTGTTTGGGAAGATTAAAATTCATTTTTATCACTTCTTTTCTTTGCTTATTTCCCCTATGGTTATGCTTGAGTCAAGTCATAGTATTCTCTACCATTGTGTGTAGGATTTTGGATTTGAGACATTCCTCCATGGTTGATCTAGTTGTTAGGACTTATGTTTATTTGGATAGTAAGGTTTCATTGTGTAAGACTATTGATGCATTGAAAGGTTACATTCTTCATGATGGAGTAAGGGTTATGTATCTCATGTTTTATATGATGTTAGTTTTCCTAAGCCCTATCATTACTACTTATAGAATATATCTTAGTAGATATATGCATGATGGATTTTATCCTTGTGATCCTTATGTTCTCTCTTTTTATGTTTTATACTTATTGAAAATAGATTTGAGGTTGGTAACCTCTTAAATAAGAGATACTTGGATTTTCACCTTGTGATTATATATCTCATTGACCCCAAGAAATATTGACTACCTTTTACCTATACTTAACTTTCATTATGATGTGAACATGCCTAGATCTAGGAGTCCTACTCACACATGCCTAGACCAATCACTTGATGAAGGAAAAATGTTGGGAGGTGATCCCACCTTCTATTGGACAATATTGTACTTAGATCAAAGAATATCTTGTCTTCAACTATTGTTTACTCTATCATTACTTTCTATGACTAGAGATAAGTTAGGGATTAATTATTCTCAGTTTAACATATTGTATTTATATGCTAATGACTAATTGTGGGCTGAGTTATGAAACACTATTATTAAGAAATTTACTAGTTAAATGTCTTGGTTATTACTATAGATAACTATTTTATAAAATTATTATAGTATATGATAAATATACATCCTAGTGAGTGGATACTCATCTAAAATAGAATCCTAGTAGAAGCTTGGATATTGATGACTGAGTTTAGCCAAGTAAATGGCCTTAACATATAAAATATTTAAGTTATTAATTTTAAATTCTTGTGTTTTTTTATTCTCACACCTTGATGTGATTTTTTGGAGTTGGTTATAAATGGACTATATATAAATGAAGAATCAATCCTATATGAAGGCATCATAGTTACTTTTATGAATCTACTTACGTCAGCCCATTCATAATATGGATTATGCCCAGGTAGTCTAGATATGATAGGTTAACCTTTTATAAGGAATAATTTAAGTAAGATAAAATATTAAATAAATATTAGAAAGAATGTTATTGAGAAACTTAATAGGCACTGAATACATATCTCCCTGAAAGGAATTTGTCAAGTAGGGATCAACTTTTAAGCCTATATGGCTATTTTAATAAAATGATACATTTACCTTGGTCAATTTTTTTGGTTAATTAGCCAAATAAAAGAGCTTTGTGCCTCATAATTTACTCTATTGGAAATTATTTTAGACTAAGCTTATCCATAAATGAGTGGATCTTAAATAAATGACTAAGTGATTGTTAGTAAGAATATATATGTAATAGTAATTTATAGTCTGAGTCTTGATTATTTTGATAAAGAAATGCCTTATGTCAGGGTTTTGAATTAAATCATGGAGTAAGATTTATAACTTATAATTTTCCCATATCGATACCATCTTGCATAAAAATTATAATTTTAATAGAGTATGGATCTTGGGCTAATATTTTAATAATTCAAGGTAACCAGGTGGTTTAACTATAAAAGTCCTTGTAAGAATTTAACCAATGTTATAGGAGGATTTTAAGAGATTTCCTTAACTCTATGTTTATATTCTTGATTTAAACATTATATCTCTCTCTTGTATTATTTTTACATATTGGGTATCTGTATTAATACTCAATGTTTTATATTTTTTTGAACAAACAAGTCAAATTCGAGATTGAGCTTACCTTATGTGTTTTAGATTATCATCTAAATGAATAATAATATTGGTTTAGTGTAGAAGGCTTGTTTAAGCCTTGATGTGTTTAATTTTTATTTTTTTAGTTTTATTATCTCTATGTTTTATCCTTAATGTTTCTATGCTTCACTTTAAAAATTGAATTCTAGATTGGCTGAATTATTTTATGCAAAGGAATGGCTTAATAACATTTTAATCTATTTAGTCACCTTATGATTTGTTTTCAAGATTTTACTTATTCAAATTTAGTAATTTTTCCTTAGTAAGGTTATCCTCATTGACTTAATTTGTCCACCTATACTTTAACTTAGTCATTTTGTAGATGGGTCTTTTCATGGATTTTTCCTTAGTCAATTTATGTGCTTTCTAGAAGACCAACTAGATGATGCCATATGGAATAATATCAATAATATCAAATAAATTTACCTTGGCTATTATCACCTTGTATTTTTATTATAATTTTTCCTTAGTTTATTAATTTAGCTTATCCTATTATAAGATCAACACCAAGATAGGGGTCTAGCACGATGTTACCATATGGCATCATATTGGTGGGATAAAATACTTAAAATGTGTATAATAGGAATGAATCCGATAGGATAATTAGTGAAAAAGATGTTACCATGTAGCACGATCCTTATACTTCATAATTTTGGAGATATCTATATCGAGTATGAATATTATGGGCCAAAGAGTTAGTAAGATATTGACATGTGTCATAATCCCATTATTATATATTCTTTGGGAAGTTGCACCCACTTGATAGAGTGGTAAAGTAGCATATTAGTGAATTTTCACCACATGGAATTTTTCCAAGGTCACTTGGGAAGCGATAAGTGGGAAGAGTGGCCCTAGGAACTCAAAGACAAGTTGGCATAGATTTGTAGCCTTCTAAATTGACCATGTAGAGCCTAATCATGTCAATAGTGGCTAAGGTCAATTTTGATGATCATCTCAATGACACAACACATCATCCTTAGAAGTAATCTTGTGTTAAAACTCATGGATGTTTGATCAAGTGAAATTAGAGATCATCTTGTAGCTTTCTCAATGTCATAATGCTCTAACTATGAGTATAGACTAGTGAATGAGCTCCTTAACATGTGGCCAAATGAAGAGAGTTATTTAACTATTAATTAGTGGCTTATTCTATTGATGGAATAATGGAAGTTACAATATTTGTTTTATGAGCATAGATTAATATAAATTATTGTATCTACTCAAGTTTTATGTTTGATTGTTTCAAAATGATTATGTTGTGTTTATTTTTGAAGGATAAAAAAATTGGGATGACATTTTGGTATCAGAGCACTGGTTAAACTATGGGATATTTGTGTATTATTTATATGAGTTCATCACCCTTATAACTCTGGTTAATCTTTATTTATGTAAATTGAATGTGATGCATGCTGCTAGCTAACTTTGTGAAACTTGAATTGTGTAGACAAGATGTCAAAAAAATGAATGGAAAAAACTAAATCTAGGTGTGACTAGGATCACCAAATTATTTAGCAAGTTGAAATCCATGCTCAAATTATTGAGACCCTATGACATGTGATGACAGTGTTAGAAAAAAATGTTACCTCAAGTCTCTATGTTACAAAAAGGAGCTTATTCACCTTGATAAGGGAATGGACAGGTTGGACAATATTTAAAATCTCATTGTAGGATTATAAGTACAAACTGGCTTCAACAACACCATAAGATACATTGTGCTCAGACACAAGATCCACCTATGATAGATGTGGAATAGGCACCAAGTAAGCCTCGACAAATGTAGTCTAGAAGAGAGACTATTTATGGTGCTTGCCTCAATTTTGGAACTATGGATCATTATGCATGGAATTGTCCTAAGAACACTTGATCAGGGGATACTCAAATCTTAATATGGACTAGTTGTGAGGACCAAAATTTGTTTTAATCCCCATTATTTTT
The DNA here is from genome assembly GCA_037957365.1 of Torreya grandis. NCBI lineage: Eukaryota > Viridiplantae > Streptophyta > Pinopsida > Cupressales > Taxaceae > Torreya > Torreya grandis. The sequence goes on along the minus strand of JARHVA010002959.1, from coordinate 354,218 downwards.
ATTTTGATTATTCTATTTTGATAAATCATGATGGGCCTAGAATATACTATTATATTTGAAAGGACAATAGGTATTTTTACTAAAGAACATGTGATGATATATATGGGTATATACATATATATGATTACACATGTGTCCTACCTATTATAGTGCTTAACTAGATAAGTGAACTTATATTACAATCTACCATGTTATAATGGACTACAAATCTGAAGGAAGTTGGTTTGTAATGCTTGAACTAATGCTCAAATGTTGTTAATTGAACTTATCATTATGAAAAGGTTTTATGACCTCTATTTCAAAATTGTGAATTACTTAGATACATTGATTATATATGAATTGATTATGGGAATGTTATATAAAGTGATTCTTATTATTAGAGTGTTGGAACTACTTGAACAATCATAGAGTAGTAAATCTCTAATATTAAGGTTATGTCTTGTTCCAAGAAAAAATATAATATTTATTATGTTAACCAATTGAGAGATAATATTACATTTTTAATTAAAAGGTAAGATGAGTCTCTTGAGAACTAACTGGAGTAGGTATGTCTCTATATTATTATTCTCTCATAAAAAGATCATGTTATATTCATATAAATTAGGTTGTTAATTGCCTTGTTGTGCATATATGAGCATAACTTGACTTATGATGTTTTTTATGGTTGCATGTCAAATGGTTACAAGGGTATATTCATAGATATGAAGCATATGGAATGGATTAGGTAACCTTACAAATTCTTTATATTATGATGATAAATAAATCAATATCTAAATTTTCACTTATAATAATGATTGAGAGCCTATAAGAGTTGATATTCATGTTGAATTACTATAAAGATATTTGGAAGTAAAATAGAATGAATACATATGGTATTAATAAATTTTATCATAATGAGAACTTGTCAATTTGATAGCCAAAATTGTTAAATACCTTGGGCACTTGTATATCATTTTGTGTCAACAATAATTAGAAGTGATAATCATGGAGGTACCCTTCTCTTGAAATGATATCCTTGCATCTCTCTTGTCAATAAACATTATGTCTACACATACAAGTGGGACCTAATTACAAGTGGCATTATATATAAATTATCATGTTAAAGAAACTAAGGCCTACTTTTAATGTCAAATAACACCTTGGTAAGTGGTGAATATAGACTAACTATATGTATGTCTTCTAAAGAGGCATATGGTACTACCTACTTGACTATGTCATTTTAGGTAGTAGAAGTGGTATAGTGCCCTCCTACATGTTATTCCTAATTTTGATAGTATCATTTTATGTAATTACAATGGTATATCACCCTCCTACATGTTATTACTAATAATAAAACAAAAATGAATTAAACATGATAAAGTGGTAATTGGCTCCATAAGAAATTTTATTAGTAATGGCCAATGGAATGTATCCCCTATTTCATGACATAGTCTAATTCTTGGGATGGATAGTGGATCACTGATTCCCTCCTACTTTATTCCTTCCCCCACCCTTAGTGGTTTGTATAACTCCATAGTGATCATATTGTGCTTTTATTTTTACTAAGTGTTTGTCAAACTTATTTTAAGTTATTCGAGCTTTTATTTATATTGCTTGGAAACCAACATTTTTTTGACTTCAAATGTTTCAAGCTAAAGGCTGATCATGAAATTCATTGCTGAATTTTAAGCTAGAGTGGATTTCATTATTAAGACTACTTGGTCTCCTTTTATTTATTTTGTACTTACATGATCAGTTAATGTCTTCAAGTGATTATGATGCTTGATTTTTTTGCTTTCATGTGTTAGTATGTGCATATCTATCACTTCAGGTGAGTACATGGGAAAATTAGTTTTCAAATGATAACTAAGTGGGTCATATTTGGGACCTATTATATGGGTCTAACATCCCATCCTTCTTCACCCACCAGATGTGGTGGTCTTAGACACTGAGATGTCTCAAGAGAACTGAGGTGCCTCTTCTTTTTGGGCCTAGATATTGGCTAGTATATTGATGTCCTAAGGGCCCCTAGCATATTTAATATTTTTGTCACTTCAATCTATGAGGGCCTATGGTGTATCAAGTATATGTTTGTTGAACTAATGTCGTAAGGGACACATACATATTATTGGCACATTGAATTCTTGGTTGGTGGATTTATGTCCTAAGGGAAATATACATATTGATTGACACATTGAATTATTGGTTGGTGGATTGATGCCCTGAGGGCCACATATATATTGATTGGCACATTGAATTATTATTTATTGGAATGATGTCATAAGGGCCATACACATATTGATTGGCACATTGAATTATTGGTTGATGGACTGATGTCTTTAAAGCCACATACATATTGATTGGTAAATTAAATTCTTAGCTAGTGGATTGTTGTAATGAGGGCCACATACATATTGATTGTCACATTTATTTTTGGTTGGTGAACCAATGTCCTAAGGGCCACATATATACTAATATACAAAAATTATATTAGATAGTGGATCAGGTCCTGAGAGCCTCCTATATATTGAGTTTTACATGATATTGTGGATGGTAGACTAAGATCCTAAGAGCTCACATATATTAAATGGCATGGTAGTTGGTTGCTAAAAATATTTCATGAATGGCATGGTATATGGAAAATGGAGATAGTCCCATGCTTATATTCTTATACAATAGAATTGGTGTGATGGGAGGCACATCTACATGCTCTACTTATTCATAATATCCTCTATGTTTTATATGGCACTAACTATGTTAACTCAATAGTGATTGTATGTTTCTAATAATTCTATATGAGCTCATAACTGTATGATCAAGGATTGATTCCTATTTTAACAAGATGATTTTTTTGTGATTGGAAACCACCATACTTCTCTAAGAATAAATTACATATTCAATAAGTGCTTTAACTCTCATGCTTATAATAGCGAAACTATGATTCTCAATGGATTGAGATAAATGTGTTTTGTAGTATGATTTACATCAAAATGAATCACCTCTTTAAGAAATTAATTGTAATTCAATTGAAATCCAATGCAATAATCCAATTATAATGTGGAAATATAAATTTGAATAAATTGAGGATTGGGTCTAAAATTGGACCATTTTCACCTTTGAATTAGAGATTTTTTTGTTGAAATGAATTTTAAATTATTACAATCAAGAATTGAAGCATCCCTTTGAGTTGGTTACATAAAATTATCATTATGTTGAAATGTTAGTAAAAATATTATAGGAAAATTATGGGAAATGGAGAGGTTATTCCTCCTTATTTTCATAAAGTGTTTGTATGCTTGTTAATATATGCCATTATAACACTAAGTGATGGTGGTATATGAGTAGAATATTCATGATGGTAGGTTTTTTAACTCTCTCATGACCATTTTCAAGAAAATTATGTGAAGAAGGAGACTTAGACAAATGAAACTCATGAATTATATTTCAAATAATAAATTGGTTATGTCACACTATTCTAAAAGGTAACAATGTAATTGGTATAAAAAATATTCATTGTCCAGATTGAATAAACTTTGATTAAACTCAAAGGGATGTCATAAATCTAAGAGGAATAGTACATTTGGTTCCATGTAGTAGTTGATATCCACATATAAGGATGTTATTAAGGGATGCAACAAATATTTCATATTATGTGCCTACCTAGGATGACACATAGATAATTTGGAATGATGTTCTAGTAGTTAGGTGAATCTAAAAACCTTGTTGGATGAGAAAAGTAGTCCTACATCAAGAATGATACCTATATAAGGGGGGAATATGTAATGAAACTCATTGAAAACAAGTGACTTCAATTCTTATTTGACATATTACAATCAAATAAGACAAATAATTTTCTTAAGGGATGCAAAAACTAGTTCATATTATGTGCTTACCTAGGATGGCACATAGATAATTTGGAATGATGTTCCAATAGTTAGGTGAATCTAAAAACATTATTGGATGAGAAAAGTAGTCCTACATAAAGGATGCCTATTTAAGTGGGGAATATGTAATGCACCTCATTAAAAACAAGTGACTTCAATTTTTATTTGACATATGATAATCAAATAAGACCAAGAATTATGTCAGTACAATTATATGAAACTCATCAATGCATACATGATGTATATGGGACCATTTTTACTCTTATTTGACTCTCAACAATAATGTTATTCAAACTCATTGAGATATGTTTTAGGTATGTATAAGGTTTTTATGCTAAATCAATGGTGATAATCCCTTGGTGGTGCTAATTACACATGAGTGGATCATGAAAATGGTAAGGGTGACTAAGCAATACTTGAATTATTACCTTATGTTGTAATAGTGATTATGCTTTTACTAAGAAATATATCAATCCTACTTCATGACCTTATGAATTAACTAAAAGGATAATTATGTTGGTTTAAGTAAATGATCTAGCTTACTTATTATTACATGCCTCAAATATTAGGATAATAGATTTCATGGGTGAAATAAGTGTACAAGAATAGGTAATTAACCAATGAAGGAAAAAGGACCACAATGGGCATTGTCACATCATATGAAATCCTATCTATGACCATATCTTTTCTAAAAACCATAACTAATCTAACTTAAACACCTTAAATTCCATTTAACCCTTTATTTAGTCTAAGTGTGTCTTAATGAATGGTAATCTATGTTGGGTTGGTCAAAAAACCTTTGGTTGGTCATGTTCAATACATGAGTTCAAAGTAGATAATGCATAGAATACCTTATATAAAAATTACAAACTTTTTCCATCAATTACCTTTGCCTTGAGCCATGTGTAGGGAGGTGGGTTGTATTAAAAGAAACCATAGGACTCTACTAGATATTCCATGTGCCATTATAGACTCATAAATAAAATGCCAATTTATGAAATCATGGGATGGAAATAAGAGTGGTTGGTTGATCCAAGTAAAAAAAATGACACATGTCATGTTCTGATTGGGATGTAAGGAGGAGAGAAAGCCTATTTGAGGAAAGTGAATCTCGTAGAAAAATACATTTTTTTTCCATTTTAATGGAAAAAAGAGAATCAACAATGAAAAGAAGGAAAAAAAATGGATCTTGGAGAGGGAGAGCCTTAGCTTAAAGAAAGTTTCATAAAATATCCCAAGGAGGACCAGGATTAACAAGTAAGCTTCTCCCTTTTTGGTGCAGGAAGTGTCACCAGACGGGACATATTGCTGCTCATTGTGTTTCTGGGAAAACCAATCCCAGACATTCACCTTCTTGGTGGCCTAAGGATTTCTCTGAACATAGTATGGACAAACAACCTCTGGAATCAACAATAGAATTTGAGACTGAGAAAGAGGATAGTTCACAATCTGAATCGGAAGATGAAGAGGAATCTTTGGAGAATCATTCTAATGAAGCCCCTACAGAGGCTGTGGTTAGTGATATAGCTGAGCCAGAGGAGGAGATGGTAGTCTCTTCCCCTATTTTGGAGGATCTTTCTAAGAGCCAAACAATGTTTGACTCTCACAAGGAGTTTATGCCCACTAGATTCCAAAGATCATTGTCTCCTAAGGCATGGGTTGTTGAGGTAGCTAAGGTAGAGGATGGATGCACATCAGTTAGGAGAAAGAAGTCTAAGCCTTTGGTCCCTCCTCTCGATATGAATCTTTGGTCATGCAAAAATAAAAATATTAATTTAAAAGATTCAGCCAAAGTTCCCTTTTGCTGACTGGTTTATCAGGGGCTGTACGCTGGGCACTTTTTTTGGTTTGCTGGTTACTGGCCTGGTAGGTTGTTCCAGTTGGTTAACTTTCAGATCAATGTTTTGATAGCTATTTTTCATGGTCATATTTTTTGGTTACAGGTCCCTGTAAAACCTGGTTTGGGTACTATTATGTAATCAAGTTCTTTTGTTAACCTGGTTGTGCTTTAAGGTTTTTCTTTCACCTTGTGTAGGGTTTCGGGGTCCCTTCAAAACCTATTTTTACCTTAATCTAAAACAAGTAAGCTTCTCCTTGGATTTAACTATTCAATTTTCTAACCAAATGAAGGTGTGTTATTTTAATTATTTTACTATGTTTGGGAAGAGTAAAATCCACTTGTCTTACTTCTTCTCTTTGCTTATTTTCCATATGGTTCTTGAGTTTCCCCATAGTCTTTACTACCCATGTGTGTGGGAGTTTAGAGTGAGACATTCCTCCATCATTCTTCTAGTTATTAGGAACTTATGCTTGTTTGTATAGTAAGGTTTCATTATGTAAGAATATAGATGCATTTAAAGGATATATTCTTCATGATGGAGGAAGGGTTAGGTCTCTCATGTTGGACATGATGATAAGTGGCCTACGCCCTCTCATGACAACTTATAGAATATATCTTAGTGGTTGTGTGCATGATGGGTTATATATTTATGATATTTGTGTTCTCTATTTTTATGTTTTATACTTATTAAAAATAGATTCAAGGTTGGTAACCTCTTGACTAATAAATTCTTAGATTGTCACCTTATGAGTAGCTATCTCCTTAAACCCAAGACATATTGAATGATTTTTACCTTTTTTTACCTTGCAATATGATGTGAACATGTTTAGAGTTGGGATGCCTACATGGGGGTGCCTAGATAAATCAATTGATGTCACTTGATGATGGAAAATAGTTAGGAGGTGAGCCCACTTTCTATTGGCCAAAGTTGTACTTGGAGTGAAAAGAAATCATGTTTAACTATTTTTTACTCATTTGATACTACTTTTTGTAATTGGAGATAAGTCAAGGATTAATTATTCTCATCTAAAACTATTATACCTATATGTTAATGAATGATCATGGGCCAAGTTGTGATCCATTATAATTATGTAATTTACTAGTTTAATGACTTGTTTACTAGTATAGATAACTATTTTATAATCTTCTTATATTATAGGATAAATAAACATCCTTGTGGGTGGATATTAGTATAAAATGGAATCTTAGTGGAGGATTGGATATTCATGACTGAGTTTGGACAAGTAAATTGCTTTAATATATAAAAATATTTAAGTTATTCATTTAAAATTCTTGTGTTTATTTAATTCTTGCACCTTGATTTTCTTATCTAGAGCTACTTTTAAATGAACTATATATATGAATAATCAATTCCATATGAAGTCATGTGATTTAGGATGTCTATGCTCTAGATGATTAAGATATATGGTGTTTTGCTTTTTTGAATCTAGTTATGTAAACCCATTCATAATATGGATTATGCTCAGCTAGTCTAGATGTAGTTAGATAAACTTTGATAAGGAATAATATAGGTAAGATAAAATCCTAAACAAATATTAAAAAGAGTGTTATTGAGAACCTCAAGAGGCCTTGATTTTATATCTCCCTAAAAGGAATATGTCAAGTAGGGAATGATTTTTAAGCCTATATGGCTCTTTTAATAGAATGATGAATATGCTTCTCTTAGTTTAAACTTTTAGATAATTAGCCTAAGAAATGAGATTTGTGCCTCCTCATTTATTCTATTAGTATTTATATTATAGAATATGCTTATACATAAATGAGTGGATTTCAAATAAATGGTTGAGTGATTGTTAGTAAGAATAAATACATAATAGGACTTTATAGTTTGAGTATAGATTATTATCATAAATAAATGCCTTATGGAAGGACTATAAATTAAATCATGGAGTAATATTTATGCCTTATAATTTTCCTATATCTATAACCTCTTGTATAAAAAAGGAGAATTTTAACAAATCATGGATCTTAGGATAAGATATTAATAGTGGAAGGTAACCAGGTGGGTTAACTATAGAAATCCTTGTAGTAATTTAATGAATTTTATATGAGGATTTTAAGACCTTTCCTGAAATCCATGTTTATACTCTTTCTTTAAAATTTTGATCACTCTCTTATCTTGGTTTAATAGATTATATCTCTATATTAATCCTCAAAGTTTTATCTTCTATTGAATAGAACATTCATCTTTCATATTGAGTTTACCTTATTTTGATTAAACAATCTACTAAACCAATAATAATATTGTTTTAGTGTTAAAGTCTTGTTTAAGCCTCAACATATTTCATTTTATTACTTCTTAGTTTAATAAACTTCATATTTTAGCCTTAATGTTTATCTGATTCACTTTAAACATTGGATTATTTCTTGGCTAAATTATTCTATGTAGAAAAATGGCTTAATTGACCTTTTATTGCCTTGGTCACCTTTTGATTTATGTTCAAGTTTTTACTTATTCAAATTTTTGATTTTTTCCTTAGTAGGGTTATCCTAATTAACTTAATTTTTCCACTTCAACTTTACCTTAGATGCCTTATAGCTGGGTATTTTCATGGATTTTGCCTTAGCTTATTTTTACTATTTTTATGACATTGGTTGGATGATGTCATGTTGCATAATCCTGACAATCTCAAGTACTTTTACATTGGTCATTATTTCTTTGGATTTTCTTTGGTATTTTACCTTAGTTGATTTCTTAACCTTTTTGTTATTATTTTAGATTAATCCATGTGTCATCATCTTGATAACTCAAGAGTGACATAAGATTGGCCTATTATATGATTGGTGTTAGGATAATAGGCTAGCAAGATATTTCCATGTGGTATCATCCTAGAAAACTATGATCCTTAAAATGTCCATACTAGCTATGAAGCCTATAGGCTAGCAAGAAAGAGGGATGTTACCATGTGTCACAATCCTACTACTTTGTATCTCTAGATATGTTTATATCAATTATGAATCGTATGGGTAAACAAGTTATCAAGATGCTACCATGTGGCATAATCCTACTGCTCTACCATCTTGATGAAACTAAACCCACCTAATAGAGTGGAAACATAGTGTTTTATAATTTTTTTACCATGTGGAGTTTTACCAAGGTCATTTTCGAAGTGACAGGTGGTAATAATGTCTATAGGAACTCTAAGAGAAGCTAACATGGCCTAGTATCCTACCAAAGTGACCACGCGGGACCTAACTACATTAGTAGTGGCTAAGGTCAATTTTGATGATCATCTCAACATCATGATATAATAACCTTGGAATAAATCTTGCATTAAAATTCACGTATTTTTTATCCAGTGAGCTTATATTTCATCCTATATATTTTTCAACATCATAGCATTGTGATTGTGAGCATATGCCAATGAACAATCTCTTTAATGTGTGTACAAATGAAAAGATTTATTTACCTATTAATCAATGGATTTTTATATTTATGGAATAATGGTAGTCGAAATATTTTCTTTTATGAGCATTAATTGATATATATTTTTATATTTACTCAAGTTTTATATTTGATTGTGAAATGGTTGTCATGTTTATTTTTGAAGGAGAAAAAATGGGCATGACATAAAAACCATGTTCTCTCATTATATACATGAATTTATTGATTTTAATTCCATGTCAATGAATTATCATCAATGATCCTACATCAACAACTTGATTTTACCTACAAATAAATGTTAATGTTTACAAGTAGATCAATGTTTGAATAAATTGATAATTATAAAATTAATGAAATATTTAAAAAATGATAGTAAATAGTAACAATAAATACACTTGGTGGTATGTGAAATATGCTTCCATATATAAAAATAATTTAACTATCATGGGTCTAAATACCCCTAATGTGTAGTAGAATATCTGAAATATGGATCCTTATAATCCTGTCTAGTGAAAAAATATGCTTCTTAGCTAAAGAAGCAAATATCTGGTACCTCTTTGTAACCTCTTGAAAAATATTTGTAACCTCTTCAAATATTTGAAACCTTTTAAAATAATGTGATCGAAGATACAATAATCTAGACATATACCACCAATTTTTGGTGAGGCACATGTTTTTTCATATCACACATCTCAAAAGAAAAGGATTATGCACAACATGTGTAACATAGATAAAATCAAAAGTTGTGATGATATTGAAAATAGTTTTATAACACACTCATTTAATTATAGAAATATATCATCATCAAATCTCATTGATAACCCAATACCAATATTCTTATGTAGAATAAATATAATTAATGGGATGGAAAATGAAGCTATTGATGATAATTGGAGCAAATTATGCAATAAATCAACTCTTGAAATAAATAATGGAGATTCAAACATAGTAGATTTCTCAAAAAACACTTATGCTATATTATTTCTACACACTCTAAATTCTCTAATTAATAAACATTTGGGACACAATACAAATATATAAGAATACCATCCTATAATCATGGAGATCTTCTCTGCCTATAATATCTCCCAAACTCCTATATTTGTGAGTTGGTTGAACAAATCCACTCACGTATAAAAATATAATAATAAATATATTATTGTTACATAAAAATAATAGATTATTTACTAACTTACATAACTGTAAGTACTATTTACTTTATGATAAATACTCAACCAATTACTAATTCTTTATCCATAAATACCTATTTTTACATGATGTGAAAAATAATCCCAACATCCCCCTCCCCCCATAGTTTTTACATGGTACAATATATCTCATTTTCTTATTATAGTGTACCACCTCTATGTGCTCATGTTCTTATTTCCATACATGTGCCATCGCACATGTCTTCCTTCACACTTATTTGTAATTGGTTTACTAGGTTCACCAGTAACCTTCCAAAATGGTTTTCATAGGTTCACCAATAAGCTTATAAAATGGTTTTCTCAAGTTCACCACTAACCTTATAGAATGGTTTTCATAGGTTTACCATTAACCTTATAACATGGTTTTCATAGGTTTACCACTAACCTTTCATCATGATTTTTACAATTATTTTTAGATCAATATTCTCCAATGTAAATATACAAAAGGGGTTACATGGGAATATCATTCATAAGTGAATAGGTACAACTATTCTTATTTTTCACACATGCTAAAAATAAATGTAACTAACACACCACACTAAAAAAATTAAAATCCACACAATAAAAAATAACACATCACACAAAATGTCACAACATCATTAGTGCGGCCCCATCATTGGTGACTGATGAGAGGTCGGTAAAAGACCTCCATCCTCTAGTACATGATATTTGTTTCTCATTAAATTTGTATATGAGATTATCTAATTATTTTGATAGTTTATTTATTGGTTTATTTCATATAAATTGGAAGCCCATCATTTTTTGGATGTCACGTACAAGCGAGGTACATCTCTAAGGCATTTTTTTTATTTTTATAATTTTTGACTTTATAAGACTTTTGAAAAAATGACTTTATGTAAAAAATGACTCTTGAATCATTATTGAATCAAATGAAATTAACCTAATTTACCTAAATGACAATACAAACATGCCTTTGAAAAATAAGACACATTTAAAAATTGAATCTTTTGACATAGACACAAAAATGATTTTTTGACTCATCTTTACTTATAAACTAAATTGTTGACCCACATAATACTGACATAAAAAATTAATAAATGACACTTTGAGGAATTTGGATTTGGGGAAAAATAAAAAACATTAAAATACCTAATGTTTATATTTTAACTCTTAGTAGACATGACTTAGACTTTTAAAAGAAATTACTTATAAAAACTTTACTCATATGAATACATAATGTAAATGTGACTCTATAAAATATTAACACTAAACTAATTATCTCAATATAATACTCTTATGGTTCTAACCTTAAATATTTTGTTGAATGCATATGTGAATAAGTTTATGAAGTTTTATAGACTAACATGTGAAATAATGCATGAGCTAGGTAAATCATGAATTATTTCACCCAAAATATACATGAAATTGTGATTGGATTGGTAGAGAATGGTATAAATTAAAGAAAATAACTTTTTTTTCTATTGATTCAATGGCATATGGAGATATACAATAGTGAATTGAAATCTTAATTAAATAGCTTAGTAATATTTTTACAAATTGACACAAATTAATAGTATAATTTTTTTTAATTAGGAATAAATATGTACATAGGTGTCATCTTGATCCCCTATCAACAAAGTTCCATAGTAACCCAACTAGATAAATCAATTACTATTGCATGAGAATCCTATCTACTAATTCTATCACATTCATAGTGTAGTGTATATTCTACAATCAAGTCTATAAGTCATCTAATAGAAATACCTATATAAAAGCCATCATGTGTTAGAACATCACCTTTCAGTTGGATCTTTCATAATACTATAAAAAATTCCCCTCTAGTTTAATGAATCTTCATATTACTATGCTTAAAAGATACGATGAGCTCAATGCATGGATTTTGACATGCTTCACTCAGTTTTTATTATTCCATCCAATAAAATTTGGGTCCTCAACCCTTCCCCTTCAAATAATATTTTATGAGGTAGTGCTTTATAATCAAGACCAGTATCAAGATGATTCCAATAAGATCATACTGCTATAATATCAACTCATAGAAACCAAACACATATTCCTTAACTATTGGCATTTCATATGCAATGAAATCTTATGCACAATTTTTTATTATTTTTTGGAATCTAATTTTTAGATCCTAAATAATAAGGGTTTAGAATAATAGGAAAAATCTAGTTTAATAGGGAAAAATATAGATTTTAATTGATAATTATAGAGGAGGAATAGAAACAAACTTATTTGTATTCAAACTAAAATAAAAGGAATTCTAAAGCTAGAAATTGAAGAGTAGGACTGAGGCACTATCAGGAATTTGAATTTGTCTTCTATTTTTTAATTCGATAGGAGCACCAAAAATAAGATACCATGGTGTTCGATGCTATAGTCATTCCCAACACTATTACCCTAAAAATATAAGCTTTCTATGTTTTATTTACTTGGTCAATGTGATCTTGTGTACCCAATTCTAAGGGCTTAAGGTCACTAAATCTTGATATAGGTCTATTTCAATATTCAATACCTATATTCATTTACACACATGCAAATAATGAATACATCAAAATAAAAAGGGGGAAAAACTAGGTTAGGGGAAGAATGGTCACATAATCTAGAACCCCTTCTATCTTGACCACTACCTACATTAACTTTCAAGCTAGGGTCTCAAATCAAATGTAGTTCTCCCTTAGGGAATGTGCATAATCAATGCACATGATAGATGCAAGAATAACTTTCACCTAGGCCCTTCCTTGATCAAGCATACAAGTCTATGTGTGATGCAATGAAGCTGAACTATACTATTAACTGATTTTTATTATGTCTAATGTGCCAAAATAGTAAGTGATAGATATAAAATGCCTTGTGTAGTCCTTTATGTAAGAGACTCATTATTTTGAATTTGGTAGATTTATTTGTGTTTGGCCAATATTGGAAAACTTAGGGATGAAGTAAATAAAATGGGTAAGACTCATCTGGTAGGATAAACTGACCATTAGAACCAAATTTGCACTTGGAAGATAGTGTCAAAAACTTGACAAATTAGTTTTTAGTGTTGTATTCCTATTTGGGCATTAGTTTTGGAAGGTTCTAAGACTTGTGGGGATGAAATAATCTTGTAACTAATAACGTAGGTTAGTAAGGATTTAAGTCTGGAAGGTTATGAATGACTGGGAATGGTCAAAAAGGTGTTAAGGGTATGAAATAATACCAAGGAAAATTAGACAAAAACACATGGCTAGATACAAATAAGACTCTTATTCTCTAGTTAGAGTCTCCTATGAAAAGACATGATATGTGTGGTTGCTTGACCAATTTTGGGTGTATACATTTTCCCCCCTTTTGATCTAGTGATGAAATGAAATGAAATACTAGAGTAAAAGAATTAAATAATATGCATACCTAAACTCACCTATGTGGAGATAAGTGTGTTGAAAAAGGGTCCAATGTCCTAGCCAAGGAAGTGGATAGGGAACTGCATAATGCCTAGATAAATAAGGAATCCCTAAAATAGATACCGCCTATACTAAATATAACTAGTGCTTGGAGAAAGAAGGAATCCTTGAAATGGATGTCCCCTGTATTGAATCTGAATGAGAAATGAGAAATTCTGAGAGGCCCAAAACCAATGTCTGCCTGCTGTCCCACATAAACTCATGTAATCTAAAATTTATGCATAAAATATGTATGCTATGAAGAGAAATATATGTCATTCCCACACTCTAAATAATATGAACTATAAATGAGAAGTGATCAGAGGTCCAAAACCAATGTCTACCCTCTATCCTATACAAACTTTTGGGTCTAAGTAATGTTGTGGACCAAGCACTGTAGATGATCATATGATCTAACCTAGTGATAGCTTGGATATGCTTGGGTTTAATTTGAAAACTTTAGTAAATGTGTAAAAAGGAAATGACATGTCTTGTAATTCCAATTTATATAGTCTTATGTGATGAAGAACATGAACATCTTTGCTATGACCCTAAATTTTGTATATGAGTGATGTATTTATATAGTCTAGTAATTTGTATAACCACATGTGAAATGAGATATCGTGTCATGTCCCATGTTCAAAACTAGAGATCAAAACAATGAGCTTTGCATGATGCTTATAATATACTATCTATTTTATAACTATGCCATGTTGTATGAAGATATATGTGTGAGACATGTAGTGATGTACATGCCCCCAATTCTGATATCTACTCTATAACTATATCAAAGTCACTATGAATCCATATGATTTAAACCACTATATATATAACTAATCTATGTATCTATAAACTAAAGGTATGTCCCTCTAAATATCCTAAGTAATGGTAAATGACCCATGTAATTTGAATCACTATATATCTTGACCAATCTGAGCTAAATTTGATAATTCTGACTATTGGAGGTCTAACAACCATGTTGAGTGATCCATGTAGTCTGAATCATTGTATATTTTGACCAATCTAAGGTGAATCTAATAATATTATTATTAGAGGTGTCAAAACCATGTTGAGTTATCCATGTAGTCTGAATAACTATATCTTTTGATTGATCTAAGGTGAATCTGATCATTTGACTATTGGAGGTGTAAGAACTAGGTGTATCCATCTATGAGAGTGGATAGGTGTGTTGGGTAAGTGTAAGAATAAGAATATTAGGAATGATGCCCCCATTTTGGGGACAGGGATAAAATTTGTAATAAAGGAGGTTAATCCAAAAGTGATGACTAGTGTCATAATGCTAGGATCAAGATTGGTATAATTTGAATTGATTTGAGAAGTTTATTGATTGTTTATACTGAGTTATTTGATAATTGAATGAGGTTTGACTGGTGATGACCAAGTGGTATAAAATTTGAACAAGTTGTTATTGGTGAGGACCAAGTTGTATGTATAGGTATAATAGAGGTATATATGTGTATTCTATGGTAGGAAAATGATGTAGTAAGATAGCAAGGCATACTTGATGTTGAAGGTGTTGTCATGATTCTATGGAAAAAAATAGTTTTTAAAAAGGAGATATGGGGATCAAGTTATGGGTAAAATGGTGTTTTTAGGAAATATCCACTAGTTCTAGTGATGTTGTCCAGGTTCTAGTGTTGTTGTCCAGTGGTAGTGTCCTTTTGTAGTGATGTTATCCACTAGGGTTAGTTTTATCAAATTTTGATGTGTGGCATATTTTTATTTAGGTTGTATATATAGTTGGACATGGTTGGCTGATATATTTGTTGTTTTCTAGTGTTTTTAGGGCAAGGTGTGGTTGAGAGAGTTCTATAGAGGCTAGGTGATGGAGATGTTAAGGATGTTGCACTTGTCAAGTAATGAGAGAGCTATGATAGATAAAGTAAGATTGGGTCATGTATGTGACTTAGGTATGGTGTAGTGGGATAGGTATTTGATCACAAACTTATGTGAGAGGTGGAATGTAAAAAAATGTACATTCTAGCTTCTTATAGGGTAGATCACTGTGACCCTAGAGGATGTGTATTAGATTTTGCATTTGCCAATTAGTGGGTGATGGGTGACATTATATGATGATATGGGTGTTGATGTCATTAATTATGCATCCTTGTATTTTGATGGTGTACCTTTATGTACATATTAGAGAGGCAATGATAGTGATGCATTAATATCAGTTATTATGTAGTCGAGTGTTTCATTCCTACAAAAGTGGTTAGTCATAATGTTGGCTTCATTTGTTGAAGTGGATGGTAGAAAAGTTTCTACTGCATATATGATGCATAGGTTGGTCTGTATTATTGAGATGTATGGTACTATGTTATCATGTGGTATGACTATACTTTCCCATTTATACAAAGATTTATATATATTTACACAAGAGGCATTTAGTGGTGGTGTGGGTGCAACTACTCTATTACATTGTTGGGCTTATGAGCACAAAGTAGTTGTGTATTTGACTAGATTATCAAAGGAGAGTTGGGCACCTACAAAACTATATTGGGAGTGGTGGATGAGTATGTTGGCTATCTGGTCTCCTGAGATAGATCACTATAGATGCATTTTAAATAGACTAGAGTCCCATGATATCATATGGAGGCTGTATAGAGAATTTCTTGGGTGGTCTGAGGATGGAGTGTAGCTGCATAATATAAGGGTCAATTGTTGGTTACATGATCATTGGCCTAGATTTTAAGAGTGATTTTAGTATGAGCACATGACTAGATAGTTTGGGGTTCCATAGGATGTGCCCCCAGTAGCATGGGTATGGTTGAGGAGTACATAGGCACCAGTGAGATCATGAGCTCATGCGAGACCCACTGAGGCTGAGTTGGCACCATTACCTTTGGATTTATGAGATGAAGTTATAGATATTCCTAATGTAGATGATATAATATGTATTATGGAATATATCGCATAGTGGGCTAGGCATCAATGGGTTCCATTGTATCCTATTGATGGAGTTGATTCTCTCATGTATCAGGATCTTGAGCCGATCTAGATGATGGGAGGTAAGTAGTGATTGTATTTGAATTGTGCCTATGTTTTTACTTTAGTTTGATTTGAATGTATACATCTAATGAAGTGTTATGCTTTATATGCATGTATGTGGATAGGGAGGTGTGAAAGATGAGGCACCTACTGGGGTGGGGAGGGGAGATGATGATTTTTTGGAGACCATCATTAAGTTGATCCCCTAAGAGCTAATGCAGTATGTTCTTGATGATGTAGTGGAGGAGGGTTTGATAGAGCAAACAACAGTTATAACTAGCATTCATAGTCATTTGTTTGATAGGGATGCTATAGCTATCACTGCACATGTTAGGGTGGAGAGAGAGAGAGAGAGAGAGAGAGAGAGAGAGAGAGAGAGAGAGAGAGAGAGAGAGAGAGAGAGAGAGAGAGAGAGAGAGAGAGATGAGTTGAGAGCTGATTTTGATAGGCATAGGATGCCTTCACTTGATTATAGTGTGGTGAGCACAAAGATTATGGATGACTATATAGATCTTTAGTGGAAATACATAAACTTGTATGAGGAGCATGGTCGGTTATTGGAGTGAGATAGTTGGCATAAGAGACATTAAAGAGCTCGAGGAGGTATGGGGATGTTGAGCATGAAACTAGATTATGGGATTAGTACTAGAGGAAAGAGTGAGATTAAGAGTGAGGGAATGATGACCATTCATGATTGATTATATTTTATATAGTGTATATGTATTTGAGAACTTGGTTTTATATATAGATACTAGTTTGAGTTTAGATTTACTCATATTTGTCTTATGGATTCTAGAATATACTAGTATTATAATGTTTTCATTTTGAAATAGTTGATTTGATTATTTTGATATATTTGGTAAGATGGAATTTAGGATGCAATTTTCTTGTTTAGGATATGCTTCGCTTTGATGTTTAATTTCTGATTATATATAAGCAATATTTTTTTTGGTTTTTGTAATTGGTGAAATTGATTTGATAAAGTGGATTGGTTTGCAAGTAAGATATGAGTAAATTTTAGATTTTGAGATTGGTAACATGTTTAGATAAGTTGAGTTAATTTGAGATTGGTAAAGGGTTTAGATCAATTGATTTAGTAAGATCTAGACTTTGATAGGCTTGTTTTGGCTTAGGGATAGTTAGAGGTAATTAAGAACCTTAGTTGTTTAATAGGTGGGGATGTGAGGTAGCATTATGTGCATATTACTTCCTTGAGGGTGGCTCAAGAATACAAAGGCTAGTTATACCTTTGGCTCCATCATTTCCCTATTAGGTGAATATTATGAACTAAAACTAGTATGACTGTACATTGTATTATTTTGTGTTGTGTCACCATCTAAACCCTATCAGCCAACTGAACACATGCCCATACTATTCATGATATGTAGGAATGTGATTTTTAGATAATACTATCTAAAGTGTGATAACTATAGCTATGAGTGAAGATTTTTCAAAATCTAACTATATTGGTTATGAAACTAAAACTATGTTGTGAAGGAGGCTCATTGATTCACAATCATAGTGGATTGCTATGTGAAATAACACCTTGTGGCCTCTGCTATGATGCATATGACTGAGTAATAAATGGATATGGAATTGTTACATATGATATGGTTTATCTAGTCTTAATCATAGTGGGTTTCTATGTGAGATAAGACCCTAAAAACTTGACTGTAGTGAATATCTCTCATGAGAAGGATTTTTTTGTAGTGTCTATGACTCTGTTGGATATGTATATGGAATTGCACTATGTATTCCATGGAATATGTTACTATATATAGGTTGTTCTTATTGTACTAGTTTCCAAACCTTCTAAGGTGGTGGAATAGGGGATCTCTTATGAGATTATCTCCTAAAAACTGCATTGTGCTCATGATGAGTGACCGATGATTCCTATAAAGGAATGTCTAGGGATGACTCAATCATGAAAGAATGAGGTCTAGGGTTCCATAATGGAGATCTTAGTGCCCCTTATGTGAATGTTATGATACCATTATAAACACATCTAGTAATGCAATCCTTGAGTCCATAATAATCATTATCTATGTGTCCACAAATATGATGATAGTTACAAAATGGCTGATGTGGTTGTCTATGTAAGAGACATGGATATTTTCAATTAGTAGAAGGTAGTGTGATTAACCTCCTATTGAGTAGTTCTAATAATATGATATATGGGCTCTCCTAATTTGAATCAAATTATAGTGGTGCCTTATTGTTGTTCTTTATAGTGCATACTATAGGTCGTGCTCTAGAAAATGGCTCTTTATTCTTAAATAGTTGTTTTTCTAGTTGTGGTCTCCTATCTTGTTTAGGACATGGTGGATGTTGAGTGTTAAGAGTTTCAGCTAAAAGTGATATTGTGAAATCTATATTGATCAGATCAATTGAATCTACCTCAATCGATCCTAATTTCTTTTCCAAAGCTATAACTATGTAACACGTGTCTAAAACAAGACTCTATTAGATATAGTAGATGCTCAAGGAGGGGTTGGTGAAGTCCCTTAATAAAGATATGTTGAATCTCTATATATGTTGGTTTTTATATCAATCTTAACATGTGAGCCTTGAATCTTAAGATATACTCACTAACTAGATTTGAAGAATTATGATGTATTGTGGCAAGTTTCTCATATGTAACATGAGGGCCCATGTTTATGATGTAATATCTAAGAAATTCCTCCTCTAAGTCATCATATGTGTGTAATAAACTAGTAGGGAGTAGATGAAAGAACCAAATCTATTCTTCCCCTACTAATGTCTACTAAAATAACTTGAGTAGAATCAATAGGATCACATGAGATGGAAAAGCCTTCTAAAAAGCTTGAAGGTGTATGAATGGATCTATGGTTCCATCAAAGTGAGGTAATGATGGTATCTAGAAATGATTAAGTAATGAAGATTTTATGAATATCTTCAGAATAGGGTTACCATGTAGATCATTGGCATCCATCCAAGACCTATAAGATTTGCTTTCCAAGGTAAGGATATGTACTTGGTGTTGTAATTCACCAACTACATGCATCAAAGAGATTATCTCTTGGGATGGTATATTAGAATCTTGAAGTGGTTCATTTAATCATTGAATTTTATTATTAATTTTAGCCATGAGAATGCTACATTTAGCAATTAGATCTTAAAGAGGGGGTCTTCTCACTTGAACCTTGGGAGTAATGGTAACTTGGACCTTACTAGAGGGATTTTGGATACCATTCTCTTTAGGTGAAAAGTGAAAACTAGGTTTTATTGTAGTGAGGGGTGGCTTACGAGATTCATTGATATCTTTATGTTTTAGTGAATCACATTATAATTTATTATAATATGTTATATTAGCATAAAGATGTTCATTATTTTAAATATAATAATTCATAAAAGTAGAAACAACATTTGGAAGTGCATTATGTTTAAAACAAGTGAGAGAAGAGTTAGAAACATGAGATGCATATTATTCTTCACTATGTGCATAATTATCATCATCATTATCATATATGTAATATTTTTCATAATCACTCTCATTTTCATATGCATTGGCATGTTCATTATCATATTCATTATCATTTCCATCATCTCTATGGAGAGGTGTAATAGAAGAATTTAATTATTTTTGAATATGGAATAAATTATCACTTGAAAATGGAATATCATGTGCATATATGTTATCCTTTAATGAAGTACATTAATTATTTTTATGTGAAATATGAGAAGTAAGAGAAGATTTTTTATTATTTGAACATTCTTTTGATAAAGTAGAGTTAATAACATGAGATGTATCATTTGAACTATGCATTGGTAATTTGATTCTATTGCATTTATATTGTTGTAATTTGAACATTAGAGAGAGAGAGAGAGAGAGAGAGAGAGAGAGAGAGAGAGAGAGAGAGAGAGAGAGAGAGAGAGAGAGAGAGAGAGAGAGAGAGAGAGAGAGAGAGAGGTTCATATGCAAGCAAATTATCACCAATAAGAGGTTTACTTGGAAGTGCATGACTAATTTGTTAATTTGGTACATTGTGCATAAGAGAATGAGGTGATAAGTATCTTTCCCATTTATCAAAATTATTTTCTTTATAAGAAGGAATAAAAGAGATAGGTTTGAGAGAAAAATATTCATCTATTTATGCTTCACCATCATCATTACATATATCATCATATCATTCATTACAATAATAGTAAATAGCTTCACTATAAATGAAATTATTTTTTATAATTTTAGTTGATGTGTAATTTTTTAAATTTTTCCAATCATTGTCATAATTATAAGAAAATTTGAGAAATTTATCTATGAGATGAGAGGAAGGAATTGCCTTTATGGCCATTTTATTTCTTTCACCAAAGAGAATTTTGAAAATTACTATTAAGAAAATAAATGCACAAAGAATGACTATCATTGAAATTTTGAAATTACTTTTGATAATCCAAACAATTTATAAAAAGTTCAAATTATTTTTCTAAAAATTGTGAGGGAGGAAAAATTGAGGTTTGAGGACCTAGTTTGAAAATCTAGGGTTTTTAGCTAGGGCTTTAAATTTTTTAAAAATTATGAAATAATTTTAAATTCTAAAAATTATTTTGAATAGAATAAATGCACAAAAATTAATTCAAAAAATCAAAACTTTTGAAATAAAATTTTTGCACAAGAAACTAAAAATTTTGAAATTATTTTTGACAAGGTAATAAATTTTCAAAAATTTCAAAATAGTTTTCTAAAATTTGTAAGGAAGGCTTGAGGTTTAAGGACCTAGTTTTTAAATTTAGGGTTTTAACCTAGGGTTTTAGAATTTTTAAAAATTATGCAATAATTTTAAATTATAAAAATTATTTTGAATAGGAATAATGCACAAAAATTTATACAAAAATGAGAATTTTGGAAATTAAATTTTCACACAAACTATGAAGGAAAAACCCTAAGTGTAGCTAGGGTTTTAAGCTTGTTTGAAGTAAGTCTAGTTAATCAAATGTTTTATTATTTTTTGGAATATGGTGTTTAGATCCTAAATATAATGGTCTAGAATAATAGGAAAAATCTAGTTTAATGTGGAAACATATAGATTTTAACTGATAATTATAAATTAGGA
This sequence comes from Torreya grandis, assembly GCA_037957365.1. Classification (NCBI taxonomy): domain Eukaryota; kingdom Viridiplantae; phylum Streptophyta; class Pinopsida; order Cupressales; family Taxaceae; genus Torreya; species Torreya grandis. Next base: position 332,419 of record JARHVA010002959.1, on the reverse strand, counting down.
ATAGAAATAAACTTATCTATAATCAAATTGAAATGAAAGATTCTAAAGCTGGAAATTGAAGAGTAGGGCTAAGACACTGTCAGGAATCTAAATCTATCTTTTATTTTTTGATTGGAGAGGAGCACCAAAAATAATACACCCTAGTGTCTATCACTATAGTCCTTCCAAGCATTTTTGTCTTGAGGATATAAATTTTTTGGGTTTTGTTCAATTGGTCACTGTGAGCTTGTGTACCAAATTTTGAGGGTTAAAGGTCACTAGAGTTCATTGTAGGTATATTTAAATCTTCAATACTTGTATTCATCAACATACATGAAAATAATGAATACATCAAAAGCAAAAGGGAAAAAATTAGGTTAGGGGAATAATGATCGTATGATCTAGAACCCTTTCCATCTTGACCACTACGTACATTAACCCTTAATCTAGGGTCTCAGATCAAATGTAGTTCTCCCTTAGGGAACATACATGATATATGTAAGAATGACTTTAACTTAGGCCCTTCCTTGATCAGGCATGCAATTCTATGTGTGATGCATATAAGTTGAGTTATACTATTGACAAATATTTATTATGTCTAATGTGCCAAAATAGTAAGTGCTAGATATAAAATGCCTTGTGTAGTCCTTTATATAGGAGACACATTGTTTTGAATTTGGGAGATTTATTCACATTTGGATGACATTGAAAAACTTAGGGATGAATAAAATAATTTTTTTAAGACTCATCTTATAGGATAAATTTATCATTGGAACCAAATTAACACTTGGACAATAACACCAAAAACTAGACACCCTAGGTTTTAGTGTTGTAGTCCTATTTGGGTGCTACTATCTAGAGGGTCTACGACCTAGGGGGATAGAATAATAATGGAAAGAGTAACCTAGGTCAATAAGGGTTTAAGTTTGGAAGGTTATGAATGATTGAGAATGGTCAAAAATGTGTCTAGGGTATGAAACAAGACCAAGGTAAATTAGACAAAAAGACATGGCTAGATGTCAATAAGACTTATATTCTCTAGTCAGAGTCTATTGTGAAAGGACTATGAAAAGTCATGATATGTGTGGTTTCTTGATTATTTTAAGGTGTATACACATAGGGAAAAAATAAAATTATAATTTCCCCTTTAATCTTTTAGAATTCCATTGCTCAAAGGGATAGGACCATAGATTGCTCTGATACCAATGATGATAATTAGAGTAGATTATGTAATGAATCAACTCATGAAATGAATAATGGAGAGCCTAACATAGTATATTTCTCAAAAAACATTGATATTATATTATTTTTACACACTAAATTCTATGATTAATAAAAATTTGGGACACAATACAAATATATAGGAATACCATCCTATAATCATGGAGATCTTCTCTACCTATAATATCTCCCAATCTCATATATTTATAATTTTTTTGAACAAATCCACTCATGTTAACAAATAAATTATTTTTAAATAAAAATAATATATTGTTTACTAACTTACATAGCAATATGTACTATTTACTTTATGGTAAATACTCAACCGGTTACTAATTACTTCTCTGTAAATACCTATTTTCACACAATGTGAAAACTAATCCCAATAGTTGAAAGCAATATGCCCCAATGAAATGAGAAAGGAGGTAAAGTGATATGACTTGATATAAAAATAAAAGAGAAATAATAGATATGCCCCATGTAATGATATACCCCAATAAGTAAAATATATATCAATGAATAATAAAAATAGTATACCCTAATATGTGCACATTAAAAACCATGGCAACATAGGAAACATACAATACTACAAGTAATATCATGCATGATATATAACATGAAACTACACATGTACTATCATATAGTATATTAAGTGATGTAAACACACATAATCATATAACTACATATTACAAGTAAAGAAAATGAGTGAAACAAAGTGATAAAATAAAATCACATGTAAGTGACATAGAGTATACATCTATAATATCCTCTATAGATAAGAGAAGAAAAGAAGCACCAAAAAACATGGAGAAGCATAGGAAATATGAACAATCCTAGGGAAAACAAGAGATTATCTAATGTAGTAACATGTGAATCAACACAAATTAATCATGTAACAAATCATAAAATATATATTATAGATTATATGTATAGTCAAATATAAATCTCAATATGGTAATATAAAATAATAAATATATATCCTGAAACAAGATAAAAATGTGCATCTAGTGTAAGCATGCCCCTAATGTAAATATGTCCCCAATTTAGGAGTGATGAGTTTTTGTAGACATTAATATATGGTAATATACAACTTTAAATTATAGTCTTGATCTACTTCACCTTACATGAATTTTTCATACACACATGGCTCTTACACACACTTATCTCACATGTACAATGTTTCCATGCATCTAACTTTATTGATTTGTTATCAATCACCTACAAAAATTACCTAATATATGTCTAACCTATTCAAATCATATTCAAACTATCTCAAGATCATTAGATCAATATTCCTACTATAGATGCTATAATATGATATTAAACACACAAATATGTTAATTTTTTACCTACCTTTAACCTTCATGACTTGTGTATACATATATGAAACTTATTCACCATTATATCGCATCCACATTTTATGTGTGGGCCCAATCATTCTAAGTTTTTATCAATCACTGACATGAGCTCCTATCTAATGTGTTAATCTATTAAAGTATTAAAATGATACATTTTGAGATCATTATATCAATATTTTTGTCTCCCATATAAAACCATTAGAATCAGATAGTATAGTCTAGATCTAATAGTTTCATCCTTCACCCAATAAATTAGATATTTAAAAATCAAATAATTCCTATGGATCAACCCATCTACATAACATGTTAGTGGCATGATAAATTATCTAAAGAGTAGAATATATATACAAAATATGTCTAAGATTAATATCAACTAGAACTTATCTAAAAAAGATATATATAATATTGCACATTCAAATGGACTACCTTATTCTTCTAATTTGAAAATAAGTCATAAGGATAATGTATTAAAAAAATTGAATCACCTCAAATCCATGATAAATTTTTATTTATAAGTCTTTAAAGGTATATCATAGGTTTCATACATTTAACGAGTGCGAACACACACACACACACCCCTAACATGGAGAAGTATCTATGGTTTTAATTCCCTTTTTAGAGTGTTGGATGTGTATTCAACCAACCATTCTATTAGGAATGGTTGGCATCATCTCAACCCACATTTCTTCCTATTTTCAAGCATAATTCTATCTGTTCAAGTGGACCTAGATTTTCAAATGAAGTATATTGATTTTTATGAGTTATGGACATAATAAAACCTTAGGATCTTACATAAAGATAAAATACAAAAATTCACACCTTCTTGTACTAAAATTAAAAATAAAAATATATAGGGATAGAACCATCATAATGGGAACACAAATATAATAGTACCAACCTGAGGTTGATAATACCATTTGGGTACATGCATAGATCCAAATCCTAATTTTAATGGATGATAGTCTAGTTTTATTTTTATGTTGCCACCTACCTATAATATTAATCCTCCATATATAATTTAATGATTAATTATATTATCCTTTTTTATACTTTTCATATTTATGAATTGATATTTCTAAATTAGTTTCAATCATTTACCTTCATATATTTTCATAGTTTTTATACCTTAAAATCTAAATTATTCTAGCCTTTTCTATCTTATTTAGGGTTAGCATTAATCCAAAATAGGGTAATAGGGTAAAACATGACCACTAAGACCCAAAGGGAATGCATCATCACATTTATTATTAATACTCCCATTATGGATTAAATATTACATACTATGTATCCCCTTGATGGGTTTATTATGAATATAGAATTTTAAAAATAATTATGACCAAGAAACAAGTATTGTGGATAAATTTGATGACATAAATGAAACTAATTAAATAAACATCTTGATATAAATCCATAACTTCTTGATGCAATGTTATACATATAAAGACATGAAAAATAATATATAACTAAATTTATTAGATATACGGAACACATTGATCCATTATATAATATCAATCAACCATTTAAATTTACCAATCTAACCACATGTGTCCATACCATAAATATTGATATTATGCATACATATAAACCTCAAATTTCATTTATTATTTCCACCCAAAGTTTTAGGGAAACACAAAGATTCCATTATATTTCCATTCCTTTTCCTACATGGATGACTGATATCAATGATATGATGACTACACATGTTAAATCATCAACCTCCCTACTACATAGTTTATTGAGCAAACTATTTCATCTCTATAGGACAAATTTTTATAGTAATAACAAGTTGTGTAATGAGCTAGTCATTCAATGGATTCACATTCCTTTATTCACAATCAATTATCCCTAAATATAGAATATTATCCCTTAACTATATGTTTTTTATCTCCTAAGATTAAATTATATAATGGTAAAGGTGATCTTGAACAACACATTTGGTGCTTCAACACAACATGTTTGGAATATGTGTCTAATAATTGAATATTGACCTATTTGTTCCAAAAAAGTCTCAACTATTATGCTTTATGTTAGTTATATGACTTGACCATCTAATCAATTATATCATTCAAATATTTATCAAACTAATTTATAGCACACTTATCTATCAACATTATTGATAAATTATCTTATGTGCAAATTTCAAAAGTCAAGAAAGGGTCCAATGAGCCAATCAATGACTATGTACTATAATATAAGAATATGATAAGTAGGATAACAAATCACATGGATGAAAATGAGTGATAATACATATTAAATCAAAACTTGTTAGAAATGCTAAATGAGAATATAGTATTTAATATATTCAAGTTCCTCAATGAACTATGTGATATAGTGATAGATCAATAAATCAAGCTCATAACTTTGAAAAACATCAAGTATGTACCTAATGTAATAAGTAATCTAACAAAAAAATTTAAAATCATACCAAAATAAAAGGATAATTAAAATGATAAAAAGAATGAAAAAAATACAATGTTTAGTATGATAATCTAATTTTTAGGTTGTGATAAAAGGAATGAGAAAAATATAATGTTTAGTATGGTATCACAACCTAAAAATTATATTCTCTTATTTGATCCATAGAAGAGATAATTTTCATGATTATCCCATCCTCTTCATATATTGTTAAAAAGATTACTTGAGTGCAACATAAATTATCTCCCTCTACCAAAAGAGGTTGATATGAGTAGTAAAACATCACTATGACTATCATTGAGATGTTAGATATTATAAGCATAGATGCTTTAAGTTGAATCATAAGACACAAGATTTTATTTATGATAACACTATTGAGCCAAACACACCTACAAAGGAGTATAGACCATAACCCAATGATAATTACAAATTAAAAATCTTACATGAACCATTTCCTCAACATGAGGAAATAAAGACTCAAAATACTTCTAAATTACATTATACATACAACATGATTCTTCCCTATGACATATGGTTACAAATTGTAATGGATTGTACACTTATAGACATATCACCATAGTGATCCATTGTTACATTTTATGATAATGAGATTGTCAAAAATTATTTGGATCTTAATGAATTATTCATATGATCTCAAATTAATAATAACCTTATACATATTATCATGGTTGATAATGGTTCAAGAGAAAATGTACAATGACACTTCTCAATATTATTAGATACACATAAAAAGGCATACATGATATCATAATATTAGTTAAGAGAATAGATGGATTAATAAAAAATAGTATTAGGTGCATTGTTCTACCTCATCAGTGGGTTTGACCATACTGACTAATTTATTTATAGGTTTACCAAGTAATGGGGTATTTGATATGTTATTAAGATTCACTTAGATACAAAATATCCATGCAATACCATCTAAATTAAATTGATGCATCAAGTATATACACTATGACAAGGTCATAATAACTTAGGCATTCAATATCATTACCCTCTTTATAAAATGGTATCTACTCATCCACCCTCACCACCTCTATAATTTCTTGTTACACCTACTCAAGATCATCATACATAGTTAATTATTATACCTATTAAGGATAAATATATAGAGCCATTGGTTATACCTAATCATAATATTTATACACACTTGGTTTAGAGGAGATTATTTAACTCTCCCAAGAAACTAATTTTGAAATAATAATCACGTCAAAGAGTTGTTTAGCACTCAAAAAGTCAATTATATACCATATCATGCACCAAGATAATTTTTGAATACAAATCAACGTGTCCCATAATGAACACATGCACCGATACATTCTCTTACTATACAATGAAACCCATAGAGTATTAATTATAGAGGTACTCATCATACATGTGATCATATGAGTGAAGATGATGATAATTAAATTACAACACTTGATCCCTTATCAAATTATGACACCTACATTTAATAAATTTTCTCCCGAAATGTCACCATTGTAGAATATGATATAGGCATTTCCCATGACTATCTCATCGATGGAATAACAAGTTAGAACCATTTACATTTTACAATATTAAACAATACCAGAATTAAAATAATTAAATAACATTAAAATATTTCAAAAAAAAATTAAGGAGGTAAATGTCTACAAACTTTTAAGTTTTTTAGCTCTTCTACCACACCACTGATATTTCATTAATCGAGGTAGGAATATTTTAGTTTTATTTCACATTTATTATGCTGAGGTGGGTTAGAACTCCACCCTTTGGTTAGTTTTATGAAACCTTTATTAAATGTCCACTTACACCATTTATTCATATTTAGATGTGATGCAATTTGATGGGAGTATGAATATAAATGGCTCTGAAATAAGCATAAAAATTTATACCAAAGGTATCTCACAAGGTTTTTGTTATAACCCATACACTCTATTACTTGATATTATTCTTGATTTAGCTTAGTTTTATAAATCTTCTAAATATTTTTAAACCTACACCCTAGTTTACTACTTTTTAGGTAGAACACTCCCCCCCCCCAATATACTAAGAGTGGGTTAATAACCATTGTCAAGTCCATGGTGTGAAACTAGAAATCATTCAAAACCATACCAATGGGTTTTCCTTGGTTTTCTTTACTAGCCCAAAAAATTACAATGCCATTGTCAGTCATAGCCCCTAGTTTATATTCAACATGCTATTTTTCTTCTCATTATAATCATTAAATTCATGTCTTTAATCAATCCATTCTTAATATTCCAGTCTAGATAAAATTACCTAGTTTACCTCTTCCTTTATGTGGCTTCATCAATAAGTTCATTAAATCCATATAATTGTTCATTTGTCATGAAAAACATAAGTTATTCAAAAAAATTCCTCAGAGAAGGGATTGTGTTGAGATTGACCTAGCTAAAGACCTTAAGGAGTACATATATATTGAAGTAGGAAATAATTAGTTCACACAATGTGTGTTTTATATTAACTTTAAAAACACTTGCCTCAAGTGTAAATCCTTAGATCATATGATTTAAGAATGTATGATAATTTTCTCCATAGCTCTTGTTCCTTAATAAAATGTAGGTTTTAGTCCAAACCCATAAATTGTAACTATGATAGTTAGACCACAGTCACTGATAACAAAAAGAATCTAACCCATGACAACATCAAAACCCAAGCTATTCTATACCAACCCATAAGTTTTCCTACATCTTCAGTATTTGTTAGAAAAAAATACCACTTTACACTACTTAAGTCATTTCCTTTTATTTATCACATGCCTCAAGTGGTGGCCAATTTCATGTATTCATTGATATCTTCTATTCTATGTCCATCCTCATAACCCCATTATAGGGTGATATCTTTATAATCTATGACCAATGTCATTATTATCAAATGTAAATCTATTCTATGTCATTATTATAGTCCCTCACATTCTATGGATGATGAGTATGCTCTATAAAAGGTTTTTCATTTTAAACTAGGTGAGTTCATGGTGAACAAACATAATTTTAATGTGTTTGAATCCCTTGATAACTTTACAGAGCTAAATGATATGAATTTTGATGTTTCCCAATGCTAGCTTATTTATGAAATGTTTGAGGTCATAGAGATCCCAAATGTAAGTATATAGTCATGACCATTATCAATTTTTTCTCACATGAAAATTATTTTCATGAAATAAGTCAATATTTATTAATCTTTTCTTCAATCTACTACTCATACTATATGGCCTAGTGCCATATTTTAGACCACTTATCATGATCCTAATTATGGAGGTGTCATCACCCTTTTAGCACTTGATATTTATCAAAATATGGTTTTTAGGGTTCTAACCACACTCATTCAGTTATATATACCCTTTATAATTTTAAAAACCACATTATTGGAATTATTAAAATGTATGCATCTAATGATGATGTAGAACAAACCTTTATTTGGATATGGTGAGTAGATTATCTACTTAATGCCCACTAGATCATATACAAAGATTTAAACATATTTGAATATAATTAGGTTCATTAGCATATGCACTAGTGTTATAAGGAGTGGGATGCATGGTTCTACATGCATAAAGAACTTAGTTTGTTTGATCCTAATCACCACTAGAGGAGGGGTTCAAATTCTCGTTGGTTCACTTGGTCTAACTTTTGACAAGGAGAATATAGAGTGATTAAACATATTTATCATGCTCTATTGATAGAATAATACATATTTTTCTTTGATCCTATGCATGATTGGTCATTTTTGGTGTTCCCTAACAATCTATTGTCATATCATCACCCTATATGCTTATGTATTGAATGGACTATTCAATGGGTCAAACACTCCAAAACATAATTCTATCTTAATATAACTAATCTTAAACATGAAATAATTATGGCTCATATCATTAAATTTGGAACTTCCTTCCTAAAATCATTAGGGATACTGATTGGATTGAATAGTGGTCTGATGCATTTCTTGCACCACCACTTTTATTTGAATATATGGAAAACAAGATGCTACTTTTTGATAATGCCTTCATCATGCCATAAATCATGAATTATTTAAGGTTTCACATGATCTTGAGGATTTAAATTTTAACACTCATATTTACACTCAATAAACCCTTTGGAGACATAAAATTCAAATTTGAGTGGCAAACAAAGTTATACAATCATAACCTTGAGCTCGTATGCATTGGTTGAAAGTTAGAGATAAAATAATAAAAAATCATTTTCTCTCCTTCATTCAAGATGAGTTGATACTAAAATTAGATACATTAAAGATGATTTGGATAGACTTAATAGATTAATTTACATTTTTCAAGATTTTATGCACCATTATCATGTTGTGTTTTCATTTTAACTTGTCACTCTTGAATGATAAGTATCTCTCTCATAATGCTTTAGTGTTATCTCTTGTAATATATGTTAAGTGTAGAGGTTTTTTTGTGATCAAACCCTCAAATTAAATGATATTAAGTAATATATAATTTATATGGTCACTAATAAAGTGCACGTGTTGATGATTTTCTTTATTTTTTTAATTAAACCATATGGGATATTGTGGAACCTAATATTCATTAAGTCTATTTTGAAGTTTTTTTGATAGATTATTTGGGACATATAATAAATCAAGGTAATATAAAATTTATTCCTAATATTGGTGATACTAAAATCATTACCAATTAGAGGCTTATCACCCTTCTCAGTGTTCCTTATAAAATAATTACTAAAGCTCTAGCCTTGTGAATTAAATAATTTTTCCTTTGATTATTAGAAGTGATAAAATAGGGTTTATTCAACATACATACATTCTTGACAACATAATTAGTGTATATGAATGTATCTAATGAGACGAGGTTTTCAATCAAAAGGCCTTATTTATCAATATTAATTTTGAGAAGGCTTATGATAACATAGAGTGGCCTTTCATTATAGTAATGCTTCATGCTCTTATTTTTTCCCTAGGTTTATGCATGTTATCAAAATGATTTTTCAAGATGATGGTGATTTAATTAATATGAAAGTTTTTCAATCTCATAATTTTGAACTTCATAGCTATATTAGATAGGGTTACCATGTATCTCTTTATCTTTGTATTTTGGCTGCGAAGCATTTTACCTATCTTTTGACTAATTATACTTTTATGTGTTTGGTGAAGGGAATTTATCTCCCTAATATATAACATCATTGATTTAATGGGCACTTAAAAGATGGATCCTTTCTTACCCTTCATGAGGAGGAGGATTATATTAAACATGTTTAGAATTCCTTGATATTTTTTGTCTTGATTTTAAGTCTTCCATATAATAGAATAAACTTAGTGTTATCACCAAAGTATTTCTCCCAAATCTCCCTATCTAGAGGGATTTCAATAGTAGTGGATTCTTCTTGGAGTTCATTTCAAATTCTTAGGAATTCCCTTTGATTTTAAAGCCTCACCCACTAATTTATGGTCTTATGTGGTTCAAAAGGTTGAAAAAAATATCCTTTTGGATTATCAAACCCTTGTCATTATTAAATTTTATATTTGATCTAAGGTGTTAGTTAATACTCATGTATACTAATTCTTTTATTAGGATCCTTACAATGATACATATGATAAGTTTGAAAAAAAATAATGGTATTTAATATGGGCCAATTATAAAGGGCACAAATTATTCAATATAGTTTCTTGAGACATTTTATATCGACCTAAAGAGGTAAGAGGAATTGGGCTCATTAATATTAAACTCCAAGATCCTACTCTCAATGTCAAATGGTTTATCATAGGTTTGGAAGGTGATGAATCCTAGAATTTTTTTTTAGACATTAAATTTCTCAAGGTTATCCTATTATTATTATTATTATAAATGTTTGGTAAGGTATTGGTCTAAAAATTCTTTTCATTGCCTTTGTTTTTGTTAATATTAGAGGCACTTTCGTTATTAATAACATTTGGAAGGCTTGGAAACAACTCAAATATGACCTCATCTAGGTGGGGGAGGATTTTAAAAATGGTACCTCTCTAAATTATCAATCCTTATGGTGGTCTCCAACACTCAATTTTAAAAATGTTCCTTTTTCCATGGTCCCTTGAATAAAGAGTCAATACTTATTTAAAAGGGTAATTAAAACCATTGTGGATTTATTCTGCAAGTCTAGTTGTCATTGGCTCCCATGGAATCTAGTGAATTTAATTTTAATCTTAATAATGAAGATAAATAATCCATTTTTAATGTATAGAGTTCCTTACCTGAGGACTAATTATATAATATTGGTGTTACTTAACTTATTCCTTGGTGGAAGGACTGACATTGGCCTACAAGTATACCCTTCTATTATTTTTTTATTAATGGTGAAAGTGGGATTTAATCAGGGACTCAACCTTTAACAAATAACATACAAGCTTGGCCACAATAACTAGATAATACATTATAGCTTACCCAAAACATCAACAAGCTAAATATCACTATAAAACAAAAAATATAAAACCAACAAAACAAAGGGTCAAAAATTGAATTAGTCATATAAACTTATGCCCACCAAACACTTCTTCTGATGCAGGAGCATCTACACAAGACATGGTCATGATTAAATTGAAATTTGAATTTATTGTATTTTCCTCTAAAATGTTAAAATTTAGGAGTAATTTTAAAAAGTAAAAGTGAAAACAAAAATTGTTGGGCTATTGAGAGAATAATGGAGAAATGGTTGAAATAATTTCGACCTTAGTATATTGTTAAAAAAATCAAAAACTATATTTGTTTTCCCTGAGCCCAATTTGGGCGTGGAGGTTTGAAGGAGGTTTTTAAAAACAAAAATATAGAAAAAAGACAAAATCCAATAAAAGTGAAAATTAATTAAAGAGGAGAGGTACGTAGAAGGAGGGACAGAAGGAGAGCCTCTTAGCAAGGAGAGAGGAAGAATGAGCAGCAGTATGTAAAAAGGCAAGACTGCAACAAAGAGAAAATGCAGGAATCAGGTGAAGAAATATAGAGGAGAGAGAGAGTGAGGATCTCTTATTCAAGAAGAGAATGATGTAAGTGTTCTTATTTGATAATGAAAAAAATGATGTTGATTTTGTTTATATCATTTGTTCTTTGAAATGGTTTCAGTCTACATGTAGACAGTTTTGATTCTTTCAAAATAGTATCAGAGGTGAAGATCTATGTTGGCCGGTATTGGTATAAATTGTGTCTATGTTATTGCCTATGGGTGTAATGTTTTGTTAGTAAACCAAATATCATCAAACTTGCAACTCATATCCTTATGTGCCCAGATCCCAGTCATGTTTCATGCATTTTAGTCTAGTTGAGCTTCCATCACATGTTGGCTGTTGATGATTGTGTAGCGATTGATATGAAGAATAAATAAAAAATTGAAGTGTTTTACTTGCCTGAGTGAGTCGGTTTCAGCTAGGGCTATCTTCTCGATTGGTGAATGATCTGATCACACCTACCCAATTATGTCCAAATCATTATGTCCGTGTTCTTTTGGGAGCTCCAACATCTTCTCCATATCCTGATTATGTTGATGACACTTCTCGATTCGTATGGAATTTCCTTACAGAATGCACCTCTATCCCAAGAGACGGCTCTTTGTCATGCTCACAATATTGCAAGATTTCAAGTGAAGTATAGAGTAGACCATAAAGGAGTGTGCATGATTTCAACAACAAGGTATGTACCAATGTATTCAACTCATTTGATCTATGAATCAGACGCATGGAAGGTGATTCCTGCTCAGTCTAATGATGAAATGGGTAAAGTTGATCCCTTTTGGACTGAGAGCTTTTGGAAAACTCTTGGGATTCAAGTTTACATGCAACAGAGCACCTTTTTGATTAAATTATTGTGTTATCAGGTTTGGGAGTAACTGTAGGATCTTTCATTGCAATAATAAACACTAAAGCAATTTTAGTCAAGGCTCTCAAGCATGCGTAGAATGTCATGGAAGCCTTTACGGTTATGAACGTTTTGTTATTGTGGAAATTATATTGATTGCTTATGCCGAGCATTTATGAACTTATCATTCAGATGTTTGGGTAATTATGATCTATGACAAGTAACACAGATTGTTAGACCATGGAAGAAAGTAGTCGATGTAGTGTTCTAACAAGTGTTCATTCTGTACATTCATATTTGGGATGACAGAGGAGGTGCTATGAATACCAGAGTCATCTAAGGTCTGATTTGCACCATTTGGTATCTATTAGATCAAGCCGATCCCTTCCTGGAGTGTTTTCTTTTTCTTTTATGATCTCTCACCAATAAAGGTTCAATTCACAGAACAAAGGACACCATTTTTGCATTTCCTAACAAACGTTTGTGCTATTGTTGGAGGCATTTTCATAGTTTCAGGGATTATAAATTCATTTATTTACCACAGTCATCGTGTAATCAAGAAGAAAGCAGAAATTGGAAAGTTTAGTTGAAAGAAGAAACCAGATGATATTTTAAGAGTAGCGTCTTTATCAATATTGCCCTATTTGCAGAATAAGAATGACATTGCACCATTTTGGTATCAAAGCTTGAAGCTCTTGGGATCTGCTAAAGAAAAGGTATGAGCAACTTTGATTTTGATTTGAGTTTACTTTGTTAAGAAGTAATCAAGTGAAGAAGTTGCAGGTGAAGAGAAAGGCAACCAAGCCATTGAGGCTTAAAAAGAGAAGAATCCAAAGAAGGCTTAGTGAAGAGAAGCTTGAAGAGCTCAAAAAGTAAGAGAGCACAGTGGATGCTCAAGAAGAAGATCCAAAGCAAGGTAAGCTTGGATTTATGATTTGTATTTGATGAAGTGTTGTATAAGAGTTGTTGCAGGATTGAGGGAAGAGGATCAAAAGACTAGGATGCAAAAGGCCTAGGTGAGATCACGTGGATTGTCAAAAGACAAGTCAAGGAGAAAGGCTTGGGTGAGACAAGGGATCAAGAGACCAAGGTGGAAAAGAATTGGGTGAAGATCTTAGAGATGGAGGTATTGATGAAGGCACTACAGAGCAGCAAGGTACATGAGGGCACTAAGAAGAAAGCAAGCATCAAAGGTATGGACAGTTTTGTAATTGATAAAGAAATTGCTAGTTTGAAGAAAGAGTTAGCTACGATTAAAGATGAGTATGAGTCTTGGATGCAACTAAATAGAAAAACATGGGTATGGCCAATAAAGAAGAGGATAAAGTGGCCAATAGATCTCCTAGTGAAAAGGAGAAGAAGGCAAAAGAAGATTGCCATGAAGAGGGAAGCCCAAAGAGGCAAGAAGATAAGAAGGTTGCCAAGTGAGTAGCAAAAGGAAGAATTTGAGAAGAAGGTTCTCATTGAGGAGAACAAGAGAGAAGAGAGAAAAGAGGAAGTGCTAGGAAGAGCATTTGGAAAGATGAGAATGTCCATTAATAGGACACTCATGGAGACATTATGGTCTATTGTTTTTATATCTAATGTTATTTTGGAATGGGTAAGTGCAGGTATGAGCAACCTTATGAAGGTCAAGAGAAAGTCCTTGGAGAGTGAAGAGATTGGTGCAAGAGAAGACACCAATTGCACAAGTGAATGTGCAGGAAAGAAAAGAGAGTTTTCTGTTGTTGATAAGGTGCATTGGTTAATGCATGAGAGAGGAGAGATAGAAGATGAAGCTGAATTCCATGATGCCATTGAAAGCCAGGAAGAGGAAAGAGGACAGCCAAGCACAAAGGAAGAGAAAGATTGCTCCATGGAACAAACTATCAAATAGGTAAATGAAGTGCTAAGTGCTGATTTTGATTGTTATTGTGAGCATGAAGATATTAATACATAGGTTAGAAAAGGCAAGAGGAAGATGAAGTCCTCACGCAAAGCAGTCAATCATGGCTACATAATGCCTAAGTGGATGGTGAAGCACACAAGCAAGAAACAAGTAAGCAAGCAGGAAAGTTTACCTTATAAGATTGCTTTTTCTCATACTCCTAATATGAATGTAAGTGTGCAAGAAAATAAAAGAACAAACAAAGTTGGTTTTTCAGTATTGTCAAAAGAACATGGTTACAAGATGCCTAAATGGCTTGTGAAGTCAATTAATAAGAAGAAGAAATAAGTATGGGTGCCTAAGAAGGCTAAGAGTGAAGAAGATGTGAGTGTTGAGGTAGCAACACCAAGAAATCAATGGAAAAAGGTGAAGGATGACACAAGTACATGGAAAGGTAAGTCAATCACTTGCAATAAAAGGGATAATGATTTGTTTGAATCATTTAATGATATTTTCATGGAAAATGAGGAATGGAAAGTGGCTATAAGGACTAACATGCAGCAAGGAGAGACTTCCCAGGGGATGGATGATGAGAAAAGGAGAAAGTATGCAGCAGAACAGACAAGATGGCTTCAAGCAGAGATTGAAGAAAGCAAGGAGACAGAAGGTATGAATACTGCAATTGTTTTTTATGGATATACTGATGTTGATGAAGAAGCTAAATTGTATGAAGAAACTATAAAGTGGATGAATGTACTTATAGAGGATGAAAGACAATCTGGTCCTAAGTTTGATATAGGACATGAAGATTTGAATGAGTTTGTGTTGAGTGATGAGATGAAGAGTAAGGCTAGTAAGGAACAAGCAATCCTTCAGGTTGATAAGCCCAAGTTTGATGAAGATTGTGAGATGGATGAGATCTCACTAAAGGTAGAGTTGAGAATGATAGAGGAGCTCTTTGGTAATTCAAGAGAGTTGTGTAAAGGTACAAGCCATGGTGAAGGCAGCATTGGGAAGAGTAGAACAAGACAAGAGCAAAGCAATGACACCAAGGCAGTTTTGGTCAAGAAACAAGAGCATGGAGGCAACCAAGAGGCTTTAGGGCCTCAATGTTTTTCTACTAAGGTTGCTTTTGATGTTTTGAATGCAGGTGTTAAAGTTGTGGAGATGAATGAAGCCCATAGTTCAATGGAAAAAATTTTAAACAAAGAAGATCAAGAAGATTTTGAAGACATGTATGAGAATGAAGCATGGAGATGGGACATAACAGCTGAAAAAGAGATGAGAAGAAGAACATACCAGAAGAGGAAGAAAAGCAAAATGAAAGATAAATAATATCAAAGACAAACAGCGGCATTGGCATTGACAAGAAGACCGTGGGATCCAGGTATAGAATGAAGGCTAAATCATGGAAGCAACATTTCATTTGAACCAAGGTTCAAATTGTTTCTAGAGGGAGAGTATGATGGAGGAGAATCTACACAAGACATGGTCATGATTAAATTGAAATTTGAATTTATTGTATTTTCCTCTAAAATGTTAAAATTTAGGAGTAATTGTAAAAATTAAAAGTGAAAACAAAAATTGTTGGGCTGTTGAGAGAATAATGGAGAAATGGTTGAAATAATTTCAACCTTATTATATTGCTAAAAAAATCAAAAAATGTATTTGTTTTCCCTGAGCCCAAGTTGGGCATGGAGGTTTGAAGGAGGTTTTTAAAAATAAAAATATAGCAAAAAGACAAAATCCAATAAAAGTGAAAATTAATTAAAGAGGAGGAGAGGTACGTAGAAGGAGGGACATAAGGAGAGCTTCTCAGCAAGGAGAGAGGAAGAATGAGCAGCAGTATGTAAAAAGGCAAGACTGTAACAAAGAGAAAATGTAGGAATCAGGTGAAGAAATATAGAGGAGAGAGAGAGAGTGAGGATCTCTTATTCAAGAATAGAATGATGTAAGTGTTCTTATTTGATAATGAAAAAAATGATGTTGATTTTGTTTATATCATCTGTTCTTCGAAATGGTTTCAATCTACGTGTAGACAGTTTTGATTCTTTCAAAATAGTATCAGAGGTGAAGATCTATGTTGGCCGGTATTGGTATAAATTGTGTCTATGTTACTGCCTATGGGTGTAATGTTTTGTTAGTAAACCAAAGATCATCAGACTTGCAATTCATATCCTTATGCACCCAGATACCAGTCATGTTTCATGCATTTTAGTCTAGTTGAGCTTCCATCACATGTTGGCTATTGATGATTGTGTAGCGATTGATATGAAGAATAAAAAAAATCAAAGTGTTTTACTTGCCTGAGTGAGTCAGTTTCATCCAGGGCTATCTTGTCGATTGGTGAATGATCTGATCACACCTACCCAAGTATGTCCATATCATTATGTTGGTGTTCTTCTAGGAGCTCCAACATCTTCTCCATATCTTGATTATGTTGATGACACTTCCCGATTTGTATGGAATTTCCTTGTAGAACGCACCTATATCCCAAGAGACGGCTCTTTGTCATGCTCACAAGATTGCAATATTTCAAGTGAAGTATAGATCAGACCATAAAGGAGCGTGCATGATTTCATCAACAAGGTATGTACCAATGTATTCAACTAATTTGATCTATGAATTAGACGCATGGAAGGTGATTCCTGCTTAGTCTAATGATTAAATGGGTAAAGTTGATCCCATTTGGACTGAGAGCTTTTGGAAGACTCTCGAGATTCGAGTTTACATGTAATAGAGCACCTTTTTGATGAACTTATTGTGTTATCAGGTTTGGGAGTAACTGTAGGATCTTTCATTGCAATAATAAACACTAAAGCAGTTTTAGTCAAGGCTCTCAAGCATGCGTAAAATGTCATGGAAGCCTTTATGGTTATGAACATTTTTTTATTGTGGAATTTATATTGATTGCTTATGCTGAGCATTTACGAACTTATCATTCAGATGGTTGGGTACTTATGATCTATGACAAGTAACACAGATTGTCAGACCATGGAAGAAAGTAGTCAATGTAGTGTTCTGACAAGTGTTCATTCTGTACATTCATATTTGGGATGACAGAGGAGGTGCTATGAATGCCAGAGTTGTCTAAGGTCTTATTTGCACCATTTGGTATCTATTAGATCAAGCCGATCCCTTCCTGGAGTGTTTTCTTTTTTTTTTATGATCTCTCACCAATAAAGGTTCAATTCACAGAACAAAGGACACCATTTTTGCATTTCCTAACAAACGTTTGTGCTATTTTTGGAGGCATTTTCATAGTTTTAGGGATTATAAATTCATTTATTTACCATGGTCATCATGTAATCAAGAAGAAAGTAGAAATTGGAAAGTTCAGCTGAAAGAAGAAACCAGATGATATTTTAAGAGTAGCATCTTTATCAATATTGACCTATTTGCAGAATAAGAATGACATTACACCATCTTCCGTAATGTCCATCTTATTTACATGTTTTTTAATACTTTGTAGCATCTAAGGATCACCTTCAAACTATATGGTTATGCCCTTAACTTGATTATCAAGTCTACTACACCATTTTATCATTACTCTTTATAGTTGGGGTATAATATTTTGGCTCCTCAACACATTGAAACTAAAACTCTCAATCATCAATGTAATATTATATCCATTCATGTTGTTTGGTCTAGAAGGTTTGAGACTATTTGGGTTGTTCTCATTGAGCCTAAAAATCCCATTTCCTTTAGTGTAATATATACCAAGGTTTACTTGTAGGTGATCATCTCAAGCACATGGGGGTTTCAAATACCATTTACACTACTTGTCACCATCCATAAACCCTTAACTATTTTTCTAGTTTTGTCCCCATACTCAGTCTTCTTGCAGATTTATCAATACCGTATTTGAGCCCTTTAGACCTAAATTCTTCATTTGTAAAATGGTTATCTTGGGATAATCCACCTTAATTCCTACAAGATACAATATATTTTGTTAGATTTTATGTGTTGGCATTCCTTTTCAATTTTGGAAAGCTAGAAATAATGCTTTTTTTAATCATAAGTAAATGGAAAGAATATTTTTTGTACCTAAAAATGTTGTGATTTCTAATTTTAACTTCCAAGTCTAGGTTTAAAATGATAAATTTTGTCTTGATCTTCATCATTTATAGGTACTTTTGGATTATTGGGGTATTAATCCTTATGGTGTCATCCATGATCTCCAGATCATCCATGCCACCATTTATTCCCTCATGTGCATGGACATGGGTTTCACTATCAATGGTTTCAAAGATAAATTTACCCCTATCCTCACTCTCACTGATCCTCTCCACATCATGATGATTTGACAAGTCCAATAAAAGTGGTGGTGGAGGGATGAGGGGGGATGGATCCTCCCTCCCCAAATAAGTTCTTGAATTTGGAATTAGCCATTTTACCATCTAGGTAGGAATAGTATAAGAAAAGAGAGAAAATGATGGTTGTAACCCATTATCTATTGGTGAATATTTGTTACTCATGGGGCTATGGAGGAAAATCATAGGAGCCTATACCTCCTTCACCTTTGTTGAAAACCATGTTCATTATTGACATTTAGTTGTGTCCTTGTTTTTTGTTATTTTATTATCCTTTTTTGGTTGATGTGCACTTGAGTTACTTTAAATTTTGGTTTATGTGGCATTCAATTCCTGCTTTTGTTAATTTTCTCTTCTTGAGGCTTGTTTACCTTAGTGTGACTCGATCTTTGGGGTGTGACATTCATACCCATATTTTTTATATGACTATTGAAGTAATATATTTTTTATATTAATATAAGTGTGATTTTTAATCAAAAAGTATTTTAAAAATAAAAATCAAGATCTAAGCATGACATGATTGCTATATTAGACTATTTCATATGATACTTATGACATGTTTTATAGATTGTATATTATTTTTCATATACATGCATTTAATGGTATATGAATGTGATGTAAGATATATAGATCATACATTGACACATAGATATTAGAATTTTATATATCAAGAGGCCATGCCAATGTTGAAGGAATCTTCTTTCACATGTCACTTTATCATAAGTGATATATTTATATGACCTTTTACCATGATTAAATACATAAATTTATTAAAAATATCTTATTAGTTACTCATATTTTATAGAGTGTTATATAGATGTGATATTTTACTATGATTTGACATTAATATACATGGATAACGTAGATTAGTTTTTATTTGTTCTATGATTCATTGATGTTGTTTCTTTTTTATATAGGATAATCATTACTTTTATATGTCCCTTTGCCTTATGTGTGTGACATATTCATGTCCCTTTTTTGTCACTTAGCCTAATTTTTTGTAACATATTAATGTCCATTATATTTGGCCCTTGGCCTTATTAGTTGTGAAATATTTGTGCCCCTTATGTGTGGCCCTTGGTCTTTATTGGTGAGACATAGTTATGTACCTTATTTATTTCCCTTGACCTTATATGTGTCATTTTGTTTCTTATGAGTGGATTAATCTAGGATTATCTATTATACTTTTTGAGCATGTTGATATTGTTGTATTGTTGGGCACTATGATTTATCATCTACTTCCCCTTTATGTTTAGTGCCATGATTCAAATCATGTACATTTTAATTCATGTTATTTATTAGTTATTACATTATATATTGTTACTAAATCATTCCTAATTGAAAAATATAGCTTGACATGTCACTTATATGCCTTAAATATATATCTCATACATGTCTTGATGAGATATACATTACTATGAAAAAATATTCTTCACTTGATGACATGATCCTAAATGATCATGTATTTATACATGATACAATTAAATATTTATTTTTAAATTAGTTAATTACATTCTACATCCATCACCTCAAATGAGGGAATATTAGTGGACTTGTGATAGATTAATAAGCCTCCATGAATAGAAAAACATAGTTTTTTAGACATAATATGGATTTTAGATATTTAGAAAGGTTCATATATATGTTTGATTCAGATATAAGAAAAACATTAACACATTTTTATATATTTTTGGGTCATATTCCATGCATACACACTCAAATTATAGGTACATGAGTTAAAAATTATGGATTCAAATACACTCGAGTGCATATGACATGCAAGTGCACAAAATTTTATAGAAATAAGAATTATAGGTTTAGACATATACATATATTTGAGATACAAGTTATAATATTATATCATATATATGAATAAAACTATATATCAATTGGAATCAATTTTAGATGGTCATGATATTGGTTCATGTTATCACTCAGAAGTGCACCTTGCAAAGAACATGTGCATGTTCTCACTTCTATTAATACAATGGAAAATCTCCAAGGTGTGGATGAACTTATTATGGAGATAATATATAGATAAATTTAGGGTTACATTTATTACATTCAACCTCTTCTCTCTAAAATCTCTCAGATAGTGCTTTCTTGACTAGGGAAAGGGGTAAAAGAAAAATTTTAAAGCTAAAAATGGAAAGGAAAATTAAAAGTTAGAGTGATAAACTAATGTTTGTGTCAATTATGAAGATATATAATGCAATTTAGAAGCTGAATAAACTTATAAACATTAAATTAATTCTCATACAATTACTTTTGCATTAGTATCATAGAGGTCTTGGCAAACACTCACACTAGCTAGGAAGGAATAAACAATGGTTGAATTCACTTACAGATTAAGTAAAAAATAGAATTAAACACTCTATATGACCTAAAATATTTATAATTTTATGCATAAAGGTGAATTATTTAGACATAAACCTAGGAAATATATTAATTGACTAAGTTCTATCAATGAATAATAAACACACACTTCATGAAAGATTGAGAATGGAGGAAAATTCAGCTCTTTATTTCTTCAAAGGTGATGTAGTAAAAAAAAATAGAATTTATGTAATAAAAAATAATAATATTATAATTTATCCTTCTCCAAAATATAATAAATATATAAGGTAAGAAGAGAGAGAATATAATCAACTCAAAAAATAAGAAAGAGTTCCACATGCTAGTCAAGTTAACTCCATTGTAACTCCAACTTCAACTCATTATTAAAATAAAATTTTAATTAAAATAAATTAAAACATAACATATTATATTTTTTACCTTATTTCTTTGAAAATGGTGTGGTATGTGAGAAAGGGAGAGTTGACAAGTCAAAGGGCTATTCATGCATCTTAAATCTTGAGTTAACTCCCTGAGATCTTTCATGCAAATTTTGATCTTATTTAGTTAAATATTTTTCATATTTAAATTATATCATATTTGTATTTAATTAATATTAAATTTATACTTAATTTTCCTCTAATTTCATCTTGAGTTGACTGGGCTTATCTTGACTTCACACCTGGAGTTTAACTTCAATTATCTAGCATACAACTTGACCTTTTTGACTTTTCTAAATTTAGCCCAAAGGGGGGTGTAGTAAGAGAGGGATTTCATGATGATATTATAATGATTATTTTTAATTAAAATAGGGACTTAAACATTGGTCAAAACTCTAACTCAACTTTTTCACTTTTGCATGTTTTGAACTCCACTTTTCTAGGGCTAATTGAAGATTCTTGTTGTTGACTTAAACTTGTTAAATTTATCCAAAAATGGGGTTTCATAGTTAGAGATATTGTAAAATTTTTATTCTTAATTATCAATTAAATATTATTTATAATTTTTCACTTGATGATGACCATATCAACTCTTCAAATCGGTTCTTCTTCTATATGCCTATCTTACACAACTTTGACAAGCTTCTTGAATGCACTGTGAAAGCTAAAAACCTGATGGATATTAATAATTCAAATATATAATGAGAAAAAATATTATTTTAAAATAATAAACTTTGTTTCACATACCTTAAAACAAAATTTTAGCTCCAAAATCCATGTACAACTCACAAAAATACCATTTTATGCACTTATATGCTCTCTTATTCTCAAGAAACCTTGATCTAGATTGGGGGTAAAAAATGATTTATAGGCCTTAAAGACACTAATATTATTATTTTTGTATATTTACAAATTATTTAGATCTGTTAAAGGTTTAAAATCTCTATAATTCTTCACCAAACTCCGTCAGAAAAAATTACAAAAAGGTGTCTACTTGCTGCCCTAGAGATGTTTTTTAATGAGTTGAGCCTATTTTGAATTTTATTTGATTAAATTATAATTTATTTATACATTTAAAATAATCATTAACAGTATAAAATCATTTTTTTCCATTTGAGGGACGTGAAATACCCATTTCCAACTCTATTTATGAGCAAAAAGTGAAGAAACCTTCATTCCCTTCGTGATCAGACCTATATATTAGAATTTTATATATCCTAAGTTAAATAAAATAATGTAAACTAATTTTAAACATTAAATTACATTAAAAAAAAATACACCAATGTAAAATTTAAAGATTTTTCATTCAAAAAACTCAAAATATGCACTTTTTGGTGTTAACTAGATTGCCTAATTTCATTTCTAAATGCCTATAATTTTATGTTCTGTCATTTTATTAAGTTTTATGAGGCATAAATAACTAATTATTTTTGAATTAGTATATATATATATATATATATATATATATATATATATATATATATATATATATATAAAATCCTGGTAAACTTTTTAACGTGACCGGCGCCACTGGCTAGACACGACTAATACCGGTACCACGGTGCCAGGGAGGAACTCGAACACTAGTGGGCAAAGCTGCAATGGAAGTACCCATCCAACTGAATACACACCCTGACTTTGAATTATTATATTTAATAACCCATATTATTATTACAATAATTTCATGTACTCAAAAAAACACTTAAACCACTCAAAACTTAACTTTTCTAACTATCTCTCTTGCTTGCTCAATACCTTAATGCTTGATTACTTGGTTTTATTCATAATTTTTCATGAAATTTTGATTTATTAAGGTGTATAAATGTATTATATTACCATAATATATCACAACACATTTATTTTGTAATAAAAATATCAAAAAATCAAACATATTTCTTAAAATCGATCAAATGAGGGTTTAAGAAGGGTTTTAGAGCACATGTTCTTCTTAATGATTGTTAATAAAGTTAATACACTATAGCATAAAAAATGCATGGAATTTAGTATACTATAAACTAAAAAATTCATGGAATGTTTAGGTAATAGGGAACCAAAACTCCATATAATACCATTTTATCCAATTCCTCTTCACTTTCATGTATAGAGCATCTTAAAATTACTTTCACTAGCTTGTAAAAAGCTTGTTAGAGGAATAAATGAAACATCTATCAAAATTTGGAATTGTGAATTGTTCCTAAGAATTATTTTGTATTGATTAATTTTTTATGATGTTTTTAATACCTTTTTGTACCTTTAATCCATGAATGGAGTCTTCTTATAAACCTACACATAATCATCTTTGACCAATGGTGGCAAAATTATCAACATTTCATGCACATATACAGTTATTATTTGGCATAGATTCATGGGCCATTAATATTATTCATGATTATAAACATTATTATATTTTTTAATTTTTAAACACATTTTATGGTAACTATAAGTGATGAATTTTTAATCTATAAGTTCATCTATAGTGGTTATTTATGTTTTTTTAAGTAATGGAATTTATTTTAAGTGATGCTTAATGATTATGTCATTACTCATATTTAAAATAATATGTGTTTTCTACCTTTCATCTTGGGGTTTAAAAAACAAATATATATTAATTATTGTAGTTAATGTGTTTAAGGCTCAACAACACTCCATGGCCCTAAAACTAGTTCATATTTTATGAGGGTTAGGGAATTTATGTTTGAAAACCACAGGATTGTATTGATTACACAAAATTAGGGGTGGATCACCCCAATTATATATTTTTTTTAACAATAGGAACCATTATGTAATGTTTGAATAAGGAGTCATTATCTATAATAAGTTATAGGGGAAAACCATTTCACCCACATTCAGGGGTACTCCTTGCTTGATCTTCACATTAAAATTTACATTATAGTTTAGAATTTAGATTTCATTTTATAGACATTGACTACTACATATTCATTATATGTTTTCTTGGAGTAGTCTACGCAATCTAATCCTTCCCCCATAAACAAGTAAGTTGTACACAATTGGGTTATTTTAATCCTATTATTCTAGTATTTTTTTTCATTTCAATACTAAAATAAAAGGGGAATATTTATGGATACTAAAATATGGTATAAAACATTTATAAATTCCATTTTTTACCTACCTTAATTATACACAAATTGTGCATATATATATATGAATATAATTCATAATTATCTCACTTTAATATGATATATACGGGTCTAATCCTTCTAAATTAGTATCACTCACATAAACTAAATCATGTAGTTTGTGACAAAGCACTAAAATATAATACTTTCATATTTTTATCACAATATTATTGATACTATATCCCATAAAAAATATTAGTATTAGCTACATGATCTAATGAATCTAATACAAAGCATAAATCAAAGATAAAAAAATAATAGTGATAAATAATAACTGCCTATCCAAGACAATAACAAAAATTAACAAATAAATAAAATATGATTAATTAATTTGATAATTTAATATTATTATGATGTATAATAAAAAAATAACCATTACTTATATACAGAAAGACATGCATGATAAAGATTAGGGAACTCACACAACACATGTAGTTCAACTGATATGTGACTACAAAAATAGTGGAGTAAAGCTCCACACTAACAAGATCAGAGTCCAAATTGTGTAAATGATAAACACAAGTTGACTACTAGTAATCAATCTTATCCTAAATAGTGGAGTGGAACATCACTATAACAAGATAAGTGTCTAAGTTGACTATTAGCTAAACAAGCTTATCCTATTTGGTGAAAATTAGTAATAAACATAATAAACTAATTACAATAAGTAATTAGTACGCCAATCTATATAATAAATACAAGTAAATTCAATAAAGAAAATAAATGCACCAACACAAAACCATCAAATTTATATGGCATTTTCCAAATTTAATAATTTTGCTCTTCACCCAAAAATGGTCATATTTTAAAATCAAATCATTTCTATGGGTCGACCCATCTACATAGGATGTTTTTGGATTGATAAATTACCCAAAGAGTTTCATATAAATATAAATTAATTATATTATTTTTATCATCTATCATTTATCTAGAAAACATTTTTACACTAATGCACATTCAAAAGGATAACCCTATTCTTTTGATTTTACAATTCATTCATAAGGATAAGATTTTATCCAAGTTTGAATAACCTCAAATCCAAGAAAAAAAATTATTTTACAAGTGTGAAAATATAAATTATAGGTTGAATACATTTAATGACCACTATAACACCCATACACCTAATGAGGATAAAAACATATTGTTTGAATTCCATCTTTATAGTATTGGATATGTAGGCAGTGCTCAACCATTCATTAGGGGGTAGTTGGGGTTAGCTCAACCCACTATTATTCACTTTTTTAGACATAAACATAGTGTTTAAAATAGACCTAAGGTTTTAAAGAGAGGGATATAAGTTCATGGATAGTATAGACATAACTATCCATTGATATCACACATAGATAGATCAAAATTAGATGTAGTGGATTGTATTAAAACATAGATACATAATCCACTCAGATTAATCTAGAAGGATATAGATGATAACATCATTTGATACCATATAGAGGTATAAAATTATGTTTAGGCATATCCAAAGACCTAGTTTCCAATCCTTTATATCACTTGCATCTAGATTTAGATGTGTAAAATATAGTAGCATGCTAAGTATAGTATTCCCTTAGGTTATTTATATTTATAGTAAGTATAATTGGTAAAATCATATTCTTCCTTTTAATTTTTTTTATTATCAGACATTAAACAATTTTAAAAATTTAAAATTATTGTGTTTGTTTAGATAACTAAATAAACAATAATGTAAAACATATTGGTGAACCTATTTATATAGTGATCATGTCAAACACTAGGTCCCTTTAGGTCTATTATATATATATATATATATATATATATATAGAGAGAGAGAGAGAGAGAGAGAGATGATTTCTTATTTTCCCTTATTCACACAAATACTCATGGTTGTAATGTATGCACATAGTTTTAATTCTTAACTAAAGTTATGATCGTAATTATTACATGTTAGATTCATTTAATATATAACAACTATGCAATTCCATGGATAAAATATTATTACACTAATCTACTAAAATTGATCATGAAAACTATTTAGTCTTCCCTAAATTATATTATTTTTATATCCAATGAGTTTCTTCCTATTACCAGTAGGTTCCAAAGGACATGAATGACCCCTTTGTTCCTATTTACTCCATTATTCATCCAAGGCTTATACTGGATTCCATATTCCATGTTATTACTATTAGAAGAGATAGAGTACACCATCTCTATAGAATATCTATGAATATTTAATTTTAAAATGCTCATGAAAAAGAAAAAAATACTATAGATAGTAATAAAATAAATGAATACATGGAATTTACTAATATATTTTGATGACATAAATGAAAGGGAATTCACTCAATATCTTGACATGAACCCACAAATGTGTTATTCATTGCTATATGTAATAAATAGATTAATAGAAAACATTATCTAATTTTGTCACATCTAAGGAATAAAATGGTCCATTAAATTTTTATATTAACCTTGTATATTTATTTACCCTACCATAGGTGTTCATATTATGACTAGTATTATTCATATGTCTACACATTTTACTACGTATGTGATGCCACCCAATATGTGGGGGATTAAAAAGGTTTCCATTTGATTAGTTTTATTATTCCTACATAGCCAACCTATGTACATATTATGATTAGTATTCATGTGACATCATTATCCTTGCCTACCACACAATCCCTCAAGCAAACTATTATATGTCTATAGACTAAGGTGTTATAGTTAGATAAGGGAGTTTATGGAATAAGTCATTTATTATATTTTTGTGAATTTATTCATAATCCATTAGCCATAAATATCTAATTTTTCCCTTACCTATTCATTTCATAGCTCCTAATATTATAGTTATGATGGTAAAGGTGATCTAGAGCAACACCTAATATATTTTCACACAACATGCTTAGACTATGTCTCTAGTGATTTTTTGTTGACTAAGTTATTTCATGGTATTGAGGAATATGATTAAAATGGTTATATGATTTCCAATTCCAATTATTTAGGAATTAAATCCTTTGGAAGATAAGTTTTTAGTACATTTTTCAATCAATATCAATGTAAAATTGTCTTATGCTCAAATTCAAAAAAAAAATCAAGGATATAATGAACCAATAAATTAATATGTTCTTTGGTGTAATATAAATATTTTCTAAGATTAAAAATCCTATGATTTAAATTTTGTTACAAGATAATTTCAATCAAAATTTTCTCTCTCTTCTCCATGAGTTTATTAGATTCAACAAATTAAAATCATTTGATGATTTATGCCACAAAATTAGAGATCAAGAAGTTAATATTATAAATTTGAATGAGATAAAGTATGGGCCTAATTATAAATTAAATGAAATAAAATATTTCAAATCAAAATAAGTTATAATTACAAATCAAATGATACTAAGATTGAGGAAAATAGAATAGTTAATGGGGTATCATAACCTAATAATTGGCTTGTCTTATCTTCTCAAAAAATGGGGTAATTTTCAAGATTACATCAACCTCATAATATACAATTACCAAAGTTATTAGTGAAACCTTATAAATATCCCTCCCCCATAATAGGTTGATATGATTAGGCCTATACCTAAGGGACATGACTATAATGCATATTGTGACTACCATAGATACGAGGGACATTTTAAAATATATGTTTTGGGCTAAAACATAAAATTAAATATCTCATTGATATTAACATTATTAACATTAACACAACTAAAAATTATTCAATACCACAACCAAATGGTAATGTAAAGCTTATTTTTTTTGCCAATCCTCTTCCAAATCACATGAAAACAAAAGTTAACGCTAATCTTAAGTTACATATGACTTATAATGTATATATTGTTAGTGAATATTTTATGAATTTTGAATCCTCCTAATATATGATTAGTAATGTGTCTTTTATGGCCATTTAGGATCAGATTATTACTATGATGTATTCTATAGAGTCATTCCAAATGAAAATCCAAGATTTAAGTTTAAGATTTACATTAATTGAAAATAATTTATCACATACACAAAAGCTTTATTATGTTAGTGTAAATTGCATATATGGATCTATATACAAAACCAAAGTGCCTCATAGTACCTCATCTTAAGTACGGGTTAAAATGAAAAAATAACTAAAACTAATAAATACAAAAAATTTCATAAGCATACTAATAATTTGACTAAAATACTAAATAACATGCTTGAATTTTTTTTTATAATTATGCATCTACATTTCTTGTAAATTAATTTGGATGATGTTTTACATATCATAGAATGCATGTATATCATAAGGATAAGTGTTCGGTTATAAAAATCATAATACATGAATGTGGTGATAAGGCTAACCTTACATTTGATACACCTATTAAAGAACCATCATATTCAATCATAACCACTATATTTTAGAGAACTACTCAAGTTTTGGTTTCATCTCTTAAGGTTGAGTTACATAAGGAAACATTTAAAAAAGGTTTCATAATAAATAAGGAAGTGGAAGTATGAAAGAAGAAAACATTTTTTTAAATTAATAATCAAGTAATTAAATATAATTTCATCATAAAATTGGTGTATGATACTAATAATGAATCACATATTAAAGAGAAATAGAGATCAAAAAAATCAATTCCCCAATATCATGTGGTTGGTTTTATGTATCCTACAAAAAATATAAAAGATGATTTGAGTGATATAAAAAATGAAAATGATAGTACACTTGATTATTATGCACTACATGATACACTCTATTTATGTATGCATCCCCTTGAGTATTTATTTTATTGGTAAGATAATAATTGATTGTACATATCTTATAAATGTTTTCTTGATTCTCATTTTCTTTGCTCTCCTATTTTGACATACATGTGTACAAGATCATCAAACTCTTGACCTTATTATGATATTTTCAATTTGCCTTTTCCTTTTGATTATTTATCCTAATGTGTACATTTTTTACATATATCTCAAGATGATACATATTTCATAGTAATATAATTCTAATGCACATCCTTTTGTAGCATGTTACTTGTTCATTCATACATACTAGATATCTATACATGTTATGGATTGCATTGAGATTATATTATCAAAATAATTTATATATACATATTAAATGGTAATACATTGATTATTTCTCACTAGGGGCATGCCTATTATTATTTACACATACACTTTTAAGCTATGATATTTCAATTCACATATATAGTGGGGGCACATTACTTACCTTCACTTGTTCACATTGCCATGTTATTACATTTGGTGCATATTATGAATTAACATGTGTTACATATTATTTGGATCCATAACATTATTCTATTTCACATTCTTTCCACTCAATTCTATACATGTTTTTATAATATTTAAAAGATACAAAAAATTAAAAAAGTCCATAAATCTAAAATTAGGACCTAAAATGGCACATTTACTAGTATTCATTATTAATTTATGTTATTTATCAAATTTTTAGTAGATTACACATAATTATGTATAATCACATAAATTTCATGGTATTTATGTGTGAGAATTAATACATATAAGTTATACATGATACACGGATGGATATATGTATGACATTTCTATACCTACAGGCCATGACAATCCTTGAGGAATCTCATTCCATAAATTACATTTTTACAAGTTATATATTTATAGGAAGTTTCCTTTTATCATATTGAGTTACATTCATTCATTTAAAATTTATTTCCCTTTATCATACTCTTTACAATGCTATATTTCATGGATATCCTACTTTGATATGCAATGACCATTGACATAGGATGATAGAGTAAATTAGTTTCACTTATTCTATGTAATCACTTAAAAGTGGTATTTGAGTTATAAGATTGATACTTTAGGCAACCTATTACTATATTATCCTTAGACCTATACTAAATCCTTATATCACAGTTTTATATCCTTTGTGTGGACCACAAGAATCCCTAGTTAGCTAAAACATAGTCTCAGACCTTCATTCCTAGATCCTAGCCCCTCATGCCCAACAACCTACTAGATGGACATTAGGGACAAATTAAGGACACTAGAGCCACATGGAACTAGTTTCTTCATCATGGTGCTAATTTCCTTTGTCCTCACTCTCTTGAACATGTATAATTTAAAAAGTTAAACCCTCTTAAGGTCAGCCTAAGCATATTTAATTATTCACACAAGCTAAAAATTACTATAAATACTTGAATTTTAGACCTTTATCCACTAGATTTAAAATAGATGCAAAATAAATATTTAAACATGAAACAAGTTAAGCAAAATCAAGGTTATTAATCCTTATTATGCCCTATTTCTACATACTACCATCTACAAGTGCCTTAAGCCCATCTTTTTGAGATTTCCAATCACAAGCACACTTAAGGAATTCAAAACCACTATCATTATAGAATTACATGCACTTTAACCATCACTTAGGTGGTGATAACTACATTTGGCTTGATCCCTCATTTGAGTATTGTTATGTAGGAAAATCTCTTCATAGTGGGGTGTTGAGGATGTCTAGCCTATCTTACTAACAAACACACATTTTTAGCTCATGCTTTGCTTACAAGGAGGATTAAGGTTTTCATCATAAATCAGCTATTATAGGCACAATATAGAGATTTATACTTTGTGTGTATAGGAACATAACCTATAAACATAGGCACAAGTTTACCCAAAATTTAGAAATAATCCTACATAGAGGACACTAGCACCATTTTTAGGATATTAGCCACATGGTACTATTATTCAAGTGTGGAGCTACTATCCAAGAGAGGATTTGAAATAGAGATCTAGTGGATGATACTCAGACCTATATGTATCCCAATTTTCACCACTCATATATTTCTAATCAAGTGTTTTACATATTTATTACTATTTTTTTAAAGTTCAATCAAGTAAAATTTTATAACAACTCAATGGTTATTTATTGCATATTATTTCACTAATTTAGACTACTCATCCCTTTTATCAAACATATAATTTACATATCTAAACCTTAAAAGGTTAAAACATTTGGTGAACTTGACTTACTTTGAATATTGCTTAAAATCCTAGTTTACTTTCTCCAAATTTTGGTGAATTAGAGTAGGGTTACATACTTATTTTTTTTTTAAATTTTTAGCATAAACTAGATCATTAAATCAATCTCAAATTATGGTTTCATTTATTTAAATATAATTTAAATTTTAAAAAATAACCTTAATTCAAAAAATAACTAATCCTATTTGCTTTAGAGTTTGTATCCTTCTTTTTCCTATTTTCACTAGCAGCTTTGAATTTTTTAGATTTCATATATTCTATTTTAGCAGTTCTATTCCAATTTTTTTACTATATTCCATATAAAAAATATATCTCTCTTTCATTAAGAATAATTTCTAGATTAAGTGGTAATACTATAGATCATATTCATACTCCTTTTATCCAAGCCTATAACATGGATAAAGGACCTATCATAAATCTAGCTATGCATCATTCACACCTTGATTATGTGGATTTCAATTATAATACATCCATAGATGAATAATACAATCAAGAACAAGATGATATACACATTAAAAATTGGGACACTCTCCCTCCACTTAATAATTATGACATGATTATCAACAAAAATGAGATATTACAAGGCTTTAGAGATATAATTTAGGAACAACACCTTGATCATGCACAAATCTTACAAGCCATATCAAAAATAAAAAAATAAAACAAATAATGGATCATCTTCAACTCCCCTAGATAATAACATTATTACACCTAAATTAAGTCCAAATAAGCTAACACAACCTAATATTGTATTTTAATAACCTTCAATGAAAACTACACCTCTTGTGGTTAGTTCCTTCACTCCAGATCTACAATCCCTTATGCATGATATTCATACTCTATAAGTTAAGGTGTTACATCTTGAGAAGGGAGCCACTAAACCATCACATGTCTTGGATTATAATATTCTCTTACATACACCTTTGAAATAGAACATAGTGGAAAATCCCTTACCATATGGTTTTTTGGCACCTAAGATTACATTATATGATGGCAAGGGTGACTTAGAACATCACCTCAAAGCTTTTCATGTAACATGTTTGGACTATGTGTACAATAATTGGATTCTCATGAAGTTATTTCCATGTAGTTTAAAGGATTATTCCCTATAATGGTTTTATGATTTACCAAATCAATATATCATAACATTTCATCCTTTGGATAAGATGTTTTTCACACATTTTTCCATCAATATTTGTGATAATATATCATACACTCAAGTGGCATAGTTGAAACATAATTTAAATAAGCCTATCATAGATTATGTCTTATGATATGTTGATGCCTCTGAGTGTACCACAGGGTTTCATAATGTTTAAATAACACTTCTCATTTTAGAATTCAAGGAATTCATAGCATGAGTAATAGGTTATGGCAACTTGATATCACCTATGGTGAAATAATGATAGAGATATGTATTAATGTCCCACAAATTTATAATGAGTGATGGTTGGGAGCCATCTTAGTATGTTCTTTGTGAATTATAGATAATATTATTTAATTCTTAGTGAATTATGATCCATAAAGCTAATCTAAGTGGATATTTATAATGAGGTTTGAACTAAAGTGGTGTGGTGTAACAGAGAGAGCAAAGAAAATGGTAGGGTAAAAAGGAAATGAGTGATTTTCAATTTTAGTTTAAAATATCATGAAAAAACATCAATTTCAATTGAGTATGTATTCAAATAATATATAATTCAAGATAGCCTAAGCTCAAATTTCATTATATACAAGCAAAAATCAAAATATATTGTAAAGAGTCACAAGTAAGACCCTCATCTACTCTAAGGATTTGCTACTATAATCAAATATAATTTTCACATATTAATACAAATCAAAATGAAATGAACCAAAGTATAATATCCTCCAACTAATATAGCATATGCACAAACTAGAAACCTTATTATT
Organism: Torreya grandis; assembly: GCA_037957365.1. Taxonomy (NCBI): domain Eukaryota; kingdom Viridiplantae; phylum Streptophyta; class Pinopsida; order Cupressales; family Taxaceae; genus Torreya; species Torreya grandis. The sequence goes on along the minus strand of JARHVA010002959.1, from coordinate 298,650 downwards.
ATAAAATGCAACAAAAAATTTAAAGAAACTATTCAAATTCAAGATATAAAACTAGTAATTGAGAGAAAATCTATATTAACAATTGATATGTCAAATGTGGGCAATATTTTTAGAACTCCTTGGTTATATTAATTGCTTCAAGTGTAAATTTTTTTCTCTAAATTCTCTCTCCTTACAAAATGGTAATACATGCCTTTTATAGAAGGATAAGGAAATGCCTCAGTCAATTACAATATACATGTGTTCAAAAGATAAAGCTAACTATCCTTAAAAGTCCTAAAATACATTTGTTCTTCACAATTAGAATGACCTAAGGGCAATATGCTAATAAACTAGCATATGCCTTACAAAGGAATATTCCTATCCTAGATATTACAATGTTTTTTAACAAAAGGAATATTAGAAACTAGGTGGGCCCATTATAGAAGGGTCTCGTTGTTGATTTTTTAGTAGCTCCATTACTTTTTGATGTTAGTCCTTGATGAGCTCCATGTCAATAGCTATCTTCACTAGGCAAAATTATTCAATAGCAGCCAAGTCATCCAAGTCTCGATCATCTCAGGCCATGGCTTTCTTAATGCTCCTTTCCTCTACAATTTTCTCTTTTACTATGAAAATAATGTCTGTAATTCACCTATTGTCCCTACCAGATTAACTCTACATCTTGATCCTAACTGATTGCATGACCAAAGTGACCCTATATTTGAATTCAACATCATCAATGATTCTAATTTCCATGGTCTTTGTAGTGTTTAACAATAATGTTCCTAGGAGATACTCAATTTTGATGATTAATCCTTTATCATCTCCCAAAAGCATGTTCAAATTATTTATCCAAGTACCTAGACCTTGGACCTTGTCCACTACTATTCCCAATATGTTTTTCAAATGGGCTAAGCTGATAGTCATAAACTTAGGAATCTTATTCTCAATTACAATGTTATTGACATCCCTAACTTTGGTCTCTACATTTTTTTACTTAGTTATTAATTCCATGGCTATCTCACCTCATTGGCTTAGTGTATCCTATTTTATCTTTATTAAACTCAAATAATTAAACATATCAAAGAATAAAGCCTCAAACATGTCCATTATAGAGTTAGAGATTGACCAAATGGCTTGGGTTTCTAAATTTTCCTTCTCTTTTTCCAAGTTTTAGATCCTCTATTTTATCCCTTGGAACCTAGCCTTTGCTTGAGTTGATTGAGCCTCACTCAAGATCTCAACATATTCTTCATGAATAGTGGCCTCACTAAGCTATTGATCTCCCACCAAGGTCAGACCTACAAAGGGATTCAGCTCTTACAAAGTGAATTCCTCAATTCCTACCATGGCTATCTTGGTGGTGACCCTTTCTAATCCAGCTATCACTAGATTAAAATGAATAGTGGTAGATGACCCTATGAATTTCATAGGTTCTAGGACCTCTATACCATGTTGTTTGATGCTCTAAGAGAATCCATTTTCTTACTTTATGGTTATAGAGTGACCACAATTCTTTTTTATTTTTAATCCTTTACCATATCCCTAATCCATGGATTCATGTCATCACATATTTCAACATTGGTATCCTCTATGAGTGCCCATGAGTGAGAGAGTGAAGGGATGTTTTGAATTTTTCCATAAATGAACCAGTCAAGGATGACTAGTCCATGAATTGGGAATTCATCACTGAATAGATTGACTTCATTAGTGGGGTGAGTTAAGGTCAATCTTAGTTTATTCTTTGGTCTAATAGGAACTAATGCTAGCTCTACCTTTATTTTCTATTTGGATGACACAGAGACAAACTTCTTTCCTTTGTCTCCTCCAGGATCCCCTACTTGGATTTGAGTCTCTTCAAATAGTTCCTCTTCCTTGTCTATGTCATATACTTGTACAAGTTCCTTGAGGGTACCCTCAAGTGTCTCTTCTAGTTCTAAGGAAATCATATCTATGTATTAAGCTAGGGAAGGTGGCCTTTGTGAGAGTTTTGAATATGACGGCCTCTCTCTAGACCTTATACCAATTTTACCTCTCCTATTTTATCTTTACCATGACCTTGTTCATCCTGGCCTTACATAATTTTCCCCTAAGGCTATGGATTTTCTACTTGGGGTTGTTCTTAGGCTGTCCCAGATTGTCTAAGTAGCAAGTGATATTATAAAGGATGCATTTTCCATGTTTATCTTGATGGATTATCATCCTTGGTCAATCTATGCTCAAGTTTGATGGTATGCCCTTGGATCCTAGCCAACACCTCTTCATAATTCTTGGCCTTAATATAAATGGTGTCATGAACACTGAGCTAATGCATGTTCTTAAGATTGGGGAGTTTCCTACACATCAAATGATTATTCATTATGTTCTTAGGATCCCACATCTTGAGTTCATTAAGATAAAACCCAAATGAATCCATGTTCTTGGCCATGGTATCAACTTGTTTCCAATATTGAATTATAGTTCTTATAATAGTGAGATGGAATGGGTGGAGAAGATCCTTCCTCTTTTCTTTACAAACTCCATCAATGTCATCGATGAGCTAAGAGACAATTTTTTACTTAGCCATCTTGCTAGGAATAGATACTAGCAATCTATAAGGCTAAGATAGGATGACCTCAATCTTGATGACTATACAATCAAAGTAGAACTAGATGTCACACATCATTTATGCATACTTCTTGATTATTATATGGACCATAGTCATGGGAACACCTATGATGTCCCCCAATATAGCTAGGTAGACATAGTCACAAATAAATTGCATATGGTTCCTATACTTAAAGTTGTGTAATTTGGAGTAGTGGTGGGAAATGGTAGTTTTTCCCTCAAGAGACCAATTTATAATCCTAGGGAATTTAATAGATGCAAGTAGCTCATCCATTAGGTATGACATAACATAAAACTACTTAGATGTATTCCTTTTGATGGCAGTGAATTACTTGGCCAAGAAGATAATGATCCAATATCCAATTGGAGGGGTGAGCTTTTATTCCATTATGAAATGCACATATGGGACCCAGATTTTATTCATGTAGGTGGTTGAAAGAGATCCAAAGGCTCAGTTTAATAGGGTTATTATTACTATGATGCCTCCATAATTGGAATATTGGGATCTTGCCTTCAAATTCCTTGAAGATATGGGGTCCTTAGTGTGCCTAAGGTCTAAGGATATATCCTAGGTCATGGTTTTTGATCCATTCATTAATTTTAGAAAAGTCTACATGGGGAAGAGGGAGCTTATAATATTTTTCAAAAGCTATAGGAGAGATGTAATATATATTCTTATAATTCCCTTATTAAATTATCCATTCACTATCTACCCTAAAATCAATAAAGATAAGAGCAAGGATGTCTATACAATGTAATAACTTAGGCTTTCTAGTCATGTGGTGAAGGCTAGTCATCTGGATAGTGACCAAGTCTTAATGTCTCTGACTCATTGTGGCAATCCTCTACTCCTTCTTTGTGATGTGATTTATCTCTTCCACCATGAATAAGACTTTGGACCAATTCATAATGCCTAGGACATTCAGGTCCACAATGTCTAATTCGATGTCCTTGAAGATTCACCCCTCATTATCTATCGATAGGTAGAGCTCGGTCTCCTTCAATTACTATTTATGAGATGTTATGGTTTCTATTTCTGTAAAATTTTCACTCTAGTTTGTAAATTAATCTTTATGAAATCTATTTTGTGCTTAAAAACACAATCAATCTCTTTTTAGATCGAATTATGATCAAATGAATTTAATTGGGTCACTTTTACGTAGGGTTTATGGTTTTTGAGCTTTAATGGTAGGATATATCTAGACTATGGCTCATACATGATTTGGATTTGATTTAGAACTTTACGTTTATACCTTCATGTTTTTGAGCCCACAAGATATCCTATTTTGTCCTTTTTTACTTTTACAGAACCTATGTGGCATTGGTCTGGACCTTTCATGGAATTTTTCATAAATGCCTTTGAGCACTAGCCATTGGTATTTAAAACACCTTTTATTTTCCACCATCAGATCAAAATCCTTTATTAGCACAAAATATTAATTATAATCTAGGCCTTTACTTTTGATTTGCTCTTTTCTATTCCAATCCCCATATTCATGACACTTGGCATCTTTTCATGCTCTCCTATGCTTTATATCCTATGTTAGTCCTTTTTTGAATGAGCATTCACCATGTGGTGAGCTTGTGGGCCTTTCAAAGGTCATGAGCACTTTCATTCCATTGGATCATCCTCTAATGACAAATCAAAAAGCACCAAATCATTTGAAGTTCTACTTTGAATGGGATTTCACCATGCACCAAGCTCATGGGCTCTTGAGACTTCATTGAGAATTCTTCAAGGTCTTCATGCCATTAGATCATCCTCCAATAATGAAACATGAACCATTGATCTAAAGATATGCTTAAACTTTTAGTTAGCATGTTACTAAGGTGGGACTTAGGGTTAAATTCCTTAGGCTAAGGGTTATTTCATGTTTATTAAGCATGAATCAAAACTTAGGCTAAGGTATTTATGTCTAGGTTTTTTGAATTATATAAAGGGGATTGTGGCTGAATGTTTTAAGCCAATGTATACGTTGTGTTTAATAAACCCAATGTATACATTGGTCTTAAATATTTGTGCCAAGCCTTATAAAACATGCCTAAAGGGGCTAGAAATGGTATGTTGGTCTAATATATTTAGTATTTTATTGCATTGATAAAATATATTAAAACCTTTAGCTATAAATAACTTGGCCTAAGTCCTACATAACAAGGACCTTTTTTAAAGTAAGACTTAGTATAAGTCTAGAGTTTAAGGTTCATGATATTTAAACAAAATAACATGGGGACCTTAAAGTATATATTTATACTAAGTTTATTTTGTATATATTTAGATCATAAGACCATTTCCACATTTTGGAAATTGAAGATTTCCTATGTTTGAGCATCTTTTGAGCACTTTCCTTAGCCTATAAAGCAATTTTTTATCGTTCCAACAAGATTTTGGAGTGTATTTTGATACTAAGTAGAATAATTCATTATATTAAATTTGATGGTCTCATATATTTCAAATACATCATTGTGGGCATTACATGATAATCATGTTAACATCAATTTTAAGCTAGTGAAGCTTTTAATTTGATGGGCTTAAATTTGATGGTCATGCAGATGTTAAATACATCTCTATGGACATTAAATGATGGTTACATGAATGCTGATTTTAATTTTATCAAAATATTATGACTCAATTTGAGAGTTCTATTTGTCACCTCCATAGGGCTTCCTAGGGTCTTCGACTTAATTCACTCCATTGGATCAAAATATGAGATGTAGTGAGATCCATTAGATGATGGTCTAGGAGATTTCTTACAATTAGTTATTTATATTAGGTGGGTCCCTTTTCTTTCAATAATTGAATACAATGGTGCCACATGTTGATAATTTGGGCATTCTATAATCCTTTGACCTTTTAACTATGCTTTATTCTATTTGATCAGGTCTTCATGATGAAGAAAGAACCATTGATCATGATCTAAAAGCTTAAATTTTATTGGTCCAAGGGGCTATGTGCTGGATTCTATCAAGCTTTCCTCATTTTATCTAATCTAAAGGCCATAATAAAGCATGATTATTAGATCATCTAAGATGCATGTTGTTTAAATTGAAGCTCGATCTTTCCTTGCTCCATTGGATCAAATGGCATCATAAAATGAGGGTCATGGGATCCTAAAATATGAAAGGAAGGTAAGGTAGGACTATAGTGACATAAAAGACCTAGGCTAAGGTATTAAGGTTAATGTCTCATTCATATTAATAAATATGTCAAGGAATTAGGATTAAAACCTTAGGCTAAGGTATAAATCAAAGGACTAAGCTAGCATAAAACTAGACTCAAGGAACCAGAACATAAGCTAAGATGTTAAGACTAAGGTTCTGTTAGTAGTAATAAATACAATAGGGCCTTAGGGTTAAAACATTAGGCTAAGCTAAAAAATATTAAAAGGACCCTACAGAGTGAATGCTAGTTAAGCATATAAGGAACTTTTAAAGGGGAAAATAATAAAGGGGACCAAGCCTTTTAGGCTAAGTTTTAGTTATGTTTATTAAACATGACTAAGTTTAGAACATAATCATTATCCTTAGGTCCAAAATGGATTTTTAAAATTTTCTCAATAATTTGGTTTCATCCAATATTCAAATTTAAATTAAGGGTTTTGCCAAGGTTTGGGAACATTATTTTTTTAAGAACAAACACCATGGAATCTACAACTTAAAAGCAATAAAGACCATTTATTAGCACTATTAGATAAAAATAAAGCAAAACATAGATAAGTAATATTTCTCTTAACATTGTGGATGATCTTTAAATTCTATAAATGACCTTAACATGATGTAATTTTCATGTTTAATTTTTATGTTTTCTCAAGTGTCCCAATTTTCAAAAATGGGGGTATGTTGGTCCCAAAAAATGGTGACTCATGGGGGAAACATAGTAATATGTTAGAACCTAGAGACTATGATTAAAACAAATAATTATGTCATTTACTCCATTTTATCAATATCATCATCTAGATAAAGTCATTATTAAAATAAACCTTGCACTTGTAGACTTAGGGTTAACACCAAGATATATCCATACTTTATGTGCTTTTTTTCCACTTACTATTTGCCATGGGGTCTAAGAAGTAGTTTCTAATTTTTTAATCCTTGATCACTAACACTTGACTTATAACATGTTAAGATATTCATTAGGAACCATGGTTTTAACTTCAAGAAGGCTTGGCCATTACTTTATTACCAGCCAACTGTCCATAACCTTGATAGAGATTCCTTTGGCTCCACTCAAGTCCTTACTACACTACCATCGAGGCATCTATATCCTCAGTGGAGATTACCGAAATGACCTATGTTTATAAGATTTTGATTTTGCATTGCATCCTTATATTTTGTGTTTTCCTTATATCTTTAAGATTTTAGCAAGGTTGGGAACCAGGATAGCTAGGTTTTACGATTTGGTCAAATGATTGATATTCAAAGAATCAAATGCTTAATAGATTTTGATTAAGTGCTAGTATGGCTACACCATGATAGTCTGAGTCCTCACCCTATAAGTTTAAGTCTTCTTAAAACCTATTTAGGGTTTAGACAATGGTGAAGTTCTTATGAAATGATTAAATTCTTTTATTGGTCTTTACCATTTTCTATAGATTACATCATTATGCTGATATTTTAGAATAATGGTAATCATCTGCATTGGGTACACACCCTTATTTCTAAATTTTAGGGATTTTCACGAAAAATTCATAACTTTTAGCTCAACATTATCCAAAGGGAATTATTAAGAACAAGGAGCTAGGCAATGAGAAAGAAACACACATAAAAAAGTAACAAAAAAATAAACAAAGGGAATAAACAAATATAGACATACTTATATACAAATAAGGGACATTGATGAAAGAACTAAAAAGAAAATGGATAGCCTACCTACACTAAATCTAACCATCTTACAATTTACTCCATGAAGACCTCAAGGGGAGTAGTAAAAAAGTAGTTCTTGAAGTACTATCCATTGGTGGGTAGTGTGAAATATGCTCCTTATAGATCTTTGAGCTTGAAGGTGTTGCTTCCAAATGTTTTCACAATCTGGTATGGGCCAATCCACAAAGGTCTGAATTTTCCATGTTTTCCCTTAGGCTCAGATTCTTTGTCCCAAAGGAAAACTAGGTCCCCTTGTCTAAATATCTTAATTTTTGATATTTTATCAAACCACATCTTGACTATGGTCTGATGCCTACTAAAATTAGAAAAGGCTTTCTCCCTTGCATCTTCCATCTAAACTATGTCCAACAATATTGAGTTTTCCAACTCTTAACATTATTCTATGTATTCCTACATAAATCTATATCTGGTTAACTTAAGAGTGATAGTAAATATTAGTTCGTGTCCATACACCAATATAAATGGTGAAGATCTCAAGGTTTGCATGATTCTTATCCTATCTACCCATAGTACATATTTAAGGAGCTTATGCCAAGTCTTGGGCTTGTCTATAATAGACCTTTTGATTGCCTTCATTAGGATTTTGTTAGTAGATTTAGAGACTCCATTTCCTTTGGGATAATGGTTGAATGAAAACTTGAGATTGATGCCATTATCGTAAACCCATTATTCATATCTATAGATATGAAGCTAAATCCATTATCACACACTAGAGAGACTGGAGTTCCAAACCTAGTACAAATGTTTTCTTCTAAAATTTTGATCACTTCTTTAGTCTTGCATTGTTTAGTGGCTATAGCTTTAGTCCACCTTGTACAATAGTCTATGGTAGTTAGGACATACTTGTGGCCTTCAGATGAATTGCGATTGATTACACCAACAAATTCTAACCCCCATTGAGCAAAAGGTTTATCAACTAGGATTGGTTATAAAGGCATTCCTTCCTTTGGCTTTTTAGTGATAAATACTTGACATGAGTGGAATTCCCTCACATGTTTTTGAGTAGCCTTAAAAATAGCTGGCCAATGATAACCATCTTTAAGAATTCTATGGGCTATGTTTCTTCTAGATGGATGCCCATTGCCTAGCTTTTCAAGAAAGGTTCTCATGATTTGGGTGGCCTCTTCTTGTGAGACACATCTCAAGTAAATTCCTTCAAAATTTATTCTATACAAGACTCCATCCTTGATCAGGTAATAGTTTGACTTCAATCTTAGGGCCTTATTTTTCTCCTTGGATAATCTTGTAGGATAAGTACCATTAATTAGCAAATGTATGCTTCAATCATACCACTCAATAGATTTATAATTCTATTTATCCACTTGCATAATACTTAACCTAGGGTTAGCATTAAGAATGATCTTCATTAACCCTTAGGACCTTACCAATTTTGTTATTTTCATCTCTAAGTCATACTCTTACAAAATTGACATCCACTTACCTCTACATTCTCCTAGCTCATTATGGCTTAACATAAGCTTTATGGAAGGGTTAGGTAAGATAGAATGTACCTTATTTCTAAGGATATAATGCTTAAATTTCATAACTACCTTAACTAATGCATATGTCTTCTTATAAATTAATGAATAATTTAACACAACATTCTTAAAATTAGTGCTCATAAAACCTATTGGGTTATCGCACCCATCATTATTTTGAGTTAACATTATAGCCATAGTATGTTAAGATGAAAATGAATATAAGTAGAATTACCTTGAGAAGTTAGGAATTATAAGGATTGGGGCTTGGCTAATGACCTCTTTGATATCATTTAATTCATTTATAGATTATTCATTCCATATGACCTTGGCATACTTCTTCAACATGTCATTTAGTTGCTTGACAATCTCTACAAATCCAAAAATAATCTTTCTTACAAAATTTATCTTACCAAAGACTGACTTTAAATATTTCTTACTATTTGGAGTAACTATTCTAGATATGGATTCCACTCTTTCAAGATCTATAGAGACCCCATCTTTGGTTATAACATGACCCAATCATTTTCCTTCCATAACACAAAAGATACTTTTCATAGGGTTTAAGGAGATTCCATACATTATGCATCTCTCAAAGAATTATTGTAAGTGTATGAAGTGATCTTCCCTATTTTTATAAAAAAAATGTTAGATCATCCATATATATAATAATACACTTACCTATTAGACCTTGGAAAGTATGGTCCATAGATATTTGGAAAGTATCTCCTACATTGATCAACCCAAAGGGAATTATCTTATAAGAAAACGTCCCCCACTTGGTGTCGAATTTTGTCTTCATATTTTCTTCTTTGTCAACCAATACCTAGTTATAACTTGAAAATCCATCAATAAAAGACATCATAGCTGAACCTGAAACAACCTATATCACTTGTTCTAGAGAGGGAAGGGGATAGTTGTCCTTTTTTGATGATTTGTTCAAATTAATGAAGGAAATGAAAATTCTAATCTCACCATTCTTCTTCCTAATTGGCACTAAGTTAGCCACCCAAGTAGAATTCTTGATGGGGAAGACTATCCTAGAATCTAGCAATCTTTTGACCTCTTTAAAGATCATTGGCTCTAAGATAGGGTTTACAAGCCTATATTTCAACCTGAATGGTTTGAAACTTTCTTTAATGGGTATAGTATGGGTAACGAATCTTGGAAAAAATATCTTTAAGTCATCATAAGAACATGCTATGACATCCTTATATTGGGTGAGGAGTTCTTTAGCCTTCTTGTTTTCAGTGCATATAGGATTTTCCAATGTTTACTAGTTGGGGTTGATCTTGGAGGCCAAGATCAACAACATTATAATCTTTCCTACTTACTTTTAGAACCTTGGAAACCTCAGCTAGTTTTTCCTAATCAAATAGTCTCTCTAAATAAATCATCCCCTTGGGGATCTTATTATCATTCAACTAAATGACTTTACCATTAAACTTGCCCTCCTCAGATGCCTTTTTATTAGTATCATCAATAATATGTGCATAAAATGCCCTATAAATGGTTATGAAATCCAATATCTACTGATCATCATTGAAAACTTGAAAATGCTTAACATTATGAGGTACTGAAAGACAAGGGATCAATTTAATGCTTAAATTAGGAAAATCTTGGTTGGGCATGAGGTTGGTTACAACTTATGCCAATTCATCAGTATCTTGGTTTTCCTCTCTTAGGTTAGAGGTGATGCTAAAAGCATAAAATGACTCAATCAAATCCCAAACTCTAAACTTATACCTTTTGAGATATGAGAGCTTACATTGGTATTTACTTCTTAGTTGATAACTAGTTCTAAGTCCCCATAAACTAGTAATTATTTGACCTTATTCTTTATATCAAATTATAAATATAAGATAAGGGATTCATATTTAGTAATATTATTAGTGAAATGGAATTGGATCCTAAAATAAACATGGTACTTTCTATTATTAGGTTTAGTTAAGACAACACCAACACCTGATCCAACATTACATCTAGCACCATCAAAATGCAATTTCCATAGTCCAAGAATAACATGAAAACTCTTGGGATCACATACCTTATTAGTATCTAGGGTGAAAAATAATAAGTCTAAGTCAATTATGTTGAACCTCTTATTTACAAAATTATATTTTATTATCATGTGTTTCAACCTTGGTTCTCTCTCAAACCTAATTTGATTGGGATCTCCCTTCTAAGGTAGCCACAAATGTGAGAAATCTATGGACATGTAACCATTCAAAGCCTTGGTACATTCCTTTCTTAATAATATTCCATAAATATTAGGTATATCAACAACTTGAATATCAATGAATTACTACACCCTAGGCTCAAAAGCTAGTTGCATGTGACAATTTAAAAATTACCCAATTACGTTAAATCTAGATTTGTCTAGTTGGGTGACAACCTTATCAGACTTAATAGGAGTCAAGCCAAGTTGTTTTTATATGCCTACATGCATGATGTTGGTATAAGAACTATAATCTAGTAATCAATTATGTAATTTCTTAACAAACATACTGACAGTGAGCAAGAAAGGAGGAGACTCAGCCTTGGCTTTGTGCATAGTCACATTGGCATGATCAGCCTTGGGCAGATTGTTGGACTTCTTTTATAGAGATTATAGTAGTAGGTCCCTTTTCTCTATAATCTATATGAGCTCATACAATTTAATGTTATTCTTTATTTTATTTATTTCCTCAATAATGTTATAACTAGTTTTGTTAGAAGAACTAGGAATCTCAATGTTAGGTTTACAATTACTCCTTTTAGGTGGCTCTGGATTGTTACTTAAAAAGGTTTCTAGAGGAGTTTAAAAATTATTTGGGGTGTTGAGGTTTTTAAGGGTTACCTCTACTCTTTATTCCTTAAGGAGTAGGTATTATTTAAGAACTACTGAAAGGCTTGGATCTCCTCAGAGATCTCCTTAGGTTCATTCTCCTCTTGAAAGGGGAAATCAAAAGTATCTACTATGAAAGCTTGATTAGTTGACTTGGATAAAAAATCACCTACACTAATTTCCTTATTTTGGACCACTTCAAATGTATCTAGTTCCTCTTGAAAAGCCATAAAAGCCTTGCAGAACTCAATACAATCTATCTCTCCATGTTTGGCTATGTAATGTACCCTAAAATAGTCATGTAATGCAATATCAGTGAGGTTAATGTCCATGGTATTACTTTCAAAATATGGCTTATTATTTTTATTATTATGAAAACTATCATTTTGAAACCTATTATTTTGCCTATTGTACCTTTGAAATTAGAAGTTCCTACATGAACTTTTAGTAGTATTTCCAACTTTTTTTTTCAACTAAAAAAAATTAGTGCTCAACTTTTGGACCATTTTTAAGATAGACTCATTCTCATTTTTAGGAGTTTTATAATTATGTACCTAGTTATTTTTATCACTAATAACTAGTATCAAATATCTTTGATCATTTTTATTCAAGACATTAGTAGGATGATTAAATAATCCTAAGTTCTTATTGGGAGTAGCATGACTTAATGGCAACTAACTTAAGTTTGGGAGTTGGTTTAATGATTGGGTATTCTAGTTGTTATTAGGGAATAAGTTCATCATAGGCATATGTGGGTGGATGTTCGGCATAGATTATGACATTTACCCTTGGGGATTCATCTAATCATTGATGGTTACTACCATAGAATAGGCCCTAACTAATGAAGTTATAGCATGTATAGATATCTTTAGAAATATAGAGGTCATGAGATCCACTACATCTTTATAGATTTCTAAAGCTAAGACATCATCAAGCTTATAGGTTTATGTGGTATTGTTGTATATTTTATTAAATGTAGAATTAAAGTACCTAATAGTCTCACTTGAATCTCTTTTAATAGTGATAAATTGATGGTAAATAACATAAGGATTGACAATATCTTAAATAATAAAAAATTTGTCTCATAGTCAATAGAGGCTATGGTGATGGAAATGAAAAATTTAATTAAAAAATTTGAGAAAGTCACTATTACCCATACTTACCGTGAAGCAAATGGAGTTGCTGATTGGATAGCAAATTATGCAGTTCGAGTAGGGCACAAGGTGAGTTGGTAGGAGACATTAAACAAGAACGTGGATCTTAGAGTGCTTATTCATCATGATGCAATTCATGCTAAGGAGGAAGAGATCAGAATGGAATAAAAAATGAATGATTTGGGGGAGTGGATCCATGGAGGAAGACATTCACTCATTAAACATAAATGCTCTAGAGTACACGAGGAGGACTCAAAACGTGCCAAAATATAGGCGAGTTCTGTTCCAAATTGGTAATAGTTGGGTTCATTGTTTAGCTGACAGGGGTCGGGTGTTAAAGGAGATTCATATGGCTCGTAATAGGAAAGGAGAACCAAGGAAGCAGGAACCCAAATATTGTGAAGAATGGAAAGTAAAAGAAGATGTTTGGAAGATCCTATAGAGAGGAAAGATTGTGAGTTACATGGAATGGCTTCATGGCTCAAAACCCCATATCACAATGGCTTTTTTCAAAAATTGGACTGATGATAGGGTTACCTTGCATGGCATTATGATGAATATCACTGAGGAATTCATAGCGGAGGTGATGGGGCTTCCAATGGAGGGAAAAAAAATTCAAAGCAGACAAGCATTTCCAATGAGGCTTTTTGCAAATTCCCTAAAATAGATGCTGAGGAGGAGTAGCTAGAAAAAAGTGGAGTTTTTTTTGAATTAGAGCAGATTAAGGGCATCTGGAGGGACGTCTTTTGCTGTATCCATGAGTACTTCATACTTGATGGAAGAAGCAAAAGAGTCCACAAATTTCACTTTGTATTTCTCAATCACTGCAGACACAAAGAAAGAATATCCTTTCCTTTTTACCTGCGTTTTTCCTTGGTCCAAAGTCTATTCACTCATAAGAAAAAGGAATCTCATCCCATCCTGCATGAGGGGTTAATTCTTATAATTGAAGGGCATTGCAAGAATAAGGCCATTGTAAAGAATCCTTATTTGGGAAAACATAAGGACTTACGGAGTAATAAGAAATAAATAGTAAAAGGGAATGAAAAATCTAAATTCAAACTCCCAAGCTTCAATAACCAGACTGCTGATGAGGAAACAGAGTGGGAAAGTTCTAAAAATAATGGGAAGGAGAGTCTGGAGGAAGGAGGAATAGAAAGTGGGCATTCAAATTCCAATGAGGAATAAGAAAAGCAAGATAAGAATGAGAAAGGAGTCACTATAGAGGAAAAGTATGAATACAACAATCATGAGTCTGAGGAAAACCAACAAGTGTTTGAGGAAATTGATAAAGATCTAGATGATACTATTTTGGACCCTGATCCGATCAATGAAATGGAAAATCTAGTTCAGGTTGTTAACCAAATATTGGAAATGGGAGCTCAAGTAAAGGAAGTAAGTAACAAAAAAGTAAGCCCTGCTAAAACAAAGGAACAAAAATGAATGGAAATGGATGACTATATTGAAGAAGCTAGAAGTAGTCCTAAGAAGAACACAGAAGATTAGAGTGACAAAAGGTAGAATGATGAACCTACTAGATTGGCCAATTGCAAAGCTAATGCTACTCTACAATTCGATTTATGGACGTATAAGGAGATAATGGAAATCAATAGGAAAATGGAAACAATGGAGGGTAAACAGGAGGCAGTTTGGAACAAAATCAATAACATGGAAAAGCAGTTGAGGGATATTCCCATAAAACTCAAAGATTATGAGAATAACCTAAGGGAACTCATAAAGGAAAGAAAATTAAAGATGGAGGAGGTAACCTCTAGCATTTTTGCTACTACTTTTAACATTGGAAAAAGAGCAAATGAGGAAATCAAAACTTTGGAGGGGCCTAGCAAGAGAACTAGACAAAGCTCAAGAAAGAAAGCAATACAAGAGGGATCTATGCAGGTGACTTATGCCATCCAAGACACTGTTGTGAAAGGTAAGGAAGCAGTGAAGATGATATTGGAACTAGAAGAATAGTTCTTGGTTCTTTTAGTTGGTTCTGATAGATGGTTGTGTTTTTTGGTCTTGGAACCGGGTTTTTTTGAACTTTTACTATGGAGTTTCCAGGTCTCTATAAAACCTAGGGTCTATCTTTTGTTGTTTGTTTGTTAGCTTTAGGTCTTTGTTTCTTGGTTTTGTTACTTCGGTGAAGTAAGCTTAAGGCTTGCCTATGGATGTTAATGTTTTATCTTTCTCCTTTTGTTCAGGGTTTTGGGGTCCCTTCAAAACCTATTTTTACCTTAATCTAAAACATAAGGATTGACAATCTTACCAAATCGATCTATAAAAACATCAGTGAAACCATCCCAAGTAGTGATGTAATTATCAATAAAGTTCAAGAACTATTCATAGGTAAAATATTTAAATGGAAAGGAGAATAAGCTAAAAGTTACATCTTCATGCACAACATTTAGCAGTCTTAAGGAAACTTTAAATGACTTTATGTGTTCTTCAGTAGTTGTAATACTAGTTGGACTAAATATAGGGAATTATTTATTGAGGCTAGATGGGATACCATGTACTACACCTAGTACTTTGATTATAGACTCTCCCAATAAAGCCATACCTAGATGAAGATTGAAGGTAAGGATTTGGATATCTTACATCTACCTTTGTCATGTCTAGCCTTTCTGTGAACCTAAAGCTCAAGTAAAGCCTCCCTAATTTTTGAGTGTGATCTTTTTCTAATCTAGGGAAGTTATAGCTTGAAACATAAACATTCTACCTAAAATATGATGTTTCAAGTAAAATTTTATAAAGAACAAGATTTAGAACTACACATTGAGTTTATTTTGAAAAAGGTTGTATGAAAAACTACAAAAGATGTTGATCTTTGACTGAATTAGCTCAAAGATGCATTTAATTACATGAATATGATCTATATTTATAATTTTAATTCTAAATAAACTCATATATATGAAATATATGCCAAAATTTGATCAAAATGAGCCATCCTAACCTTAGATACTATAGACATTCAAAGCTTAAGCTAAATTTACTGAAAACATGCATCAAATCCCAAAGAACTTCAATCTTTGTCTAATGAAGCACAATGATGTATCACAAATAATAAATATCAATGATATTTATACTTATAAGCAAATAATTTACTCAAAAATATAAAAATACACTAATCTTAGATTAAATTAACTAAGATCAATAAAGATTCAAATAATTCATAGAGATCTGGCCCTCCTTCTAGTGCCAATGGGAAAGGCCTTGTTGATGAATCTAAGTGTACCACATGGTTTCTTAGTGTTCAAAGAATACTTCTCATTTTAGAATTCAAGGAATTCAGAGCATGAGTAGCAAGTTATGGCAACTTGATGTCATCTATGGTGAAATAGTGATAGAGATATGTATTGGTGTCCCATAAATTTATAATGAGTGACGGTTGGGAGACATCTTGGTCTATTCTTTATGAGTTATAGATAATCTATATAAATTATTTATGTATTATGATCTAGATTTAAACTACAAGATAATCTAATTGGATATTTGTAATGGGGTTTAAACTAATGTGGTTTGGTGTAAAAAAGAGAGCAAAGAGAAGTGTAAGGTAGAAAATAAATGAATATTGCTAATTTTAGTTTCAAATATCATGACAAAGCATCAATTTCAATTTAGCATGAATTCAACCAATATACAATGAAACATAACCTAAGATAAAATTTCACTATATACTAGGCAAACATCAAAGGATAATGTAAAGAGTCATAAGTAATAACTAGGTCTACTTTAAGGATTTACTACTATAATCAAATATCATTTGTACATATAAATACAAAGAAAAATTAAATGAAGCAAAGCTTAAGATCCTCTAACTAATATAGCATATGCACAAATTAGAAACCCTATGATTAGAAAAAGCAACCCAAAATTCAAATAAAGTATTCAAATTCAAGACAAAAGTAGAAATTAAGATAAAAGCTATATTAGTAATTGATATATCAAATGTGGAATTTTTTTTTACAACTACTTGATTATATTAATTTCTTTAATTGTAAAAAAATTGTTCAAAATTATCTCTCCTTACAAAATGGTGATACATGCCTTTTACAGAAGGACAAGGTAGTGCATTAGTCAGTTAAAATATACATATGTATAAAAGATAAGGATAACTATCCTTAAAAGTCATAAAATACACTTGTTCTTCATTATTAGACTAACCTAGGGGAAATATTCTAATAGACTAGCATATTCCTTACAAAGGAATATTCATATCCTAGATATTACAATGTCTTTTAACAAAAGGAATATTAGCTACTGGGTGGGTCCATTATAGAAGTGTCCCCTTATTGATTTTGTAGCAGCTCCATTGCCTTTTGATGTTGGTCCTTGATAAGCTCCATGTCCATAACTTACTTCATTAGGCAAACTTCTTTAGTATCAAGCAAGTCATTCAAGTCTTGTTCATCCCAGACCATGTCTTCCTTAATGCTCCTTGCCTCTACAATTTTCTCTTATACTATGAAAATCATGTCCAAAATTCTCTTATTGTCCATACCAAACTAACCTTGGCTCTTGCTCTTAACTTATTACATGACCAGAATGACCTTGTGTTTGAAATCAACATCAACAATGATTCTAATTATTGTGGTCCTAATAGGGTTTAACAACATTTTTCCCAAGAGCTACTCAATTTTGATGATCAATCCTTTATCATATACCAAAATCCTATTCTAATTTTTTGTCTAAGTACCTAAACCTTAGACCTTATCCACTATTATTCCCAATATGTTGTTCAAATGGGCTAGGCTAATATTCTTGAACTTAGGAATCTTATATTTAATTACAATGTCAATGAGATCCTTAACTTGGGTCTCTACCTTTTTCCACTCAGTTATTAACTCCTTGACTGTCTCACCTTGTTGTCTTAGGTCATCCTACATTAGCTTTATTTAACTCAAAGAATGAGGCCTAAAACATGTCCATTATAGAGTCAAGTACTAATAAAATGGCCTAGGTTTCTAGATTTTCTTCTCTCTTTCCATGTTTTGGATCCTTTATTTCATCCCTTGAACCCCAACCTATACTTGAGCTAATTGAACCTTAATAAAGTTCTCAACATCTTATTCATGAATAGTGGCCTCACTAAGCTATTGACCTCCCACTAGGGTCAAACCTACAAAGGGTTCCACCTTTTAGAAGGTGAATTACTTAGTTCTCACCATGGTTATCATGGTGGTAATCCTTTCTAATATAGTTCTCTCTAGATTAAATTAAATAGTGGTAGATGAACCTATGAGTTTTAGAGGTTCTAGGACCTCTACACATGTACTACTTGATGCTCTAAGAGCATCCATTTTCTTGCTTTATGGTCCTGGAGTGACCATAATTCTCATTTACCATAGGCATAATCCATGGCTCCATGCCATCATGTATTTCAATGTTGGAAACCTTTGTGAATGACCATGAGTGAGAGAGAGAAGGGAGATTTTTAAAATTTCCATAAATGAACCAGTAAGAGATGACTAGTACATAAATTGGGAATTTACCATTGAATATATTCACTTCACTAGTCAGGTGAGTGAAAGTCAATCTTGGTTTCTTCCTCAGTCTAAAAGGAACCAATTAAATTTTCTACCTTTCTCTTCTCTTGGGATGCCATAGGGACAAACTCTTTTTCTTTTTTTCCTCCAGGCTCCCCTACTTGTATTTGAGTCTCTTCAAATAGTTCTTCTTCCCTATCAATGTTATATACCTCTGTAAGTTCTTTGAGAGGACCCTTAAGTGTCTTTTTAAATTCTAAGGCAACCATATATATGTATTGAATTGTGAAGGTTGAATATGTGGGAGTGTTAAGGATAAGGGCCCATGTCTAAGACATTCTTCCAATTTTACGTCTCCCACTTTCTCTTTACCATGACCTTGTTCATCCTGGCCTTACGCAATTTTCCCCTGAGGCTATGGTTGTTCTACTTGGAGTTATTCCTAGGTTTTCCCAAATGGTCTATGTAGTGAGTGATACTATAAAGGATGCATTTTCCATGCCTCTCTTTATGGATTGTCATCCTTGGTCAATTTGTGTTTAAGTTTGATCTTATGCCCTTGGATCCTAGCCAACACCTCTTCATAATTCTTGGCCATGAACACTAAGTTGATGCATGTAATCAAAATTTGAAAGATTATTATCCTTTAAATGATTAGTTACAATGTTCTTAAGATCCCACATATTTAGTTCATCAATATAAAACCCAAATTAATCTATATACTTGGCCATGGTATCAACTTATTTCAAATCTTGAAGTCTAGTTCTTCTAAAAGTCAAAGGGAATGGGTGGAGAAGACCCTTCCTATTTTATTTTAAAAATCCATCAATTCCATGGATGAATTGGGAGGTAATTTATTTCTTATCTAACTTGATTGGAACATATACTAGTAGTCTATAAGGCTAGGACTGGATGTCCTCAATCCTGATGACTATACAATTAGGGTAGAACTAGATGTCACCCATCATTTCTACATACTTCTTAATTAGTGGATGGACCCTATGCATGGGAACACCTATGATGGCCTCCACTATGGACCTTGTAAACATATTCAAAAATAAATTTTATATGGTTCTTGTACTTAAGGATGTGTAATTTGGAGTAGTGATGGGAAATGGTAGTTTTACCCTTAGGACACCAATTTATAATCTTAGGGAAATTAATAGAGGTAAGTAGGGCATCCAATAGGTATGACATCATATAAAACTACTTAGATGTCTTCCTTTTAATGGTATTGAATTGCTTGGCTAATAATATACTGATCAAATCTCTAATTAGATGGGTGAGCTTTTTTTCCACCATGAAATGTACATATGGGACCTAAATTTTATTCATTTAGGTGGTTGAAGGGAATCTAAAGGCTCAATTTAATAGGGTCATTATTACTTTGATTCCCTCCTTAAATTTGACTATTGGGATCTTGCCTTCAAAGTCCCTAAATATATGTGGTCCTTGGTGCATCTAGGGTCTAAGGATAGAGTCCAGGTCATGGTTCTTAGTCCATTCTTTAATTTTGGACAAGTCTACCTAGCGGAGAGGGATCTTATAATATTTTTCAAAAGCTACAAGAAAGATATAAGCTATCTTCTTATAATTCCCTTCCTTAATGATCTATTAACTATCTACCCTACAATCAATAAATATAGGAGCAAGGATGTCTATACAATACAATATATCAAGCTTTGTAACCACATGGTGAAGGCTAGTCATCTAGACAAGGACTAAGTAATAATGTCTTTGGCTCATTGTGGTTACCCTCTACTCCTCTTCTGTGGTTTTATTTATCTCCTCCACCATTAAGTATTGTGTGGACCAATTCCTAATGTTTTGGACATTCAAGGTCATGACATCTAATTTGATGTACTTGAATATTTTCACCTCATTATATGTTGATAGGTAGAGCTCGGTATCCTCCTTCAATTATTATCTATGAGCTACCATGGTTTCTATTTTTGTAAAATTTTCACATTGGTTTGTAAATTAGTCTCTGTAAAAGTTCTTTTGCACTCAAAAACATAATCAAGCTCTTCTTAGATCAAATTATGATCAAATAAATTCAATTGGGTCACTTTTAAGCAAGCTTTAGGGTTTTTGAGATTTAATGGTAGGATATATCTAGACTATGGATCATACATGCTTTGGATTTTATTTAGACCTTTGCCTTTATACCTTCATGTTTTTGATCCCACAAGATCTCTTATTTTGTGATTTTTTTCTTGTGTTGTGCCTATGTGACATTAGTCTAAATATTTCATGACATTTTTCATAAATGCCTTTGAACACTAACTATTGGGCTTTAAAATACCTTCTTTTATTTCAAACCATTAGATTAAATTATTTGATTACCACGGGTCATTGATTATAATCTAGGCCCTTATTTATGATTGGTTGTTTTCTATTCCAAGTCCCATGGTCATGGCACTTGTTATCTTTTCATGTTTTCCCATGCTTCATATCCTATGTCAGTCCTTTATTGAATGATCATTGGCCACATAGTGAACTCATGGACCTTTGAAAAGTCATGAGCACTTTCACATCAATAGATCATCCTCTAACACCAAACCGTGAACCACCAGATCATCTAAAGTTCCACTTTGAATGGGATTTCACCATGCATCAAGATCATAGGCTCTTAGGACTTCATTGAAATGTCTTCAAGATTCTCATACTATTAGATCATCCTCCAGTGATGAAGCATGAACTATTGATCTGTAGAGATGCCCAAACTTGAAGTTAGCATGTTACTAAGGTGGGACATAGGGTTAAATTCCTTAGGCTAAGGTTTATTTCATGTTTCTTAAACATGAATTAAAACTTAGGCTAAGGTATTTATGTCTAGGTTTTTTGAATTATATAAAGGGTATTGTGGCTAAATGTTCTAATCAAATGTGTACATTGTGTTTAATAAACCCAACGTATACATTGGTCTAAAATATTTGTGCCAAGTCTTATAAAACATGCCTAAAGGGGATAGAAATGGTATATTGGTCTAAAATATTTAGTATTTTATTGAATTGATAAAATATACTAAAACCCTTAGCTATAAATAACTTGGCTTAAGTCCTACATAACAAGGACCTCTTTTAAAGTAAGACTTAGTATAAATATATAGTTTAAGGTCCATGATATTTTTTAAAAATTCCATGGAGACCTTAAAGTATAGATGTAGACTAAGTTTATTTTGTATATTTTTAGATCATAAGACCATTTCCACATTTTGAAAATAAAATATTTCCTAGGTTTAAGCATCTTTTGAGCACTTCCCTTAGCTTGTAAAGTAATTTTTTAGCCCTCCAAAAAGATTTTGGAGTGTATTTTGATCTTAAGTAGAATAATTCATTATCTTAAATTTGATTGTATTTTGGACATAAAATAGGTCCTTTAAGGGAATCAAATGATGGTTGTGTAAACATCAATTTTAATCTAGTGAAGCTTTTAATTTGATCAGCTTAAATTTGACAGTCATGCGAACGTCAAATACGTCATTATGGATGTCAAATGATAGTTGCATGAACATAAATCTTAAGCATGTCAAATTATAATTACCTAATGTGAGAGTGTCAATTGGCACCTCCATGGGGATTCCCAAGGTCTTAGACTTAGTTTGATCCATTAGATTAGAATCTATGACATAGTGAGAGCTATAAAATTGTGGTCCAAGAACATGATCATGATTATTTATTTTTGTTAGGTGGGCCCCTTTGATTTTAATCCTTGAATGCAAGGGTGACACATGTAAATAATTTAGGACTTCCATAATCCTTTGACCTTTAAATTTTTCTTCACTTCCTCTGATTGAATCTTTGAGAAGAAGGGAGAACCATTGATCATTATTTAAGAGCTTGATTGTGATTGGTCTAAGGGGCTATGTGTAGGATTTTATCAGGCTTTCCTCTTGCCATATGATTAGAACACCATGAGAAAGTGAGAACCATTATATCATTGAATATGCATGTTGTTTAAGTCAAAGCTTAGGATTTTATTACTCTATTGCATCAAATGCCATGATAAAGTGAGGGTCATTGGATCCTAAAAGATGTAAGGAAGTTAAGTTAGGACCATTGTAATATAAAAGACTTAGGCTAAGGTATTAAGGATAAGTTCTCATTTGTTTGAATAAATATGTTAGGGACTTAGGATTAAAACCTTAGGCTAAGGTATAAATCAAAGGACTGAGCCAACATAAAATTAGACTCGAGAAACTAGAACTTAAGCTAAGATGTTAAGACTAAGGTCCCATTAGTATTAATAAATACAATGGGGCCTTAAGGATAAAACATTATCATAAGCTAAGAAATACTAAAAGAACAAAGTATTTTAGGCTAAGTTTTAGTTTTGTTTATTAACATGACTAAGCTTAAAACATGATCTTTATACTAAGGTCCAAAATTGATTTTTAAAATGTTCCCATCAATTTGGTTTCAGCCAATATTCAAATTTGAACAGAGGGGTTTTCCAAGGTTTGGGAACATGAATTTCTCAGGAACAAACACCATGGAATATGAAACTTAAAATAAATAAGGACCATTTATTACCACTATTAGACAAAAATAAAGCAAAACATATCCAATTAATATTGCTCTTAATAAAGTGGATGATCTTCAAATTCTATAAATAACCCTAACATGCTATAATTTTCATGTTCAATTTCTAGGGTTTCTCAAGGGTCCCAATTTTTAAAAATGGGGGTATGTTTGTCCCAACATGATACAAGACTATATTATAAAAAATGACTAGCCCCATGGTAGACATATATGTTTAGGACATATTTAAACAAAGTTTCTTACTAGTATTACATGAAGGGATAATGTTAAATACGTTTCCTAAATTCATAGATTTTTTCCACATAGTAAAAGAGAGAGAGATTAACCTTATATCAATGGGTAAACTCAAGTATACCAATGGATCAAGATCAACTATTAATATTTGAAATAGGCCTTCTTATAAGGTAAGGGTCAATCAGAACAATAATGATCAAAAGGCCATAGTCAATGTGTATGCAATTGGAAATGCATCATGTCTATAAATTAATCATGGCTAAAAGAAGATAGGGAATACCTACACTTTTGATTGGAGATACACTTGTTAAGTGGGATCATCACCAATATTGGGATCTGCTAGACCTAATTAGGGGATCACTTATCACAACATATCATGTTAGGAAGGGTTCCAAAACCTACAATATAACACAATTTCACAACCACGCTAATGGAGTCCTAAGGTTTAAAACATTTAATTAATATAATAACAAGAAAGTAAATCTAATCTAGTTCATACCAAATCTTGTGGCACAAAGTGGGGGTTATAAATAATAAAACAAACATGTATAGGGAACTTCAATTAAATTAAGTATGAGTAACACTCTAATACATAAAATATAAAAGATAGTATTATTCAAGCTAACACTTATGCTACTTTTATCTACTAAAAGAGAGGATAACAAAGTTAGAATATACTTACCTGAATGTGAACCCATCAAGACTTAATCTATCCCTTGGCCAAAGGGGGTTTTTAAGAGGTTGTTGTGGTTGGTAAGGATAACTAAGAAAGGCCAAAGCATCCAATACTTATCCACTTTATTATATTATTCAAATAAGAAACCTAAGATAAGTTTCCTCAAGTAGAATGGTAGAAAATAAGATTGTGAAGAAGCATGAGAAAATAATATCTCTTGATTTCACTTATCAAATAATGATGAAATTATATTGTATATATAGGAGGATCTTGCCCTAAATCCTTATAAAAATGTTGATTGTATAGGGTCAACCCAATTGACCTAATGTGTTTTCAAGGATAATTTTAATAGGTCTAAGCTCATTCAACCAAATGGATAAAAACCAAAGAAAGTGAAAAATACCCCTAAAATATACTGGGTTGACCTAATCGACCTAGTATAAACAACTGTCTAAAAGGAGTTTAAGACAAGAAAAGGAGGGATGAAAAGAGTAAAAGACTGGAGAAATCTTCAAGGGAGGATAAATAGATTAGGGAATGGTTTTGGGAGATTATTTGATTGGTGATAATATGGAAATAAGGGACAATAATCCTATGAAGCACCAAAGTTCTATCCACCCCTTTCTCGATACACCCCTTAGGGTGTACACTTAGAGAGATTAATTTTGATGGGTTATTGTAAGATAAAAAAGCATCAGTATTTGATAAAATTTTAAAATATTATGTATACATATGCCCCACTCAAATTTCATCATGTGTCATTATGTTTTAATAGGGGATGGTGCTTCAAGAAAGAACATAAGGACACACACAATGTTGATGTTAAAAAAAGTTACAGTATTTTAAAAGAATAAAAAATTGAAAGTAAATGACTAAAAAGGGAAACTAATTTGAAAAGCAAGTAAAAAAAAGTAAATGTGATACATACCTTGACTTACCTTTATCTTTAGATGGTTATATGTCATGTTGTTAGTTTTGATTGTGTAGGGTATAAAGACTGATTTGGACAAACCCAAGAATACAAAACTAAAGAGAATGAATGCAAGAAAAGCTAAGATAGCTAGTGCTATGAGGATGAGATGTACTTGGGAAATTTGGCAAGCTAGGGTGAAAAATGCTATGTTAGACCAAATGACCAAGTCAAACAACAAGAGTAAATAGGGTAATAAAAAATCCAAGGCCAATAAAGACTAAAAAAATCAAAAAAGTAAACCTCAAGTAAGAAAGGTAAACTGACCAAATCAAACCAAAGATACATGTCAAACATGATGGTAATAAAACAAATTAAATGGTGAAAATAAGAAACAAAAAGATAAAACAACATTTATGAGTAAGTAGTAACAATCCACATCTCGCTCAATAATGGAAAAAGATGCATAAAAGGTAAAACAACATTGATGAGTGAGAAGTAACAAGCCAAACACACTCAACAATGGAAAAAGGGTATGACCTCAGGTGTTCATAATAATAAGACATAAAAGAATGATAAATGGTAAAAGGAAAGCAAAGTAAGTGTATAAAAGTAAAATTATGGTATGAAGGAAATAGAAATCCAAAGTTTCTCGAACATGTTATTTCATTATAATGATAGATAAAACTAAAACAAAGTAATGCTATCATATTTTTAAGAGGTGAAGAAGAAGGAATTAAAGAAGAAGGGAAAATAGATTTGAAATAACAATTTGTCTATCAAGGGGGGAAATGAAATGGGTGGAGGGGAGAATGAAGTAAAAACCAAGGTAGAGGAAACCTTTAGTCTTCCCTTTTGGTCTTTTAGTTTCTTAATGTACCATAGTCTTCTTTATCTTCTTGTTTCTCTTATTTTTTGCACCCCTTAGTTTTTTATTTTGTGAGTTGATTTTTAACACCATGGATAAGACCTAGTATTCCTCACAAAACCACCATATTTTAGTCTTTTTTCACATACACTTTTAACTTGCCAATGTTGTTTTGGCATCCCTTAGGTTTTTTCTTTTGCGAGTTTTTTTGTAAGACTATGGATATAACCTGAGATCCCTCACAATGCTACCATCACTTTGCTTTCTCTTTTCCTTATTTTATCTAGTTGTAGTGCAAGACCATGGATATGACCTAGAAATCCTCATAAAATTTCCACCTTTTCATCTTCTTGATCCTTATTCTCAACTTTATTTTTTTTCTTATTTTATTAGATGGAATTTGCACAACAATGTATGTTAGCATGTTTTCCTCCATTTCCCTAATTATCATGATAAGGAATTATCCTTTGCTATCATTGTATCCAGTTTTTCCCTTTGTTAATTTTTTTTATAATTTGAAGAAATTTAAATTGTTTGATGTGTCATTCCTCTTAATTTCCCCTTCCTTTCAATCCTCATTAGATAAAACAATGTCGAAGTCAATATAGCACTTTTATTTCACCTTGATTTATGAGACTTTTAGACCCCATGTTCTTTGAAGTTTCTCTCTTAGAATTTTTTTCCAAAGTATTCAAATGAAAGTCTTATTTAGCACCCATGCGTGGTTTTCCAAATCCATATGGAAGATGAATATACAAGTCCATCAAGAAAGTTAAAAGATAAGTCATTTGAAATAAAAGAAAATGATATCTAAAAGGCAACATACAAATCTCAAAAGTCAAATTCACACTAAAAGACATGATTACAAGCACATCTCCTATCTATAATCAAAGCTCAAACTCCACAATCAACCTCACATAAAGTCTATGTCCTTTGGGGTGTGGTAGTCTAGTATATTATAATAGGGGATTTCGAAAAACTCTATGGTGCTACCTACTTTCTCATATAAGTACCCAATCTTCACATTACACTAATGGCTTTGTAAGGGGTCATGAGGAATGAGGAACACATCATGGGGAGGTAGGTTCATTTTACTTTTCATGCATTTACCCTTCATGGGATGATGTATATACTTTATTTGTTGACATCAGACTTATGTAGCTAAGATAAGTTCTTCAGATTCATTAAGGTTGATAGTCCTCTTATTTTGACAAACCTAATTTGAGTGTTTTGATTTTGATAAAGAGGGAAAGACCCATGCTTAAGTAACGTGAAAAAAGTGTTAGGTAGATGTAGATAGAAAGCATGACAAGAAGTTAATGTTTAGGAAAAGTAATTTTTAAGGAATTGAGCATTGGTAGGATATTTAAAAACATGGTCTTCATTCATTTGAAGATGGTAGGTGCTTGAACCAAGAATGTCTTTAACTAAATATGGGACCCACCATTTTTGGGTGTATTTACCTTATTTATCATTGGTGTAGTATAATTTAAGGACAAGATCACCAATATTAAAAGTGAGGATTTTAATGCATTTGTTATGTTGTCTGACAATACGAGCCTTGTAATGGTGATTATGTTATAAGGTGAAAAGACAATATCCATCAATAATATCAATGGCATGAAGGTGATTTTCACGTAATTATTCATTTGGAATAATACCATGAATAGATATACAATGAGAAGGAAGATCAACTTCTAAAATAATAACTAACTAAAAGCCATACACTAGTGAGAATGGAGTTGCCCTAGTGGCAGTATGTATGCTAGTCCAATAGGCCCAAAATGTAGGGTAAAGATGAATGTTCTAATCCATGTGGGTTTCATGAATTATATTTTGAAGGATTTTGTTGAGAATTTTATTGGTTGCCTCAGCTTGATGATTACATTGTGGATGATAAGGCATGGAAAATTTGTGATTAATATTAAATTTATTGTAAATTTGTTTAACATGTTTATTTTTTAAATTACCACAATTGTCTAAAATGATGCTTTGGGGAATTCCAAAGTTTTAAATTATTTGATTAAGACTAAATTTGTAAAAGGTAGGATTAGTGACATTAAAAAGGGGCATGGCTTCTACCCACTTGGTAAAATATTTGGTATAGATGATGATAAGGACATGCCCATCTTGGGAGAGAGGAAGTTTACCACTGAGATTAAATCCCCATGTGGAAAATTTCCAACTACATTCAATAGTTTGAATCTCAATAAGAAGTGAATGAATAATATCATTATGAAGCTGACAAGGATTACAATTATTAGAATATTTGATTTCATATTTTTCAAGAGAAGCCAAAATTAACACATTCCTAGGAATTTTCATGTTGTATCATGTATGCTATAGTGACCACCACAAATTCCCCCATGTGCTTGTTCAATAAGAGGAGGGACCTCATCTTGCATAACATGATGGAAGAAGGTACCTTCAACATTGTGATAATAAAGGATGTTATGTTGAAATAAATACTTGAAATCTTGTTTAGGAATACATGTATTTTCATGAGAGTATAAATTAGGAGGATAAGTTTGGTGTTCTAATAATTGAATAATGTCTTGATACCATGGACTTTGTTGAATGGTAACAACCTCGATGTGGTAGATAAGTGAATCTAGTGGTTGAGTATAAGATGGAGATTTTATTATTTGTATAAGAAAATAAGGATAAAAAAGAATTGATGTGGATGAAATAGAGAATCTAAAGAGGCAAGAGAATCAACAATAGAATTTTGATCTCTAAGAATAGGCTCAATAGTGAAAGAGATAAAATTCTTAGAAATAGTGGTTGCAATTTGATGATAGGTAATAAGTTTCTAAATTTTACATTGATAATCACCACTAACTTGATGGAAAATAAGTTGAGAATCACCTATCATGAAGGTATTGAATGTCTAAATCAAGAGTATCTCTCATGCCTAAGATAAGAGCTTTATACTTGGCCATATTATTGGTGATATCAAAGGTGAAATGAAAAGCTAAAGGAATGATTTTATTTAGAGGACTTATGAGAATGCAACCTGCCCTATCTCATTAAAGGCATTTAGCACCATTAAAGTGAAGGGTCTAAGTATCTTCATGAAAGTCAACATTAATTTTAGGAATCTCCTCGATAACTAATTTTGGTTTAGTTGTACCAAAGGGAGTGGAAGATTCTTAAGGATTATTGGATTCAACATTAGTACTAAAGATATGAAAGTAATATTCAAGAGAGATAGCTTGATTGAGACCTTTAATGTAGAGGATATTATTATCTAGAATATCATAATGAAGAGAAGTGGATATATTGGGAGCTATGACAATTTGGTTAGCTATGACTTATCCTTTGACAAATTTTTGCGTGATAATGTAGAGATCAAATTTCATAAGAAATACCATATATTTACCAATTATATCTCCAATAAGAAAGGCTTTAGAGAATAAATGAGGAAAGGGGTCAGAATGAATGATGACATAAGTAGTTTGGTAAAGCATGTAGTGATGAAGATTTTTATCTACAAAATAAATGGTAAGGAAATCATTCTAAATTTTGGTATAACATGTTTCATAGTCGATGAGGCCTTAACTAATATAGTAGATAGCATACTCTCTTCCCATATCATCTTATTGGGAAAACATTTCCCAACTAAATAGGTTTAGAATAAGTATATATAATTAAAGGTTTATCATTGGAAGGAAGACAAAGGTGGGTTGGTGAAGCAATGATTATTTCATGTTACCAAAGGATTTTTAACATGGATTCATCCATTATAAAGTAGTGCCTTTCCTGAGAAGAAAATTGATGGAGTGAATTTGGTATGCCATTTTGGGGACAAATCATCTAATTTCCCTAAGTTTTCCTAAATAAGTATGAATGTCAAGAATATAATGAGGAAGGGTCATATTGATGATAACACTAATTTTGGTAGGATCAACATCAATGCCATGGAGAGAGACTAAGAAAGATAAAATTTTTATAGATGTGACTCCAAAGACACATTTATAAGGATTAAGTATAACTTTATATCTAAGGAGATGATCAAATATTATAGAAAGATCAAAAAGATGATTCTTACAATATTTAAATTTAGCAATAAGATCATCTAGATAGGTTTCAATAATTTTGTGAATGAGATTATGAAAGATGTGATTCAATGCTTATTGATAAGTGGATCTAGAATTTTTTAAGCCAAAGGTCATTTTGACATAGCAATAGGTGAACCATTCTATGGGGAAAGTAGTCTTATGTTGGTCCTCCAGAGTAATATGAATCTGATTGTATCCTAAAAAGCTATCCATAAGAGATAACATTTCATAACCATCCATAGAATCGATGATTGAATATATTGAAAGTAAGGAGAGGTTATCTTTAGGACAAGAAAGATTAAGATTATGGAAATCAATATAAATTTGAATGACCATAGTGACTTTCTTATTAATGGGGATAATGTTGGAAACCGATTTAGAATAATCCACTAGTTCAATAAATTTAGCATCAAGTAATTTGATGATTTCCTTCTAACATAAATTTAAAAATTAAGGTGGAAATTTTATTTTATTTTGACACATAGGCTTGGCATTAGGATAAGTAATTATGTTATGCACCACAATGCTAGGGTTAATGTTAGGCATGTCCTCATAGGATAAAGTAAAAATTTCATGGTATTTGTCAAAGAATAAGCTACACCTTTCATGTTAAATAGGTAAAGGCTCTTGACAAACTATAATTGGTCAAGGATAAGATGGATTACCATATTTGATTTGAGTGGTTTATTTAATAATCATGACATTACCATTTTGAAAGTGGTATGGTGCATTAGGTAAGGCAAAAATTAGATTTGTTTTAGGATCAATGCTAGAAACAAAGTTGTTGAAGCAAGGAGTGTTAGTGTTAAAATTTCCAAGTTTATGATGCTACTGAGGAAGTTGAGGTTCTCGGGCATGAAGTAACTCAAGAATAGATTCATCTCTAGGCAAGGTAGGAAGAGGACCATAATGATCAACATCTAATTCAATATCTAAAATTTCATTACCATGGCTATCATACTCAAAATGAATCTGATGGACATTAGTTACCTTGGAATTGAGTGTAATTTCAAGAGTAGAAGAAGTAGATGGATTATAAGAGATTGGAATATTGGTGGATTCAATGATGGGATAAGGATTGGATGTAATGATTTAATCTAAAAGTGTAGGAGCCTCTAAATATTTGTAAGGCATAATTTCTTCTACCACTCAAGGAGTGTCGATAAGAGGAGGATTGATGGGAAGCACATGAACTTTAAGATCTAAGGTATAAATCATAGAAATGGTATGCATGTCCTAATTGAAATAATGGATTTGAGCTAAATTTTTCTAGTAAATCTAGACATCCATATCTCTAGATTGAGCTTGGGCCATGATATAGTTATCTTCATGTGTTGGATAAATTATATTTGCTTGAGAAACAGGGGGAGTTTTAGAAGGTGAAATCTTAATATTGTTGAATGTATGAGGAGACATGATGAGAAGATCTTGAAATAATTTAAACACTCCAAAATTGGTACAAGTGAAGGCATATTTTGGTAAATAAGGATCTTGAGCATTTAATGTAGGGGTAAAGTTGGTAATCTCATCAATAATAGGAATGGTATGGTCCCTGGGTAACAAAGGAGAAATCCATTATAAAATGTATAGAGGTAAGTTGGTAGTATTACAAGTATGTTGAAACTCATTGGGCTCATCATCATCAGAATTTCATAGAGTAACTTGTAAATTAGGATTCATGTTGATGAACTTAAGTAAAACAACACTACTAATATTAGTATTTATAGGAATATGATATTGTGTTTTAGGATTACATAGTTAAATACTCTATGGATTGGGATCAACTTCATAATTGTACCATTTCTTATTATGTAAGAATTTAATTCATTGACTACTAGAAGAAGTAATGGCCCTCATTCAATGAGTCCATAGATGATGAAGAAGGATATTGTAAGATAAAGGGAGATCACAGATCATAATCTTGGTTTGAATAGTCTTCGGTCCTATGGTTAATGGAAGCAAGATACAACCAAGTGGTTTTTTATTAGTCTTGTCAAAACTATTGTAAGTGAGATGGGTTTGCTTGAGATGTTCCTTGTTATAACCAAGTTGTTGTATAAGCCATAAATATGTCACATTAATACTAGATCCTTAATCAATTAAGGTTTTATGGATAAGAGTGGTATTAATGGATACTTTAATAAAGAGTGGTAGATCATCATCAAGAAAAAGAATTTCATCATTGATCATGTCCTCTTCAAGAAATTCAATGGAAGGTTTAGAAGGACACATAGTTTTAATGGTATTGATGTTTGTAGGTTGAGAATCAATAGAAGGTGGTTCTTCATCTATGGAAGAAGGATATTTAATTTCTTTAAATTGCATAAGGAATTTACAATGATAGGGTGAAGTTCTAACTCCATAAGAGGAATCTTGCAAGCCATAGAATTGAGTTCTTCAAGAAAATTCCAATGAGATTTAGAAGAGCCAACATGAGATATATAAGGTAAATTAGTTTTGGAAGTTATAAATGTGGTTGGAGAATCAAAAGGAGGAAGTTTTTCCTTATATTCTTTAGAATAAATATTAGTGGTGGTAGTATCTTTAAGAATTTGTTCTTATAAAGATGGCTTTTTAGGTTTGGTAACATGATCTTTGTGAGCCATTTTATGATGATAATTGACCTTGATAGAGTTGACATATTGAGATTTTTTATAATATTGGTCATAATATACATTTATGGCACAAACATCCTTAGAAGTTAATTGATTATATGAAGAATATTTTTTATTATTATAGGTAGAATCTTTAAATTTTTATCATTTTTGGGAAGAAGTAGTGTATTATTGATGACAAAGATTGATCATAGCTTCATGATTTAATGAATCACCAAGAATATAGGTGACAAAAAATTTATTGATCATTTGTTGACTAAATTAGGATAACAATTGGGTTGTATTAGGAAATGAGTTAGTGTTGGTAGGAACACTCCCCAAATTGGTATTAGGGAGTGGATTGGAAGAAGAAGTATTACCAATGGGATTGTTAAGTAAACTTGTATCAATTAGTCCCACATTAGTTTGAATATTTTAAAGATGAGAAGCTTCTTGGTAAGTATAGAAAGGATCGTATCCATCAAATTCATCTTAACGTGTTATTTGAACCATGTTATGGTTCATGGATGAAGAAGGAGAAGGAGAAGTGTTTCCCAAAGAGTGATGGTTATGTTGGGAAGAAAAGAGAGGAAGAATTAAAAATCCCATATATTATCTAAATGGATTCAAGCTATCTAAAAGGACTCTAATAAGAGACTTCATTCTAACTGAAGAGGGATGAATAAAATGTAAATAAGGAAGATAGGGAATTATATTAACAAATAGGGAAAGAAATAAATAGTACAATATTGACTAGGTCAACCTAACACAAGAAATAGGGCCTATTAACTATACAGGGTTGATTGGGTCAATCTAATATAGTGTATAAAGGCTATACAAGGTATAGGGTTGATTGGGTTGACCTAATAGAATAGATAAGGAATAAAAAAAGGTTTATAAAAAGTTGTAAATTGAAATAAGAGAAATTTAGTAGCTATTTTAGGAGTGTAAGATCTGAAGGGAAAAAATAGTCAATTAGATCAACACTAGCCAATCTAATTGAGGTAGACAAAACAAAACCTTGCACTAACACTGTCTAATGCAATTTTTTTCACACACAATTGAACAAAGAACAAGAAATCAACTTGAAAATTAAAGATCTGAAAAATTGATCAACCTAAAAAATTTATTTAAATTATTAATAAATTAGTTTAAATATGACTGGAAGTTGGCTATAAGCAAGGTACTATATAAAAATTTAAGGATGGTTTCAGGTAGTTTAGGATAAAAGGGATTGTAGTGATAATGATACATTCTTGATAATGGGTCATACCCCTTTAATTCACACATTACAGTGATAAGGGTGTTGGGTGCTTAGCTAGAAATACCATAAACCACATTTTATAATTGACCAGAGCATCAAGTTAGCTTTCCCCTTGGTGATGAAATCTAAGTAGGTTGGCCTTGGGTAGACAGATGTTAAAATGATTGTTTATGTTTTTTTTGATTTGGTCATGTGTGTATAAAATATAAATAATAAAATGAAGTGATTAAAAAATTATATTAATTAAACTATGTGAGCTATTATAAGCATGCAAATACTAGAAAAAGAAATGTGTGAGCTAATTAATAGTAAATATAAGGTTAATTCCAATTTGAAACAAGGTATAGTGTTGACACTATATGCAAAAAATATATAATAAGGTCGATGGGTATGAAAATATACTATGGAAGAAAGGTTTGAAAATGAACTAGATTGGTAGGGTTGATCTAGTTATTTTAGACTACACATAAGACACATAACTAGGTTGATAGGTTCGATCCAATTGACTATGCAAGGGCATTTTTAAAGACTTCAAACTATGAAAGGAAATAAATAAATAAATACAGAGGTAGAAAGGAACTTTGGTGGATTAGAGATGAAATGAAGGAATATTTCTAATGAAGAACCTTGAAGTATGTTTGATAAACCTACAAATTGGGTCAACATGATCAATCAAGTTGTGCAAGAATCTGTTGTAAATTGTTAAAAAAGTATAGGGTCAACTGGGTCAACCTAGTAGGTTAAAATAGATGTCTAAAAGGCTAAAAAAATATATTGGGTTGATTGGGTTGATCTAGTTGCATGTTCCTAAAAATATGCACATAAAATTCAAAAAACATGGGTTGTAAGAGTCGATCTAGTATGATAAAAAGAATGAAATAAATTGAAATAAATCTTGCAAGGGTTAGTTTCATGTTGGGTTAAATATAATTTAATATGAAGGTGAATCCAAAGTGAATGATAATACTAATAAGAAAATAAACAAAAATGGAAATGTGAAGACAATCCAACCAATGGTGGGATATGATTCACGTTGGGTTCACCAGAATATAATATGAAGTTGAAGCCAAAGTGAATGTTAATACTAACAAAAATAAAAATAAAAATGGAAACATGAAGAAAATATAACTAGTGGTGGGATAAGATTCATTTCATGTTCACTAGAATGTATGTAATTGGAAATGCATCATGTCTATAAATCAATCTTAGTTCAGAGAAGATATGGCATACCTACACTTCTAATTGGGGATACACTTGTTAAGTAGGAGCATGATCAATATGAGGATATTCTAGACTTGATGAGGGGATCACTTGTCACAACATATCATGCTAGGAATGGTTCTAAAGCCTACAGTCTAACACAATCACACATATACCCTAATGGAGTCTTAAGGTTTAAAACATTCACTTATTATAATAAAATAAATAAATCTAATCTAGTGCACACCAAAACTTGTGGCATAAAGTGGGGGTTAGAAAAAATAAAATGAACATGTATAGAGAACTTAAATTAAAGTAAGTATGAATAACACCCTAATACATAAAATATGAAAGATAATATTATTCAAGCCAACACTTATGCTAATTCTATCTATTAAAATAAAGGAGAACAAAGTTAGAATATACTTACTTGAATGTGAACCCATTGAGACTCAATCTCTCCCTTGGCCAAAGGGGCATAAAAATAGGTTGTTGTGGTTTTTAATGATAAATAATAAATTCCAAAGCATCCAAGACTTATCTACAAGACTAGATTCTCTAAATAATAAACCTAAGCTAAGTTTCCTTAAGTAGAATGGTGGAAGAGCAAATTGTGAATAAGTATGAGTGAATAATAACTCTTGATTACACATATCAAATAATTATGGAATGAAATTATATATATAAGTATATCTTTCCCTAAATCCTTTCATAAATGTCAACTATATAGGTTTGAACTAGTCGACCCAGTGTGCTTGAAGGGAGAATTCACTAGGTTTGGGCTAGGTTGGTTGAAAGGCTAACAAGCTAAGAAAATGAAAAATATCCCTAAAATGTACTAGGTTGACCCAGTTGACCTAGTACAATAAACTATCCAAAAGAATTTTAAGACAAGAAAAGGAAGGATGGAAAGAGTAAAAGATGAGAGGAATATTCAAGGGAGGAGAAATAGCTTAGGGAATGGCTTTGGGAGCTAGTTGGATTGGTAATAATGTGGCAATAAGGGAAAACAATATTACAAAGTACCAAAGGTCTGCCCATCCCTTTATTAATGAATATATTAGTGCATGCACTCAGACATATTATATATTGATGGGTTTTTACAAGATATAAAGCATCAATATTTGACAAAATTTGAAAATATTATATGTATACATAATGCAACTTTTGATCCATCTCCTAGATTAGTTTTATCCATTCCTCAACGTCAAATCTTCACCAACCTTTTAGAGTCACCAACTTGGGTTTTATATAAACTCTTGGAATGTAATTTAATATATCTCCCTCTAATTAAATAGGTTTATATGACATGGCCTCTTATAAATAACTATGATTCTAATGCATATAGCGAGTATCATAGGGCACTAGGCTATACAACAAATAGATGCATAAGCCTAGAGCATAAGATACAAGTTTTGATTGAGTCTAACATTATTAATATGGGAAATATCATAAAGGCATAAAAATTATAGAAAATAGAAGCTAAATAATTAAATATATTCCCAAATTCACTTCCAAATCATGTAATGAATGAGTTAGGGAGCACATCAGGTGTTCATTACACATATCAGGCACATCCACCACCAACTTCATATCATACCATTACAGAGGAGGCACACCCATTGCACAACACTATTGGCATGTAACATGCTATATTTCCACCTAGACCACTCATCACATTCTCAAAGAAGGAGGTTATTGATGATGATATAGATTTACATGACTCTTTATATGAGCATACATAGATCATCATCCTATCTAGAGTATTATGGTTGAAAATTGGTCAAGCATTAACATGTGGAATATGATAATTTTTCAAAATTTGGGGTAATAAAATAAGAATATATTCCCCATAGATATAGTCATTATTGGTTTAAGTGGTCACATTTATATCTCCATTAGGGAGATTGTGCCCCCCTTACAAGTTAGACTAGTATGTATAGCCACTTAGTTCTTAGTAGTACCTAACACATGTGTCTGATATGTTATTGGGTAGGCCATGGTTATATAACCTCTGAAACATCCCATCTATATTTCATAGATGCCTAAAATACATACAAAAAAAATAGGTGGTCAAAGTTAAGGGTCTCCCATATGAGTATCTTCTACCCATCCCATAGGCACTTATAACACATCCACTAATTACATATCCCAAATGATTACTAGATATTACATAGTTATCATTTATAGCTCAGAGTATAAATCTTATACATAAATCATAGATTTCAATAGAGCCACTATTGTAGGCAAGGTCTACTCCTATGGTATCGACACATATACATACTTTCCTATAGAGACCATTATTATAGAGACCCTTACATTATAGATATGTCATAGATTCTAAAGGACCTTCCTCCTCTTATTTTATGCAAAGATAAGAATTATTGGGCTATTAGGGTTCTCATCATAGGGCACTTACACCACATATAACTTCTTCTACTAGATGGGTTCATAAGAATGCCACAATTTACAAGGCATCACAACTAGTGCCACAAATTCATAACACCATTATATAGGAAGATACAAGCATAAATTTCTTACTATAGTAGATTATGAGATCATAATTAACCTTTCACGAAACACACATGATAAAAATTTCCTTATTTGACATAGGTCATAGTGATAGTAAATATCTCATGAGACTCATTAGTTAGTATGGATCCTACCCGCTTTTTACATACTTTCTTCTCTCTTGATCCTTGTACATAGTTTATTTTCATTTACTTTTACATAGCTTATATCTAGAAAATAAAAAAATAATAAGACATACCAAAACATAAAAAGATTCAAATATTACTCATAAAACACAAAATTTATAAATTTTATGCATTTTTATGTTTACGCTTCTTATATTTTCCAAAAATTACATATGCTAGTTATCTTAGTATAATCATTTTTATCATAAATACATGATTGACTTGTTATTGTCAAGTGCTTGAATATTGATTATAGGAATTAGGTCCATTACATTGATCTATACTTGCTATAATTTAGACACTGGGGGCATATGCACTAATTTAGGATTACTCATTTGATACATTTTCCCACTTACGGGCATCTTATACACATTTAATATTACTATGTTCTATCCTTACATTCTATACATTCTATTTTTTGCATTGTTATATATTGATATTGATCATTTCTACTCATACTCAGTTTTTTTTTTTGACTATAACTAATTTAGACTCATCATATGTACACTCTCGATCTTATGTCAATTTGTACTACATTCATACATGATTTAATTTCTAGCTTCCCTAGTTTAGACTTCATTGTATTCTCTATTCTTCTTCCATTTGAGGGCATTTGAATATGCCATTATTCTTAGGATCTATGCCAATTATATTCATGTATGATTTGTACATGTGCATGTGTCCCTTGTGTGTGCCTTCTTGATAGTGTATGTGAACATTTGAACATGTCTTTTTATGTCTTGTTTTCTCAATATTTAGTGACATGTGCCTATGTCCCTTATATTATGTCCCCTTGGACTATTTTGTGTGACTTATGTGTTTTAGATGTATGTTTTATTATATTCATCATAGACATGACACTTATCTTTTCTTATTACACACACTAGTTTTTGATGCCATGAGGGACCTCATACATCTACCCTTCCTACTTAGGTGCCATGATAGACATCATGCCCCATCCCCCTAGGTATCTACTAAGATTTTTTGTTATACATAATGATTACATATTTATTCACACCCTTTTTTAATTATAGACATAACATACATCTTACATTACATACTTATGCTTAGATTCTCTAACATTTTGATATTATGTTTGCACATTGTATTAGATTATCACACATTTATCATATATGCTCTGAACAACACATTTTACATAGTTATTTATTCTGAGGATAGTTATTGCATAGGTCACAAACTACCCTCAAAAGAGGGGAATTCATAAGGGTTTGTCATAGATATTAGACTCCTACATTTCATTCACATAAAAAAATTTAGCATATAGGCTTAGTTTTAGAAAATCAAACATAGGCAAAACACAAGATAAAATAGGGAATCATAAATCAGTAAAATAACACATATTTTAGACCAAATGGACATTAGCACCCATATTGGGACACTAACATGACATGGTGATATTATTAAAGGCATGGTGTTACTATCCAATATCCCTAATTTTAGGGCAGTTCATATTAGCCAAAACAATACACCAAGTATAGTACAAGTTTACACAAATACAACTACAGGTTTGATAGTTATGCTTAGATTTTACTCATATTCACACTAGTTCAACTCAAATTAATATTAGTTTCTTAGATTAGGGGTATCATTCATGGAATTATCATTTCCATATTTACTTCAAATACTTAAATACATTTATTTTAACTCAATTTAGAATTATTAAAATCATATATCAGATTGGGGGTATGTGCGTGGCACATTATTTCTATCTACTCAATTACACGCAAGTTGAACAAATGGAATGGAAATATCCATGTCATTATCTACATTATATACACTTGACATCATATTATAGGTTGTCACCAATTTCATGCCTTACTCCATCTGTAGTGGTTTGTATTCCTGAGTGGCCTAGAATTTCCTAATGTACCCAAGTGGTCATAGAGTTGACATACCTAGTTTGATATTTCCATCACTTTACACAATTTAGTTTCATATGCATCTATTACACATGGGTTGGAAATGATGGAGTAATAGATTAATTGATATCTTGATCCATTCACATGAGAGGGTTAAGTACCCTTTTAGTCTAATCCAATCTACTCATAGATCATGATCCATGAAGTAGGGGTGGGCAATGATGGAATCAAAACTAGATTGATTTCTCGAGCCACCCACACATGAGGATTGAGAAAATTATTAGCTCAATACAAGATATTCAATGATTTGATCACTATTTATATGCACACATAGGTTGTCACCAAGTTCATACATTGGTTTGCATACCCAATGAGGTATATTCATTCCTTTCCTCTTTTCCATCTCTTTACATCACTTTACTCAGTTACTTATTTATTGAGCATAGTCCCTTGATTTTAATATCTCTTAAGTAAGGATTCATTTGGGCACATTTCATTATAGGTAATTATTTGGACCATTTTTCACATACACAAACCCAAAATCACATACACAGACTTAACTACCCAACCTTCACTTCCTAAGCAACTCTAGGTATGCTTATTTTTATTTTATACTAGTCATTTCACTTTAATCCATTTATAGCATAATGGGGGAGGAATGTAATCATATAAAAGTGTTATTTGAGTTCTAGGAGTGCTAATTGAGTCAACTAATTCCTAAATTATCCCTAGACCTATCCTAGAGGCTTTTATCACACTTTTCCAGCCTTTATGTGGACCACATGTATCCCTAGTAAGCTAAAACATAGTCTCAGACCTTCATTCCTATATCATGTCCCCCTGTGACCAGTAACCTACCAATTACACATTAGTGCCACATTAATGACACTAGAGCCACATGGTGCTAATGTCCCCAACATGATGCTAATGTCCTTTTTCCTAAATCTCTATAATGGATATATTTTAAAAATTTAAACCCTCCTAAGGTTAGCCTAAGTATATTTTATTATCTTCATAAGCTATAGAAAACTATAAATACATGAATTTTATACCTATATCCACTAGATGTAAAATAGATGCTAAAAACCTATTCAAACATGAAACAAGTTGAGCAAAATCAAGCTTATTAATCACTATTCTTGCCTACTTTTGTATATTATAATTTAGAGCTACCCTAAGCCCATGTTTTCTATATTTTCAATATCAAACACACTTAAGGAATTCAATACCACTATAATTCTATCATCACTTTCACTTACACCAATACTTAGGTGGGGAGAACTACATCGGGCTTGATCCCTCCTTGGAGTATTGGTATGTATGAAAATCTCTTCATAATGGGGTGTTGAGGATGTCCAACCTATCCTACTAATAAACATAAATTTTTATCTAATGCCTTAATTATAAGAAGGATTAGGGTTTACATCATAAATAATCTATTATAGGAACAATATAGGGTTTTAGAATTTGTTTGTGTAGGAATAGAACCCAAAAACACAAGTGCAGTGGCATCCAAAATTTAGAAGCAATCCTTCACAAAGGACACTAGCAACATTTTTAGGACACTAGAGCCACATGGAACTACTGTCCAAGTGTGGAGCTACTATCCAAGAGAGGATTTTACATACGTATCTAGTTTATGACACTTAAACCTATTCATCCCAATTTTTAGCACTCATATCTTTCACATTAGGTGTTTTCCAGATAAGTCTTTATTTACACATATTTATTACTATTTTTAGAAATTCAAAGAAAGTCAAATTTTGTAACAAATTAGTGGTTATTTATTAAATATTGTTTCAATAATTTATACTACTCATCCCTTTAATAAAACATAGTATTTACATATCTAAAGCCTAACATGTTAAAACGTTCTATGTTTCATTGATACTTATTTAATTAGTATAGGTTAATCATTGATTTTTTTTGGGGATATTTATTTAGTCCATGGTGTGTTTTTGACTAAATGTATAATTTTATGTATTATTAATTTTCCCTTGTATTTATTTCATGATTTATTTTTTACATGATTTAATTTTTATAGTGTGACTATTTCTTCGGCCCTTTCATTCATAACTATCGTTCATTGATATTTTCATTCTATGACTTATATTTATTTTAACATTAGCATTTTTTGAAATTTTATTACAATTTTATGTGTCCTTTATCCTTATATTACATATAATGCAATTACATATGCTTCATTATATGCATCATGTCCATGACCTTGTGTGCTTATGAGTGGATAAAACTACAATTGTATACTAAGTTTGCTTATTTTGTGATGGTGTGATCCATTTAATACACATTTATTAATTTTTGTAGTTACATGATTCATATAATTTTTCAAACAAGTAAATTAACATTTTTTGATAAAATAATTCACTTTTGACCATTCCTTATCAATATTTGTCTCATGTCCAACTCCATGACCCTTGACCACCCTTCCTTCAATTTAGTGCAAATGATCCTCACATCTTTAGAAAATTATTATTTTTAATATCCCTATTCATCATTTTAAGTATTTTAAACTTATTATGAAATTTACCCACATTTCTAATTTATCTATCTCTTCTCCTCAAACAAGGTTGCTCCTTCAAGACTCTCCTTCTCACCCATAGTGTCTAATTTCATTGAACATATCCTCCCTATAAATACCAACAATTTTATTAAATTAAAATTTACCAAATCAATCATCCCACATTTTTTGAAATTCTTATATAAATTAATTCTATGATGATCACTATAAATACATGTTTTCTAATCATTTTCTCATGAGAGGCTCACATGATACAAAATCACCAAAATATCTAACTACACATTGAGAAGAATACACCTAGTATGCCCTAAGCTAAGTATGAATACACTTCCAAGGCCACATATCATTATTAAATCACTTAATCACATTAATATTACACCAACATATAAAATTATACTATTATTTCACACAGACCACCTTAGAATGGGAAAACTACATGGAGTTTGATCCCATTTCAGAGTATTGGTATGTAGGAACTACTTAACACAAGGGGTTTTAAGGTCAATAACAACTTAAAATACTAAACACTTTCATAATTTCTTCCATTTTTCCTCATGACCTATTGATCTAGTATTTAAATTGAATAAGGAACCTAATAACTTCTATAATGAATCATACAAATCCAATCTCCCACACATAATCAATAAGAGAAGGATCAAAGGTCCAAATTTCATAGATATATAAAACCCTTATGGATGTTGAGGACATCATCACAAGCCTTTGCTATCAGAATAGTGTGACATTATCCCTATGATATACAAATCCTAGTTCTTTATTCACAATGATCTCTTATATCCTTACATTCATTTTCATAGTTTCATTTATAGTCCTACATGTTCTATTTATAACTAAGTCATTATACTTTCATACTTCTCATTTTTATAATCTTTCCATATTTAGTAAGTTCTAAATCATATATACTTATTTTATGCTTATTTTATATATTCCAATTTTATGTAATAGTTTATCATAATTAATATTAATAATCTATTAATCCAAATTTTGATAAAACATATTATTGAACCCATATATTAATCAAATATTACTAAACCCTAACCATTCATGTTGTTAGGTTTTACTTCCTTATTTTTATTGTTTCCAATTATTTCTTTAGGGTTTTTAGATTTAGTAAATTCTTCATTAGCAATAATATTCCAAGTTCTATTTCATATTTTTAAAAATCTAAGAAAGTTTTTTCTACCTATCATAGAAGATGTATTAGATCAAGAGATACTCAAATTCATCATTTATAGGTTTTATTTCATAGAACCATAATGACATAATATCATAATCAATATGATGAAATGGATAAATAGTAGTTAAATTTTTTTATTTCTATAATTCAAGATATGTAAGATATATTTATAAATATTATTTGAGATGAAATATTGAAAAATATGAGGAAATTTAAATTGTTATGGGTTCCTTACCTTTATCCACTTCTTTTGATATAAATTTTCTACTATCGTTTACTTGGGGGGAATCCAAGGGTTTCCACATATCAATGTGCCCATTCCTACTTAGTCATTTGTGACACCACCTTTGGTTATCACACATGATAATATTTATGTATAATCCCATATGAAAGAGGTTTAATCTCTACAAATTAAGGTGTTACATTTGGATTAAGGTGCTTCAAAACCTAATCATACATTCATTTCATATAATTTATTGCATATTCCATTAGCTCAAATGTTAAAACATATTATTTACCAACTATTTTTATGGTACCTATGTTTACATTGTATGATGGAAAAGGTGATCCTAAGAAATATTTGAGAGTATTTAATGAAACATTTTTAGACTATGCATCCAATGATAGTTTGTTAACCAAGTTATTCCCCAAAAGTTTCAAAAAGTATACAATTATATGTTTTCATGATTTACCACATTAGTCAATTCACACATTCAAAACCTTTAGTATATTTTTTTTATTTCACATTTCTCAATCAATATCAGTGAAATTTTTTCATATGTTTAGATTGCTCAATTGAAACAAGCATCTAACAAGCCTATTGTATAATATATCTTGGAATATAAGACCATGTTATCCAAAATGAAAAATCATATGGAAAATAAAAAATTAGTAGATGTATTCAAACATAGCATGCTTCCATATGTACATGAATATATTACATTTAATATGTTTCTATAATTCACATATTTATGTCATATAATTAAGGAAAGATAACTCAAGTTATTATCAATTAATAAGCTTAAATATGAAACCAATTTAGTTTCTAGTTATCAAATAAGGAACCCAAGTAGTCCACCATATAAGGTGAAACTAATTGAATATAAGAGTGATCAAAGGGAAACATTAACTATAGTTTTAAATACTACTCCACATTGTATTATCAGCTCATCCAAGGAGAAAGTTTACCAAATTTATATAATATCCATACAAGATATTAAAAACATTATTGTAATGTAACATCATATTAGTCCTTTTAATTAAAGAGGTTGATATGGTTAGAACTATTATAAATGGATTTAATCAAAATAATTTTTTGGACTATAATAGAACACCAAGGAATATTAAAATTAAATGCATCAATTTGAAACATAAGATTTAGGACTTGATAGATGAGAATGTTATTGATGTACCTAATGAAATTAAAAATGCACAACCAAGTAAGAGTATAATAATGGAGATACTAGATGATCATTTCCCTAAGCATTTAGGTGAAGAAACAATATATAAATTAGAAGTGAATTTTGCATATAATGCACAACCTACACCAACTTATTATAAACCTCATATTAAGACACAACATCCTTTTAAAGGCATCATTAGTACATATCATGTTTCAGTGCCATAAATGCCACTTATCATATTCACATATCATGATATAGTTGAAGATGATTTTC
The DNA here is from genome assembly GCA_037957365.1 of Torreya grandis. Taxonomy (NCBI): domain Eukaryota; kingdom Viridiplantae; phylum Streptophyta; class Pinopsida; order Cupressales; family Taxaceae; genus Torreya; species Torreya grandis. Next base: position 253,895 of record JARHVA010002959.1, on the reverse strand, counting down.
ACTTGCACTCTTTGTTCATTCAAGATTACATTAATCATTAATGTACATAGAGTGTCATGGTTAATAATGGTTAAAATTTCAAAATAATTAAATAACACTTATCTATCATCTTGGATACATAGATAATGGTATAATTCCTATAATAACACTAATCAAAGGCATAGATGGCCATGCTTAAAGTTATATCATTGAGATCACATTACCATTATAGTTTGGTCTGACACATATGGCAACTAAGTTTACAGTAGTACCAAATGTAGGCATATTAAATATGTTATGGGTATGACCTTAAATTTTTTAGATTCAAATAATTCCACATATAGTACATAGATATTTGAATTTTTTTATAATGAGATTATCATATTTCATAGTATTTCATATGAATCCATCCAATCAAATATCATTATTTCTACACAAAAAAAAATTAGTTGAATAACCTAAAAAGTTTCAATCTACTTAAAGAATTCATAAGTAAGTGGTCCTTTCTACAAAGAGAACTATCCCTTAAAATACACTAAATCAAATATTTATCACAAATTCTAGAGAGCCACTCTCTACTCCAACATATCCTAGATTGTTACTATAAAGCATTAAGAGTGTCCCACAAAGGACACCAACATAGATTTCATACACTCCATGGTGGGTTCTGAAGAGTGTTAGAGTTCATAATTATAATAAAAATATGAAAATGATTACAAAATATTATCATGATAGTGGTACTCATGTTTTAGAGCTAGATCATTTTTCATTATCTTAGTTAAGATCAATTTTTTCATACTAGCATAATACTTTCCATTCATGAGAGGTAATCCTTCCTATGCTAGATAAAATACCTATTAATTGTGAATATATTGTAGGATTCATTGGTTAGTATGTTCCCTTTTTAGTTTCAAATATTCAAAAATACAAAAAAAAGTATTTTTTCAAAAAAATCTAAAAATGAAGAACTATGCATGCCATGTATAGTTCATTTACATTAGTTGATTTGTCCTTCAATATATACATTATTATTTTTTATATAGGTTCATACCAAAAATAATTCAAAAGTGTACTTGAGTAAGTTTTAAATCATATAGGTTGTCATTTCTAGATGTAGTCATAGGTGGTGATACTATATAAGACCCAAATATTTTACATAGACAAAACCATGCTAATCAAGATAGTAACACATTGTACTCTTATTTGATTTAAACATATTTTTCATAGTGAATCCATTTTTTTAAGATTTAAACTAGTCAAGGGCCTTTTAAAACTTATTTACATCTTATACAGTTCACTAGGGGCATCATTTTACAAAGGTTATATCATCTTATCAATATATTAGAATACATTGTATGATTTATTGTCTCACTTACTTTCACATTGCTATATTATTAGATAAATGAGTTGTTGAATATAATAATGTTACAAGTTTCTTATGTAGATCAACTTCACTTATTCATGGATGTTTTTGTGTTTTCTACCTTAATTACTTTTGTGTGTGTATATAACTTGTCTAGATTGTGGGCATTTGAACATGTCCTTGATTGTGGATATAATCCTTTATTGTGTGATTATATGCATGTGAGTGACATTTGAAAATATCTCTTTTATGTGTCCCCTTGTCTTTATTTCATGCTTTATGTGTTTTTACGTTTAATTTTTGTGTGTGTCATGGCCATGATAATTGTTTTCTCATTTTTTAATGCTATGATGGACATCATGCATCCTATGAATTTTTTATACAATGATGGATATCATGCATCCACCTTGAGATTTTCTATTTCAGTTTAAAATACTTAGTATATGATCAATTTTCACTACATTTATAATTGTTAAAATATGTCTAGAGATGACACTGTGTATGCTTGGTTCTACACGCATCTTACATTACCATATTGCTTAGTTTATTTATGATTTTGCCATGCTCTAGAATTGTATCATTACTACTTTAAATTTAAATAATTTATGTAACATCATTTTCATGACTTTATTATTTTGAGCTAAGTTATTGTGTAGGATTGACAACTCACCTCAAGATAGGGAGAATTTACAATGGCTTGTCTTAGAGACTAATCTAAAAAAATACATTGCACAGATAATAAAATGTTGATTTTGCTCAGTTAATCATAGTTCATACCTATATTTCATCTAGTGTTTTAGATAATAGTATTCCATTAAGATAAGGGTGTAGGATGACCATGTGAAAAATAATGTGATATTATCCCATCAACCATCAAACAATGATGTCTAAAATTTATCAAAATCATCGTAAGTTATAGGGAGATTTACAAGAGGTATAAAAATTTAGTTCAGATGAACACTCATGCTTATCTTAGATTATTATTATATTTGGGGTTCATGCATGACATGTGTTCAACATTAGTACACATTTATTTTACTTAGAAAATCACATGATATTACTTAGTTATAAAATTTAATACACCTAGATATTATATTATGGGAATGTGTATGGCACATGATCCCTTTAATCAACATAACACTAGTCTTAGAAAAAGAGGGACAATCCATATCATTCACCACGTTGTATACAAACTAATTAAATTATGCTAAATTTTCACCACTTTTGTGCCAATGTTTCACTAAAAAATGGATCTTATTATTTTGTAGTGGTTGATTCACCCTTTTACACTAGTTTTACATTAGATTATGCACCAAAATGATCCATTGAAATTAATACAAGGTTTTAAATCTAATTCACTATTCAGGGTATGAAATGATGGAGTCAAACACACCTTGAGTTATTAATAACACTCTTATATCAATTAATATTTGGGCATGCATAGTAAAATCCAAGTGTTTCAATAAAATGAAAATATCCAAGGGTCCTACCCTCTACGGTCACCAAGTTTTCACCATAAAACATAATGATTTGCATACCCAATAAGGTGTATTATATCCTTGTTATTATATTTATAAGTTTTTGTCTTTATTTTCAGATTTCCATCTTAAGCATTATTTTATAAATGTTTAATTGTAGTTTTTCATGAAGCATAATTAAAATCTCTAGCCTACATCTAATATTACTCTTCATAGGAAAGTTTATTTCCTTTTACTCTAGTAATTTTAGTTTATTTCATTACTAGAATAAAAGTGGGAAAATTTAGACACATAGATTAAAATTTATTACTAAAAAAAATCACTTGTGATCATTCCTTATATACACTTATCTCATGCTTGATTTAAAAATCCTTAACTACCCTTACTTAAATTATATACAAATGTTCCTCACCTCTTAATAAAATAATGATTATGGATATCCATTTTCATCATCCTAAGTATCCTAAAATCATTATCAAATTTACACACACTTTTAGTTTAGCTATCTCTATTCCTTAGATAAGGTTGTTTCTTAAGGACTATCCCACTCATTGGAAGTGTCTAAATTTGTTGGTCATGCCATTCTACCAAATAAAATCTATTTACTTAAATTCATATTTACCAAATAGGTCATCCCACACATTTTAAAAGTCCCATATGAAGTAATTCCAAGATGACCACTATAAATACACATTTTAGAAGCATTTTTTCATCAAAAGGCTCACATGATTAAAAATCACTTGAATATCTAACTACACATTGAGAAGAAGGAACCTATTCTTCTAAATTAAAATTCCACATAGCCATAATATCCATGATTTAAGTCTAAATACACCCTTAAGGCCACAAGTCATTATTTAATCACTTAATCACACTAGGATTATACTCGTATATAAAATCACACTAATATATAACACAAACCACCATAGCATGGGAGAAATACATGAAGTTTGATCCCTCTTCAGAGTACTGGTATGTATAAAACACTCAACATGGGAGGTTTTTAGGTCAAACATAACTTAAACCACTAACCCATTTTACCCATTTATTCCATTTGTCCTCATGACCTATTGACATAGTAGTTAAAGTGAAGAAGAAGGAAAACATGGATTCCACATTTTATTTCACACATCCAATCACATAATCAATAGGTGAAGGCATGTAGATGCAGAATTTCAAAGAGATCCAATATCCTACCAAACATAAGTATTACCTAAGGAAACCAACGTACGCTACCCCTATCTAAATAGTATAGCCTTATCCCTAGAATATTTAAATCCCTGCTCTTGATAAAAATAACCTCTTAGGTCCCTATATTCAATTTCACATTTTCACTTATAGTCCTACATGTTTTATTTATAGCTAAGTCTTTCTTCTTTTGAACTTTCCTTTTTAAGCATATTTCCATATTTATCAAGTTTTAAATCTTAAATGCTTAATTTATGATTATTTTATACATTATTATTTTATGTGAAAGGTGTTCATAATTAGTATTAAAACTTTGTTAATAGAAAATTTTATAAAACACATGAACCTTCCTACATAGTTCATTATTAATTATTTATATTAGTGAAGGCTAGTATTACATGCATAATTGTTATATTTATCTTTGCATTACACTTTTATGATTTTCACTACATGTTTCACATATGCTTTGATGATATGTTCATTATTATGATGACATATTATGCACATGTTAGCATATATTTCTAAATTATTACATTTTTGTACATAACTCGATATAGTTAACTCTTTTATTTTGAGATAAGTAATTCATATGATATACCCCTTAACTCAAAAGAGGGCATCTCAGTGGGTTTGTCATAGATTAAAAAGACTTAAATTATAGATAATTTATATTTTGGCACAAATCAAAAGATGCATAGGGTTTAAAGTTTGTAAAGTTATTAATTTTGTTCAGAATATGGGACATATATTTATAGATTCAAACACATTTGGGGTCCTACACAATGTATGTGCACACATTTTATAGAAACAAAAGTTATAGGTTTTCAAATTTGGGATAAATGAGATATATATATATATATATATATATATATATATATATATATATATATATACATAACATCATATATCATGTTGTCTCCAATTTAAACAAAATTTGTTGTATTTACATTATTCATATGCATACACACTATTTAAATTTTCTATTATGGCATTGATGGTACATAGAAGTGAACACTTTTAATATATAAGTTTATATTAAATTATTGATTTCTTTAAATTATTATTTTGGTTGAGATTAAAAAACACTAAACAACCCAATCATTACTCTATGATAAAAATATGTGGATCTTCATGTTCATATTAGGGTTTAAAATTAGTTAAATGAGTAACATGATTAAGGTTTAATGATGCTTAATGGCCTATGACTAATCTCTTTTCATGTGGGGTGGGGAATTTATCTTCCCAACCTATGGCCTTTCCTTAGTACATAAAAATGGAAATTATTACCCCAAATTAACCAAATTATTCAATAGGAAGTACCATTCTCCAATGCCTCAACAAGGAAGAATCATATCCAATGAGATGCCATGGGGAAATATGGTTCAACCTATTATTGATGTATTCCTTCCTTAATCTTTAATTTTATTTTTTTAATATTGTTTCATATTTAAATTTTATATATGAATATTTATGGTTGCATGTTCTATGTAATTTTAATTAAATCAAGGTGCACATTCACAGGATTCTCCCAGAGATAAAGTGTGTTGTACATACTTAGGTATATCTTTATCTTTTTACTCTTGAATTATATTTAGTTTAAATACTATAATAAAAGGGGTAATTTTAAACACCAAAATATATTATTATATAATTTTAAATATTATTCTTCACCTAAATTCAACTTATATGACTTGTGCATACACATATGTCTCTTACATACCCTTTTCTCAACGTACATATTTTCCATGGGTCTAAACTTCTTAAATTATTATAAACCACCTACAATAATTCCATAATATGTGTCTAACCTAATCAAACTCATATTTAGAATATATCTAGACAATTAGATCAATATTCTTACCTTCTAGATAAATATGTTAGACTAAGATGACTATGGGGTTATGTAGGTTTAAAATCTTGATAGAATCTTCATATGCGAAGAAAGGTTTTTTTTTTTTAAAAATTCAAAATCATATTTATGAGTCAACACATACATTTTACATGTCAATTATGTGATAAAGAACTGATTTAAATAATTTTTATAATATTAGCATTTTATTCCTAATTTTGTCAGAGGGTCTGAGTAGTAAAAATAGTAAATAAATAAAAATTAATTAAGATAGTAATTTGTGTAAAATAATTTCAATTCAAAATTTTCTAAAAATAGTAATAAGGAGAAGAAAACAAAAATTATCTAGAAATTGATTGTTCTGACTAAGACAGAGGCTGGAATTCACTATGCAAGACTAAGACATTATTATAAACTAAGATCTAAACTTCATTTTGTGATTGGATAGGAGTCCTAAAACTAGATAGTAGTGGAACCATTACTATAGTCTACCTCTTACACTATTGTCCTAAGGATATGAGCTTTTTGGGTTTTGTTCTCTATAATTATGTGACCCTTTCTATGAAGTTTTGGTGGTTAGAAGTCTATATAGCTCCCTATAGAGTAGATTCTTTATTCAAATCCTATCTTCCATTATGCTTTGACTAATTTTGAGAAAGATGAGGGATTAGTGTGTGTAAGATGCATTGGACATCATTCACACCCCATATGTGGGCACAATTCCTATATACCAATACTCTAAAGAGGGATCAAGCCATATGTAGTTTTCACACTTGATGTGCTTTGTGCAATTGTGTATATGAAATTGAAGAATGTTAAACTTTATTTTCTTGAGGTGGCTAGGGATTTGTGTAAGGATTTGAATGAGTTTATAAGTGTGTTGGATGGCTATATGCAAAGAATAGGAAAGATTAATTGAGTAGTCTTGATTGTATTCTTGCTTGCTTAGTGATAATTAACAACCCCTTCCAAATGATATTTGAATGGGATTTTATATTTATCCATTGGTCATGGGTTAAATGTACTCACATTAGGATGACAAGGATAAATATTAGGAACTAGAATAAATTGACCATTAGACCTAGAAATGGACTTGGAAAATAGTGTTGAAAGTGGATAGTAGTGGCACACATACTATAGTCCAAGTGTGGTGCTACTATCCTAAGTAGAAGGGACCTAGGGGGATTGATTTATCTTGGAAAGAATAGTTTGAGTGGGATGGGAGCAAGTATTAAAGGCTATAGATGACTAGGAATTAGTGAAAATAAGCCTGAAAGGGTCATGAAAGTAAGCAAGAGGGACCTAAGGGTTGGGTGTCATTAGCCATGCTCAAGTTACCAATTATTGCATTTTATATACTACATTCCCCCCCCCTTTATTTTAGTGATGCAACAAAGTGAAATACTAGGATACAAGAAAAATAGAAAGCATACTTGAACTTAACTACAAGGGTGAAGCTCATGAAGCTTTATGATGTTGGGTGTGCATAGACAGAGCACATTCTAAAGTATGAATATATAATAAAAAATGAAGAGTAAATTAGTTTTTACTAGATATGTTATATCTAAAATAAGAATATACAAAATTATGTGAGAGAGGAAGAGAAAGGAATGAATACACCTCACTAGGTACATGAACTAATATAAAACTTGTGATGTTGAGTGATGTTGGATTATGCCGAGTAATACTAGAAGGTGTTGTACCAAGATTAATATCATGAATTTATCTAAGTACTTAGCTCCTCAAGAGTGGGTCAAGAATGAAAAGGTTGGCCTTTTGGCTCCATCATCTCCCATTAAGTAAATCTATGTGGTCTTTCATGTGTTTATCAATGTTTGGATTGTGTGTATAATCCCTCTAAATAGGTGACTCAAAAATATAAAGGATATGTAGTCATTTGGATCCATAATTACCCATTAAGTAAATCTAGGTTGTCTTTCATGTGTTGATCGATGTTTATAATATGTGTCCAATCCCTCTGAATAGGTTGCTTAAGAATACAAAGGTTAGTTGGTCCTTTGGATCCATAATTACCCACTAAGTAAAGCTATGTGGTCTTGCATGTGTTGATCAATGTTTGGACTATGTTTCCAATCCCTTTGAATAGGTGGCTCAAGAATAAAAAACCTATCTAGTCCTTTGGCTCCATCATTTCCCCATGAAGTGAAGCTATGAACTAATATCAGTATAAAATGTATGTCATATGAGACGGATATTGGAGCCCATGAATGTACTATGATTTGACAATGTTATAATGAATAACAAAATCTATGTTGGAGATTAGGCCACTCTTGGCCACTCTAAAAGATGGAGATTAGTCTTGTATGAAATCCTCTCTAAACTAATACACTAGGCTTATATGAAATCCACTCGAGAACTCAAGAACTCAATAACTTAGGAACTCAAGAAGTTAGGCTTGTATGAAATCCATTTAAAAATGATTCCAACCATTTCTATATGTAATAAGGTATGTAACTACTAAGAATGCCTAGGTAATACTAAACTCAAAAAGGAAAGAAAATAAATATGTCATGTACATTTCCCCCAATCATTTGTGTCTAAAACATGGATTTTGATCTAGAAGTTATATCAACTACTATATCTAAAACTAAAATTGAGATCCATCATGCATCATGTGATACCCCCTATATCTATATTTTCTAAGCAAAAGTTTAATAAAAACTACTAATTCTAAACTAGTCTAGTTGTGTAAAACTATAGCTAAACCCACTTTTTCATGTTTTTAGAGAATCTAGTTTTTATACTATTTCGAAAGGAGTGTTTAAAGTGGGAATTAGTGGCATCAACACTTTTGTCTAAGTTGGGTTCTATTTTCCAAGGCCAAATTTGGTAATTTTTCTAGATTATTGACTATCTATCTAGTCTATTCTAATTATTTTGATTATGGTTGTTGTTTTGGGTGTGTTGAATGCTATTATTTTTACCATTAAGAGCTCTAATCTATATGACAAAACCCCTATTTGTTTCTCCCTTTTATGAGGGTAGGAATGAAGACCCTACAATGACTACCCTCAGAAGAAAGAGCCCTACAAGTGTATTATGCTACAATGATACATGATATATCAATGGTAATCAACAAGATATCTCAAGATATAACATGATTTTTATTAAGATATTTTTAGATCAATAGGGGTATGACTAGATAGATAAAACAATATAATAACATGTGCAATGTACTAAATTAGAAATGAAAGTCTAGTTAGTTTTTAGTTAGAGGGATGGAGCATGATGTCCATAATGGCATCTAAGAAATCAAGATAAATACTTGATGTAGATCATGAAATTATAAACAATGAGAAGCAAAAAATAAATAAGCACACAATGTAAGAAGCATAGAAGGGTTGCCAAGGGGCCACAAAAATAAGGGACATGGGCACATGTCACTCATATTGGAATGAAATAATATAAGGCATGTACAAATGACACATACATATACAATTGAAATAAGTAAAGCTAGCATGGAAGCCACAATCACATAAAAGAGTATAGACAAAGGACATTGGCAAATATCCTAAAGAACACACAAGACATAGAAGTAAAGGACATTGGAAAATGACCTAAAACACATATTAGAGAAAAAATAGGATCTTAGAAATGTAATCATATCTAGCTATGAAAATAAATAAATGAAATCATGTAATAACTATAAATATAATCACATATAATTAATCAAAACAAGAGGGAAAGTATGCAAGACATGTTATTACAAGACTAGGTATATTATAATAAATACAAAAGTGCTATATACTAGTGAGTGTTGATAGAGTAATCTATGTGAGATAAATAATGTACATCAACATGATAACTAGAGTGTGTGGTGTAGGAATGGCATAACCTAGATGGTGTAGTCTTGTAGAAGATTCCCCCAATGGGTATATATATCGATGTATGTCTTGAATGTAGAAGTAAGATTCCCCCCTCAATAGGTAGAATGAATCAATCAAAGAGATAGATGTCACTATGCACAATCTAAGGAGATCAAGTGAAGCATGGTAATGTAGATAAACTAACAAACAATAGTATAGAATAACAAATGTAAGTCTAACATGATAGTAAAAATGTAAATCATGGATGATGCATATAATCTAAATATTGTTTGTGTTTTGACATATTTGAATGTTTTTGTAATTTAAAATATTTGAATTTTTTTTGTATTTTTTATATAAGCTTTGTACAATCAATCATAATAAAATTATGTACAATAAATTGAAATGAAGCTATGTACAAGTAATACTGGGAAGAAATGATACTAACTGATGAGTCTCATGGGAGACTCCCTATCATGGTGTCCTATATCAAACAAAGGAATAGTACATGATTGTGAAACATGAGGGAATGGTTGCGAACATAACTTTGAATATTCAGATTCATTGTTGGTATTATGGAAATAATAATAACCTATATTATTCCACTCATCAGTATCTTATTGATTTGGAACCAATGGAATGTTAGTGTTGACTTTTGTTGTATATGGATCTTTTCCTTTGATATGTTATGTTTGTGAATGATTTTCCTTAAGATGTTCAATAAATCCAAAACATTGGTGACAAACATTATCAATTTCTAGAATAGGAGTAGTGATGCCTTGAGCATGCTTGCCCAACCCTTGACCTTGATAATCAAACTATTGTAGATATTGTTGAACAAACCCATACTACTTTTAAAGTTGAGTCTCATTTTAGAGAGGTATATTTTCATATTTTTTCATGATTTACCTATGCTTGTGGTACTATTTATTTCTCTAATTTTGATTTTTTATCCTTTTATTGTTATGAGTTATTCTTTGGTACCCACTTTTGTATTGTTTCTGGATTTGACTATTTACAAATGTGTTCCTATGTCATTATGGATTGCTTGACTAGTTTACCTTGTATAGAGTCCTCATTTATCTATTTTATATGGTTTTTAATGCCAAACATGAATCTGTGTGATGTCCATGCATTCTATGATATGAAAAATAATATCTATATCTTCTCATTAGATGTAGAGGTGGTAGTTTGATCAACTTAAATTTTATCATTTCCCTTAATACCTCATTTTAAATCTTATTTGATATTTGAATGATTTATAAATCACTAGTTGTAGAGTTACTTTATTTTGATTTGTTATTTTGATATGTAACATTGCTTGCAACCAATTAACTAGGTGAAGGTGCATATACATGATTGGCACTAGGGTGTCTTTGAGGCTTTTGTATTATAATTTGATTTTCTAATGTTGTGATATTTTCATGTAATAGTTGATTCTACATTTGTAAATATGAAAATAACTTGCTCATACTGGTGATTTGATCTATTAGAGTCTTACAAGTACAAACCTTAGTTTCTTTCAATTAAACATGTAAGCATATATGTTGAAGATATTTTCAAGAAGATACAAGCTACATGTAGGCATTAGGAACCATAGTATAAGCTACCTAACCTTTTAGAGGGGTGATAGCATGGACCTAGTTAGAGGGAAAGTAACTATCACCCTCTTAGGGGATATGAGGAGAAGGAAATTATTTTCTAATATGTAATAAATTGTCATGTGAAATTAGAATACTATGTGTATCTATGTTATCCTTGAATGGAGTTCATTCATTGGTGCCATTTAAAATATGAGAAGTAAGAGTAAGAGAGTTATCATGTAGACATTATTTTATAATGGTTTGAAATTTAGAGTTAAAAATATGAGATTGATCATTTGAGTTATGCATTGGAAATTTTATTCTAATTCATTTATATTGTTGTAATTTGAACATAGAAGTAGCAAGAGAGTAGTATGCATCTAGGTAGAAATCATGTATATGGGATGAAATGCATGAAATTGGAGTTATAAGTTATGTAACAATATGATTATGAAGAGCCTGCAACATGAGAGATAACAAGCTAGGGATAGATAGCATGGAATTGTGAATTAATGTATAAAGAACATTGACATATGTTATGACATTTCCAATTTATTTAGCATGATAAGCCTACAAATTTTTCCATATGTGAGATAGAAAGCAAGGGATAGAAAGTATGAATTTGTTTATGAATGCATAAGAAAATTTGGCATGTGTTATGACATTTCTAATGTGTTTATCATGATAAAATTGAATTTTTTTCCATATGAGATAAAAATCAAGAGATGAAACCTTGTATTAAAGACAAGTAAACATTGCTTTTAAGGAGAGGTATCTTACTATGTTTAATAATGAGTTTATTAATATCATCCCATATTATGAAAAGTAGGCATAAAAAGAAAATAATGAAGCTTTGTAATAGCATATGGTAAACTTCATCATTCATGCACATGATAGGACTAAGTATGGTCTCCTTACTATTTTCTAAAAATGAAAGAAAAATTTGTAAATAAGTGAGACCCATTTTGTGCAATTTGATTATACATGTAAGGTAATATCTCACAAGAAATAGGACCTAGTGTATGTAGTTAGGGTTTGAATTCTTTTTTTGAAAAATTACTGTGAAATTTTTTAATTTGAAATAAATTTCTAAGTTATATATGCAAGTAAAAAAATCATAAATTTATTGGAAAATTAGTTATTTAACAGGTCCTAGTAGATGCAACTACAGTTTTGAAAAATAAATGTGTTTGAAAATTAATTATTTAATTTTGAAATTTGAATGTATTTTTAGATTTAATTATGCTATCAAAAATTTAGAAAATTATTGGAAAATTATTGGGAACTAGTATGGGCAACTAGGGTTTGAAAGAAAATTATTTTAAAATTACTATGAAATTTTAAAATTGAATGCTATTTTTTATTTTATTATGTAGGTAAAAATCAAAAAAATATATGAAAAAACATAAAGAAAATTACTCTAGGGTTTCTAAATTTTTTATGCATAAATAAAGTAAGTCAGGTTTACCAAATGATTTAAATAATTTTAAGAATATTGGGGTATTATTCCTAATTTATTTAAAGGGTCTGAGTAGTAAAAACAATAAATAAATATAAAATAATTAATACAATGATTTACTTAAATTAATTTCAATTTGAACTTTTATAAAAAATAGTAATAAGGAGAAGAAAACAAAACTTAGCTAGAAATTGATTGATTTGACTGAGATAGAGGCTAGAATTCATTGTGTAGGACTGAGACACTATCACAAATTGAGATCAAAACTTCATTTTGAGATTAGATAGGAGCACTAGAACTATATATTAGTGGCACTAACACTATAGTCCACCTATGCCACTATTGTCCTAAGGATTTGAGCTTTTTGGGTTTTGTTTTCTATGTCTATGTGACCCTTTCTACAAAATTTTAGAAATTGGAACTATATATTACTCCTAATAGAGATAATTCTTTCTTAAAACCCTATATTCCATTATGCTTTGACCAATTTAGATCAAGAAGGGTGGGGTAATGTGTGTAACATGCACTAGACGTGCTTAACACCCTGTGTGTGGGCATGTTTCCTACATACCAATATCCATATATAGTTATCCCACTTGATGCACTTTGTGTAATTATGTATATGAAAGTTCATAATGCTAAACTAGATGTGCTTTATATGGATAGGGACTAGTGTAATGATTTGAATGAGCTTGTAAGTGTGTTGACTGGTTGTATATAGAGAAATAGGAAGATTGCTTGAGTAGTCTTGCTTATATTCTTGCATGCATAGTGATAAATAACAACCCCTTCCAAATGATCTTTGAATGGGATTTTATATGGAGCTATTGGTCATGGGTTGAATTTACTCAAATTAGGCTAACAAGGATAAAGATGAGGAATTAGAATAAATTGATCATTAGGGATAGAAATGGACTTACATAATAACACCAAAAGTAGATAAGAGTGGCACTAGTGCTATAGTCTAAGTGGTGTTATTGTCCTAAGTAGATATGACCTAGGGTGATTGATTTATCTTGGAAAGACTAGTCTGGGTGGGTTGGGACCAAGTTTGGAAGGCTATAGATGATTGGGAATTAGTGAAAATAATCCTAAGAGGGTCATGAAACCAAACAAGAGGGATTTAAGGGTTGGATGTCATTAGCCATGCTCAAGTTACCAATTTTTGCATTTTATATGACTATAAAAACCCAAATATTCTCTAAAAATACATAATATGTCAGTTCATTCCTTATCTAGAAAGAATATATCACTCATAATTCATCACTTCCACATTCAAATGGACTACCTGATTCTTTCCAAATTAGAAATTAGTCATAAGGAGTGAGACCTAGCCAATTTTGAATCACCTCAATCCAATTCGAAGTTTTAATTTTTATATTGTCAAAATTTATATCATAGGTTTCATTCATCAAAGGAGAACCATTTCACAAATACACCTAATGGGGAAAATTACATGCCATTTAACTTCTCTCTTAATAGTATTATATATGTAGGAATACTAAACCATTTATCAGGGAGTGGTTTGGGTTAGCACAACCCATTGTTATTTCAATTTTTTCAATCCTAAACCAATGTTGAAAGTTAACTTGTGATTTCAAAGAGAAGGACACATGTTTCTAGATATTTTTCACACAAAGATAGATTACAAGTAGGCACAATGACCTATACTAAAATAGAGATTAAAAATACATTGAAAAAATATAGTAGGATATATGTGCTAACGTCTATTAATAACAACCACATGTTGAAGATTCTTTCCATGCCCATCTAGAGAACTAGTGATTAATAAGAGTGACTCTTAATCTAGTTTCCATCCCTTTATTACACTTGAATCTTGTCTCAAGATTACATAATATAGTAACACACTAATCATCTTATTACCTTAGGTCATTTATATTTATATCAAGTTCAATTGGTAAAATTGTATTATACATTTTACATTTAGATTCATGTTTTATTATCATACATTAAACAATATGAATTAGTTCAAAGTTTTATACTTGTTTATATAACTAATTCAATGATAGGGTAAATAGTCTAGTAAGTATCTTTAGGTCCATAATTACATAAAACCTATATATATTACATCTAGCTCAATGATATGATAATTATCACATTTGTGAATAATTTATATATAAAGGTTGTGGTGATATGTATAAAATCATAATATGCTAAATTAAACTATTATGTAACCCAAGGATAAATTAAAAGTAAGTTATATTTTATTTATTCATTTTTAGAATAAATCAAGCAATAATAATATGATTCATCTAACCTACAACTTACATTATAATTATATGTGCATTGGGGCATAAGGTCTTGATATGCATATGATATCATCATTAGGAAATATTTGTATGATTTTGGAATGTGAGATAATAATAAAAGGAAAAATCCAAATAAATACTAAAATAAACATAAACCAAGAGGTTATAATAATATCATATAAAAATGAAACATATGAAATAAGGTAACTTCAATATTTAAAAAATATAGATGTCAAAAATGGGAGAATAAAGAAGTAAAAAATAACTTAAGAGAGAATATCAATGGAATATAATCCTATAAGTAATCAAATTTACCCAAAATCCATACTTGACACAAGATATAAATTAAGCATTGAAGATACACAAAAATAGAGGAAAAAAAAAAAAACTATGTATAATTTATTTTTACATTTAAACACATGAGATTGAAAGATAATGCTTAATACCATCTAGATGACCATGCCACACATAATGATATGCCAACTTATCCTCATGATAAAGATGAAAAACTATTTTGGACCATTAATCTAAGGATTTAAATGTATCACCCCTACTAGTGTTATCCTAAATACAATGATGAGCCATTTAGTAACTAGAATCACCATCACTATAACTGTAATCATTATAATTATGAGTAGCTATAATAGTTATTTTATATTTTTTTAAATATAATTTTTTCTTATTCTAAGTGATGTTTCATATGGTTTAAGTACTTATATATACTTTATCTTTTATTCAATATGTTGTGATAATATTACTTTAGTGTGTGGAGTTGTATGTAGTTGAAATATAGGTGTAGTCATTTGAGGTTTTATGATTTTATTTTTTTATAGATTTTAAATTAGTAACTCATGTTATTTTTTATATTTGACTCATAAGGAGTACCTTGAATATTAATAGTTTTATTATCATTCACACACTTTAATAATTGTTCTAATGTGGATGGGATTGCTTATGTTTGATAAATCTATGCCCATCAAATTAACATATCATATATCCCATTATATGGTAATACATAAAAAAAATTAATAGTATTAAGAGATATGGTGATAGGCAATGTGATACCATTGATAAATTTTAAATTTATATCATCATATCCTTTAATAATAGTGTTTATACCAACTAAATTACTCTTAGAATATCTATGACTAGTAAGAAATTGGATTGCACACATGTTTAGACTTGAAACAATATCAACCAAATGCATTTTGTTAATATTTTACATATATGAAAACCTATATGAATAATGTTACATTATTATAATAATATATATTTAAATTTAATATTCATATAAATTAAATGACATAATCCCTTTGTGTGAATCTATGATCACACCTCTAATAACATCTAACTTATGAGCATTATAAACTAGTATAAATTGTTTTGAATATAAAATATGTATATCATATTAATTTTTATTATTTTTAGAAGTAAAATTTTAAATAAGGATGGTAAAAAATATCAATTTTTGACTTTTTGAGTAACTAATTCATTAAAATCAATATCGTGTCTTTCCACTTTTATTTGGTAGATGTTAATCAAGAATCAAATCATATGCCATAATAAAAAAACATATATTTATAGAATGATCTAAAGTTATTTAATAATAAAAATATGAATTAACATCATAATTATTAGTTAAAGTTAAATATGATTCAAATTCATGTCTTGGAGGTAAATATATCACAATGTATTTAATAAATCATTTAAGCAACTAGTGAGGACACTTTGCTTTTGTGGTGGAAGGAAAATATTACCAGGTGGTTGAGTTAATAATTGAATACATTATTAGCATCATTATTAGTTTGAAAATTAATATCATTTGCGTTAGATTATAAAATTTATTTATCTTTGAATTTATCTCTACTATAAGTATAAACACTAGTCCGATATTTAAGAATGTTGATCTCTAAAAGATTGATCTCATAATTCCTAACCATATGCCAAATTTCATAAAAAATTTGAAATGAAATGAAAATAAATTTATCTTTAATATTTTAAAGTAACCTTTGAGAGAATATATTTTATAGTTACATATTATATAATTGGTGAGTCATATTTGTACACATATTGTTGAATTTAAGTACATACTCACTAATAAGATCATGAGGTCCATGTTTAAGTTGCACTAGTTGATAAAATGTGACTCTTTGGATAATTTTTATTTAAAAATTATGTAATAAAATATCATGAAAATAGTTTATGTGTCACACATATCATGATGGTAGGGCATAAAACCAATCCAAGGCATAATATTTAAGACTTACAGGCAATAATTTGGCTAATAATATACACATTTACATAAAATAATGACATGAAATAGATAAATATTTGATATGATGAAAAGAATCACCCTTAAAATTTAATGATTAAAATTTAGGTGATATAATAATATTATTAAATGGGTATATAAGGACATCATAAGCCCAAGTATTTAGTAATATATCGTAAGAATTAAACTTGTGTCTTCATTTTTAAAATCCTTAAGAAAGTTGTTGAATTTTTAGCTACATAACTTGTATGGTTTCATTAGTTTTTTAAAAAGTATAAATTTGTTAGTAAGAACAAAATTAGAATTAACACATGTATGAATATACACCTATTTTAATTGGAGGGTACATAAGTGTTAAAAAGACTATATTGATTATGTAAAACAATGACACTAGTTAAATCATGTGAAGTACAATAATAAATAGTAAATAAGACCCACCTATTAAAAAATGAAGGAGAATAAAAGTAACTCTAACTATAAATGAAATGAAAAAATTGTGAATTTATACAAAAATACTTATTTCTAACTTATCTTGATCATAATAGTGAATGAATGTATTAAGAATGAGGCTATGGGAAACTGTAGAAGACACTCCATGAAAAAGGTAACAAATAGAGATAGTGAACAATTTCAAACTATTTCAAATTAGACAAAACCAAATAAATATTCATTTGAAAAGTTTAATCTCCCAAGCATGGTTAGATAGGTCTAAAACTATCTCTATTGATCTTCATAGTATAATAATTATAGGAACCATTTGATAGTAGCATATATACATAAGAATCTCTTAGTGATGAAAACAATAACTTAGATGTATTAATTTTTTCTCTTTTAATGTAACCCTAATATGTCTCAAATATGTATAAATACATTAAAGAATAAAGCAAATATGTAGAGTTAGTGGTCTGAGTCCGTCGATGTGAGGGTTGTGCTACATATTAATTCTAATAATTAAGGGTCATGTAGTTATAGGCATGCAATTATCCCATACCAATGTGAAAGAGAAGCCTTCACCCTCTCTCCCTATGATAAAAAAAATTAATCTATAAGATCTTTCACTTAGATGTGATTTTGGTACAAATATGAAAAAAATGAAATCAATAGAATTGATAACTACATGTCATCCCTAAAAGTGTAAGATATGATCAATAAATGTCATACTAATTTATTTCTTTATTATAAAATTAATTAACATATTTTTTATATATAATTATTGAATTATAATTAGAACCTATTGGCAAATAATCTGACCACATCAAAACTAAAAAATAATAATTAGGTACAATGAAATATGGAAAACATCAGAAAGAAGGGAAAATGGCCCCAAAACTAACCTAGGTAGTTTTATATTATTCTTAAATGGGTGAGAACCATTTTTAGGATGATTTGAAAATGGTAAAAATAGAAACATATCAACAAGAGACATAGATGAGATATCATACATTATATTAGATATTGAATAATACAAATGATAAAAGAATTGAGGAAGGATTAATTACACATTAAGGTAATATGAGGGCCAATACAATGGGAAATATACCAATAAGAGAGTAAAGTGAATTGATGATGATGATGATGATGATGATGATGATTATGTGTGTGTGTGTGTGTGTGTGTGTGTGTGTGTGTGTGTGTGTGTGTGTGTGTGTGTGTGTGTGTGTGTGTGTGTGTGTGTGTGTGTGTGTGTGTGTGTGTGTGTGTGTGTGTGTGTGTGTGTGTGTGTGTGTGTGTGTGTGTTATATTGAATATATATAATGATAAAATCATAATTCAAATTTGTAACAATGTTAAGTCTAAAACACATTATGTATTTGAGAAATACCATGATAAAAATCTATAGATTTGAAACTATATCTATAATTGGGAGACACAAAGGAAGCATCAATACAAAGTCAATAAGTAATAGTCATAATAATTTAAGTAGAAACAATAGGAAAAGGAAACATTGTAGAAGCACTACGATTACTAGTCTTGTACCTAATATGAAAGGATAACCTCTTATAAGTGAAATATAATCATTCAAGGATTCATTATTTTCTCATATATAAATTCCTTATATTTTTATTCACATCTTAATATAGCTAATATTTCATTCATTTCATTATGATGTTCTCTAGCATTATGTTTAAATTAAACAAGTATTTTTATCCTTTATTTACCACATAAAAATTTATATGGTTTGATATCCACTAACACCATTATCATTCAAATTATTTACACTTACATCATTTTCATTTTCATCATTTATAATTGTACCATTTGTATTATCATATACATGTGTCTCAATAAAAAAGAGCGTGAATCATATTAATAATTTCCATTTTATTTTTCATTATCATGGGTACTTAGAAAAGTAATTTGAAATAATATAATATGTATATCACTAAATATATTATTTCCTCTAGTATGTATCTTATATATAACCTTCTTAATTTTCATACGATAAAAACATAGATAACATGTAAAAATCTAGGGATCATGGTATTACACTAAGAAATAAAAACCATATATAAACCATGTCTAAATTAAGCACATCAAAATTAGACCCTATATGGGATAAGGACATGGAACCATAAGGTTGTAAGGTTGAAAGGATCAGGTCCAACAAAATTTCTTGATGAAAATTTGTGTAATTAAGTAATACTACACTAATGATCAATAAATGGGCACATAATAAATATGATCTAAATATAGTAAATAAAAACATGCATATGTTCATAAGGGGTACTGAATGAAAGTAAATTGAAGAAGTGATAATTTATAAATGAGGTTTAGATATTTATAACTAATTTATGAATAAGTTAAAATATAACATAGGCTAAAAATTCTAAGTTATTTAAATGGTACCAAAGATAATAAAAAAGGATGATTGTGATCTAACACAATAACCAAAATATAAGTATCCTAATATAGTCTAACTAATATTCAATTTTGTAATAATTTGTCTAGAAAGTGACAATCTTCTTCAAAAAGTGGATATGTAGGTTTGATTAGTTTTAAACTCTATGAATCCCTTGGTTTGTGATAGTTTTATAAAACCTCTCCCATATTAGTAAATTGGTGTTTGAAACTGTTAGAATAAATTTTCCTTTATTCAATCCCTAATCCTACGATGACAACATGTAAATACATAAATAATGTTTATTTATTTTTAGGGGAATGCCTTAGTCAACCCCAAATTTTTGGCAAGTTAGTAATCAACACATATGTATGTAAAAAATGAGATCCATGTATATGATAGTCCTATCCATTATCCATATGATATGAGATGTAAATTCACTTAGGTGATTATATATGCTCTTTCACCAGTACTTTTCATACATGTATGTAAAATTAATTATTTAATGTCATAAAAATAAAATTATAGATGTGATATATAATTATCTTCCTTGTGATTGTGATGTGTTTCAAATGTGATCATTTGATGTAAATTTATCAAGGTGTTTGTGCGTGTGTGTGTCTATATATATATATATATATATATATATATATATATATATACTTATTAAACTCAAAATAGGACCTTATTCACATGTAATTAAATATTTTGAAATCATGAAAGATGATAATCATGTAAAAATTAAACATGAAAAATAGACCCATAATTGTCATAAAAAATATCAAATGGTTTGAAAGTGGGTAAACAACTATCATATTTCAATAATAAAATTCAAAGTGATCAAATATGAGGAAACAAAAATAAAAGGTTTTGAAAGATAATTTGTGAGCATCTCAAGGAAAACCAATGACTTATATAAATATGGTCATGAGTTAATGATATTAATGAAAGGTTATGTGGGGTCCAACACAAAGGAAAAAATTATAATAAAATCCTAATTTGAACCAATGATATATACATACATAAATATAATAATAACATTAAAATTATGAGGCCTTACTTAAAATTAGGTGTCTATAGGTCTATTTTGTGAAATTACAAATTTTATAGTATTTTTTCATTTCAATGAGCCATGCCTCAACTCTACTACCCATGACAATCTCATCAATGTTTTTATTCATATCTCTCTCTAATCATTTTGTTTTAATGGGTCTACGTTAGTCTACCCCTTATCTACATTAAGGTAGTTTTTATTTTAAATATTGGAAATCAACACTCATGCATGTCAAAATGTAGTCCCATTTATATGATACACCCATGCCTTATCCCTTTGGTATGAGATGAAAGATGTAACTAGGGTTATATCTAAATTATATTTCACTAATTCAATATCTTTATCTTTCTAAAGTATATATAAAAATGAAATAAAAAAATGTGATATTTGTATGTGTTTCTTATAATTGTGTAAGCATAAGATATAATAAATTAGTGTTTATATAACGTATTAGGGTGATTTTTTATGTATAGACTCATTGAAATATATTTAGGACCTTAATAACATGAAATCCAACTACATAGAGCTATAAAACTACTAATTATGCATAATGAACCATGGTTAATACAAGGTAAAATGGACAATGGATCCATAACTAACATGACCACTATTGAATTTTCATTATAGTGGTTAGACTATTATTAGGATATCCAAATAATTATCAAGATGATAAAACCTTAAAAAGAGACTTAAATGAGCTACAATACACCTAGGAAGATCTTGAGGCATATAAATAATAGATCTGGATATGTTCATTAATGGATAATGGTAAGGGAAAGCAATATGAGGTCTAATACAAGAGAAAATGTGTAAGAAAGAGTTTAATATTAATTATTGAACCATATATATATTAAAAACATGATAATAAATTTATAAATATATATTGTACCATAATTAGTATCTCTATAACACCCCACTTTAGTGTTTGTATACATATACCTTAACGTAAGTCAAACTAGGGTGGATTCTATTTTTGTTGAATTAACCTTTCCACCTACATGTTATTCCTAAAGTTAGTTCCAAATATGAAAATGATATGAAATTCAAATGGGGAGAGAGGTTAACTTATATTAGAGTCCATCTCCAACAACCTACAAAACTAAAAACCCTATCTCCTCACTATTTTCATGAATGCTCCTCAATGATCCTATGTCAAAAACTCAAATGCATCTACAAGAAAAAATGAATGTGTACAAGTAGATCAATGTATGAATAAATTGAAAATAATTTAACCAAACTAAATAATTTAAAATGTGTGTGTGTGTGTGTGTGTGTGTGTGTGTGTGTGTGTGTGTGTGTGTGTGTGTGTGTGTGTGTGTGTGTGTGTGTGTGTGTGTGTGTGTGTGTGTGTGTGTGTGTGTGTGTGTGTGTGTGTGTGTGTATTTATATAATAGGAATGAATACACATGCTGATATGAATAAATTATTACCATATATATGAAAGTTTAAACTATCATGGGCATAATTTTCCTTGTCATGTGTTGAAACATACAAAAATTTGATCTTATTAACCCTGTTAAGTGACAAATAATGTTTCTGAACCAAAGAAGTGAACATCTATAGCCTCTATGTAACCTCTTGATGTAACTCTATAGCATCTTGACATCTTCCAGTTAAATAATAAAATAATCTGATTATATGCCCCCATTTTGAGTTGAGGAATGTTATTGTATATCACTCATCTTAAAATATAAGGATCATACCTACCATTATAACATATATAAAATAATTTTTTTTAATAATTATTGAAATAATACATGTAACACATGCATTTAATCATATAATATATCGTCATTAAAACTCAAAAATAATTGTATACTAATATACCGAATCAAAATTAATATAATCAAGGAATGGAATGGAAGATGTATGAGATATGACCTAATGTCATAGGAAAGGAGGGAAAACTGATATGATATAATCTAAAACTATACCCAATATGGATAATATTTAGTAATAATTATACTAAATATAGTTAATACCAATGTGACTAAGTGTAGACACCTAAATTTGGTATTAAAGTTTTAAGCAACATCAACTTTGACACACTTTAACATACTTGGAAATTGTGGATACATTTTATTCTTATTCACACTTTACTTTTATATATCTACCCACCTATTTTGTTATCCAAAACTATTCATTGGATACACATATCCAAACTCAACCTAATATATAAAAGAACATTCTATAATCCTACATAGACTTTCTTTATATTGCAATGTACTAATTTTCACTCCTAAGACAATACGTGCAATGAATAGTTAGTTATTGTTATCTTAAGCATCTACCATTGTTGGAAGTGTCTAGAAACATCCAATAAATATTTTTTAAATTGGTAAGTCTCCATTAGGTCAACTTAGACACATTCCATGATTCTATATTTTTAGGAAATGACAAAGAATTATCTATAAATACAAATCAGTCATAAGGTTCTAAATAGCTTGGTCATAATTAAATAATTGCATAATTTCTTAATCACTACTTCAAAAATATACTAGGAATATCTTGATAAATTATAAAAAAACATGTATATCTAAAAACCTCTCAAAATAGAAGCCTTGGTGATAGGTTTGAATACACACAAAAGCTAAAATTGCATGTTGTTGATTGTTAAAAATTAGACATTACATCACACTCTAGATTGATCATAATGTTTCACACACACATACAGGGTGGGATAAGTAACTATGATTTCAGCCTTAGCGTATTATAACTTATGAAATTTGTAGTTGATAACTAGGGATTGGTTGGGATTGTCCAACCCAAATAACCTATTTTTCAAGTCATATTATGGTCAAATGTGTGATTAGGGTTTTAAAAGTAAAGTGGAATAAAAAACTTTCAGTGCATAAGATATAAAGTGAGAGCACACATAATAATCATCTATATGAATAGGCATATGGGTATGAATATTTAAAAACCTACAAAACACACAAAGACACTGTCAGGAGATATATGATAATACAAGTCCTTGTATGTGTCACAGTACTATCGATAATGTATAGGTAGGGTTTTAACTATATTTTTATGATCTTAAAAATGACATAGTATACAAAAATAATTTTTATAATGAGATACAACTATTTTGAGAAAAATATAGATAAATAAGTTATATATATATCCTCTCTTTTTCTTTGTCAATTTAAATCTCTAAGTGCAATATCAATCTATTCTATTCTCAATTTAGAATTTTAGGTTATTTCTACATTTTACTCAATCTAAATAAACCCTAGTTTCACATTAATTATATCACATTAATCCAAAATAATCAAAACATTATAGTGACCCAAATTGAACCTAATCATTTAACTAATCATGAAAATCCCTAGGTTTATTCTACCTTAAGGTTTTATATTTTCTTAGGGTTTCAGATGTATCCTTTATTAGGGTTTGAATTTATAATTTCATTTATGGTTTCCCCTTATTTACATAATAAAAATCCTAAATTTATGTTTTAATTATTTTTATTAATGTAACATAGATAAGATATGTGAATATTTAGATTCTACAAAATAGGATAATAATCATATAAATCTGAATGTGAAAGGGTAGATTGATATTGAACTTATTATATTTAGAATAAAAAAATAAATGGAGGAGAGATGAACATAGCTAATTTATAAATTTTTTGATCATTATATTCATTATGATCCATGAAATAAGTCTATCTCTTCTTTTTAACCATTATATAAGGAAATATGAGTTCAAACCCTACATGGACATTACCAATGAAGCTCAGACCCATACAACTATCAATAGTATCTTGGCTCTATTAGTACTATCCTAGTTGATTATGTAGGTTTGTGGGACCTCAAGCTAGTTACTACACCCTTAACCTATATTTAATGTATGGATATGTGTGGCTAAATTGTGTCTTACATACCTTTGATATTAGCTTATTACATTTCTCTATGCTATATGTATGGTAAACCTATGAAATAACCATGGCTAAGTAAAGTATATATAAGAGGTAGTTGTTAGTATTTTATTATCATATTGTGAATTCTACTCTCATTTAATTATTGATAAGGTTTTCCTCTTTTATAATCTCAAAAATTATTATCAAGGATGTTTGTTTTATTGTTCATATCCCTCTTTTTTTATATCTTGACATGTGTAGATATGATTTTATATTGATCATTTTTCTATCCCTTAGAATTGGTTCACATGGCCCTTTCCTTTTGATTGTTTATATTGATCTATACATTTGTGAGATATATCCTATGATGGTGAATATTTCATAGTAACCTCATCCCAATACACATTATTTAAAACATAATAATTAATCACCCTTGGATATTGAATATCTATAGTTTTAATAGCCTACATTTAGTTGAAATGATCACACATAATTATGTCTACATATTACATGATCATATACATTGACTATTACCCATTTGGTGCATTTGTATTATTATTTATACATAATATTGTTAGATATTATGTTGCACATTATGTATATAAGGGAGGCATTTTTCTTGCCTTCACTTCATCTATATTGTTATGCTTCTACACTTGATGCACACTATGTCTTGAAACATACTATGGATTGTTCAGATCCATTATATTCTTAAATTTTCAGAGCCTTACCACTTTGCCTTTAATATTATGCAAATTTCTACTAAAAATCAAATAATCAAAATATTCAAAAGATAAAAAACAAGACTTATGCATGACATGTATTTCTAGTTTACATGATTTATTTTTGATTGATCACATAAGGTAGATTATATATAAAATTTATGTATGCACATTTTTTTTCATGGTATATCTGAGTGGGATTTATGACATACATATTATATATAACATGAAATTTTACATGTAGGACTTTCCTTACCCATAGGATACCTTTCTTACATTGTGTCATATATACACTAGGGGCATCTTGGTACATTTTTCACAGGTTAAAAAATTATATGATAATTCCATAAATCATATTATGATGTTTTTACACTAATTACACATGGATTATTATTACTCATGTTACTTATAGTGCTATATATAGATACTATATTTTTCTATGCATGATTGATGTTTTTATGTGTTAGATAATGTGATTATTGAGGGTAAATATGTGTAACTCTTTATTTTTTTGACTCTGACTCTATGTGACATTGGGTGTTCATTTCATGAATCCTTTTGTGTTTTAATCTTTTTCTATTTGAATATAAATCTACATTACATTGATTGTTTATTGTGTGACTATTACTCTATTTAGCATTCTGTATTATTGTGTATTAATTTAATTTTGTGTGACATGGTAATGGCATTACATGTGAATCTATATGATAATTATGGATGCATAAAAGACTATTTGATGAGATATTGAAATAGTTATCCATTTTAAACATAATCTTACTTGTGTATGATGTCATGATACATCTTTTGCATAGTTATTGCTAAGTGCTTCTATGATTTTTACTATCATGACTCTTAACTATATTCCTCAACCATATAAGTATCTTTACATTACACTTGTAGTCCTTAGGAAACATGTTTCGTATATTCTTAGATGATCTAATCTTTCTTTGATTACTTAATTTCATCATGTTAAAACATGTTTCATATATTCTTAGATGATCTAATCTTTCTTTGATTACTTAATTTAATCATGTTAGAACATGATTTACATTTTTACACACACACACACACACACACACACACACACACACACACACACACACACACACACACACACACACACACACACACACACACACACACACACACACACACACACACACACACACACACACACACACACACACACACACACACATACAACCATGATGTGTATAACTCTTTTATTTTGAAATGACTAGACTAAAATTCTTATTAAAAAGGAGGAATATAAAATGGTATTATATTTGGGCACAAAAAAATTCATAATTAAAACTTAGATTATTTCATATTGGCATAGGTTATATAGATTATTATTGGATTGCACAAAATATTATAGGTTTACACATATTTGGGGAATATGTGACGCATATGTAAAATATTATTTAGGATTAAGAGTGATAGTTCATACATTATATTATATTATTATACATATTACATGGATCATATTACTTAGGTTATTAGATTAGGGGCATATGCACAACATATGTGAATAATTCATAGATATTGTGATGTTTTATGGTAGGTTATATGATTTATATTACTCAAGTTATCAAATTAGGGGAATATGCACAACATATGTGAATAATTCATAGATATTATGATGTTTTAGAGTAGTTTATATGATTTAGATTAATCAAGTTATTAGATTAGGGGAATATACAAGGCATAGGTGAGACAATCTATAATATTATTTACACAATTTACACTTAATAATTAATTTTGAATCATACAATCCATTTATACTATATGATTTAGATAACTAACTTAGATACTCAGGTTTTGCTTTGATTTTTTGAAACCCAAGGTGGGTCCCATTACCAAAATAATATAATGATTAGATTGGTTGAGGTTCTACATGAGTTAACTTCTAAAATAATATTTCATCTCCAATAAGGGATTGTGCATACTCAAGTTAACCCACAATTTTAACACTAGCATCTTCATGGCACATAATCAACCCATTCTCCACCAACTCCACAAGGAAACTTGGTATCCATGTATATAGTTGAATTCATTCATTTTTATTTAAATTTAAAATATGATCAACATTTTGATTCCTATTTTATATTATAAGTAGACACTATTTTATACATGTTCCATTATAATTTTTTCATGAAGCAACTCAACATTCAACACGTACTTAACAAACACTTAACACATTCTTCACAAACACTCACCATGGTTACATTAGACTATTTAACTATATCTTGCTACTATAGCACATCCAATACTAGAATAAAATGGTAAGAAAATGTATATTCTCAAATTTCATATTAGATACTTGAAAATGTCATTTTTTGACAAATCATTTATATGAATGACTTGTTCATACAAAAGAAACTCATTCTCACACTCTAATAGCCATTATCTATTGGCCCAGCCTTCCTAAATTTATGTTATTCATACACATGATTTATATCGTATTTACCTAAATAGTTTATCATCTTAATTAGACTATCACATGATTCAAATCATTATTTCTTATATTTTGGATATTTTTAGCCATAGTTAGATAGATCTAATTATGTGATATGTATTCCTTGGTTGAAATCATTCACATACCCCTTATTTAATAAATTTAAAATTTTAAATTCTTTGGTTCAGGTTTCATATGTTTCACATGTTGGTTCAGAGACAAATTAACAAAAGAGTCATCTATATAAACATGTCAACCCTAAGCCTATATCTTTCTATCAATCATCTATACTTGCACTAGCACACTAAGGAAAACATCCACATATCATTGAGGCATTGATCTAATCCATCAGAATATACAAACTCATAAAATGAATAGTTCTAAGACAAGTCAAAATATTATTTTAAGGTTAAAATCATAGGTTTTCAAGTGTTAAAATCCACACTTAAGATTGCACAACATGATAGTAGTAAACTAATTGCAAACATACAACTAGGTGGGATAACTAATTGTATTTTGATCCTTATTTTAATTATTTGAACATAGGCAATGCTTAGTCAATTAGTGGTGGATGGTTGATGTCAAATTAATCCATTATTTATATCCCCTTTTTATTGGAAAAAATAGGTATTGAAAATAGAGCTAGGGTTTTGAGGTGAATGAAGATGAATATGAATCTTCACATAGTTATAACCTTTTATATCATGTATAATACCTATCTATAAGAAAGTGTATCAATATGTTCTAGAATATTTTGGCACATCTCACTAAGACAAATCTAGTATAGTGTAGATGTATCCAACTATTATAAGAATCCAAACACTAACAAAATTGTCCCTACATGTTTTGTCACTCAGTTTCTAGATAAAAGTGATTACAGACCAATTTTAGACCTCTACTAATATATGCATGTTATCATAGACCAAAAAAATAACTAAATAAATCTAAATACCCTATCTTCTAGGTCATTTTGATAAATCATAATTATAATAAATTAGTAATACTCCACTAATTACATTCATGTTTGTTTAATTTATGCATAGATTATATAAGATAAATTAATATCAATTGTTTATCTTATTTGGAATAATAAATACAAAATAAGATAAAACAACTAGGAAAACATCTAATATACAGGTTCTTGTTTTATATTTTTACATATTTGATTTTTTAAAAAATAATTATGATTTTTAATTATTTTGTGTTTATTTTATTTTTATTTATGTTCTTTTTGATATGTCCTTACTAACCAATGATACCTTCAATTGGATTCTCACATTTAGGTCTTTGATGGATTGGTGTGAATGTCACATGACATGGGTGATGAGTAACATATGTACTATTATATGAATTAGAGAAATAATCATGCACTATAAAATATCCAACTTGACAAAATGATCATGTAAATTTTGAATTTATATAATAGTCACAATAAATTATGGACTTAGTTATATTTTAGGGGAATGTGTTAGTGTTTTATATGGAATGTATAGACAAGATTCCTATATAACTATCTTATGATGTGACATATTAAGTAATGCCTACTAAAATCAAATAGATTTATAATGTAATGGGCATTGGATAGTTAGTATTATAGGAAGGTTAATCCCATACACTTTATTTTATTTCAAAGGATGAAATTTGATAGGTTTTAAAATAGATTTTTATGGAGAAGGTTGAGTAATTATTTACAGTTGAATGGGGTACTCATATGGAATACCCAAAACTATAACCACTCAGATACTATAGATATGATTTAAGAATATACATACCAATGATGATATTTCATGTATAGTATTTATCCAGATATGTCTTAAAGACATGCCAAATTCTTCATATTTTTAAAAAAAATAATAAACAAGTATCAATGGTTGTGGGTCTTATCATAAGTAGTGACACAATCCATCAAGAGGGTGTTGTCATTTTCCATCAAATCATTTTATTGTGGTAGTCATACCAATCAAATATTTATGTGTGTATCCAACACTTATAACAAATTATATATTTTATATGTTTTAGCTTGACCCATTATATACCATAACACTATGCATTGGATGTGAGTTAATGAAAGCGTGTATAAAAAAGGTACATTGGTAGAATCATCATCAATAATCTCATGGTCATAAAATGTGATTTTAGGTTATTATACTTATATGTTTAAGTGTACCAATAAGACTATATATATGATAAATCTCCTTAATTGTATAATAATAATAATTTTTATGAAGATGCACATGATAATTCATGTTCACCCCATGATTAGTATTGGTTTCGTATGCCACATGTTTTGGAGATGGATCCAAAAATATATCAAGGTTAAAATTAGGTTGTGAAACCAAATAAATCATAGGTGTTTAACCTAATCTATCTCGATAGTGTTTTTATCAATAAATTATCATATCTTATGTCTCAAACCATAACATCTATTAGTATAATGTATTGTATATCTATGCAAATCATAACATGCATTGATATAAAACACCTAAGTTGTGCCATTTTCATATCAACCTCTATTGGTGGAGGGAGAGATATAGGATTACATTCAAGCATATTTTGTAGCACATTATAAGGAGGTTATGATAATCACTTAAATTTAATCCATTAAGGAGTTGAAAGGAAAATATTATTAGAATAATGTGAAATTGTATTAACCCTTATTTTAGTCTCATTATTAGTATCATTAGCCTTATGTTTTAAATCTAGTTTGATTTTAAACATGAAACTATAATATGTTGAAGGATTAGACCCATATTATATATTATTCATTTAAATTATTTTAACCTCATTATCTTTAACCATATGACACATCTCATCAAAATATTAAAAGCATTTGAACATAATAGACTCATGGATAGGCACAAGTAAATTTTTATTGAATATGTATTTTAATTTTTTTTATCATCTATAAGATTTGTTATTTTATAGAGTATAGTATTATAACACAAATCATATGGTCACCAATGATATCATTATGTACTTGCATGTGTTTGTTTAATATGATCATATGATACCCTTTAACTAATATTGATAGAAAAGTTAGTTAGGAATTGATCATCCAAAGGATTTAAAGCATATAATAACTAGAAAGGGAGATCATAAACCCATCACATGGAATAATACTTATTTATCCTATTAAATTTCTTATTTAATAACTTATATTTATATTATTAATCTAATTATGCTACATGGAATTATTTAAGATGTTTTTATGGATCACCTTTTCCATCGTATGACATATGTTTAGGTGTAAAAAATATTGTAGGAAATGGATAAGTGTAAATATATATAAAAAAGGGGTTGTGTAGTAGTTCTTGAGAATTTGAAAAATGACTTATTTTTATAATAACCTTGTTTTATCTAGGAAACCTTAGCTTAAAGATCAAGAAGGGTTTAAATAAAATTTTGATCAATAGGCATAAGAGAGTGATTAACAAAAAGTGATGTCACATGGGTAGAAGTCCTATAAGGAACAAAATTATGTTTCATAGGAATATCCATAAAAATATGAGGGTTGAATTGTGTTTCCTCCACACCATGTTTTGGAATAAATTATACATCCATAGGTGTAGACACATGAATAATAGGAGGATCAATGATCTGAACAAATATTATAGAATATATGCTTCTAAAAGGTGGATTAGTATTATTTATAATTTAATCATTTCATTCCTTAAATATAGGTTTATTCGAATTTTTTTTCTTTCAATATATAGTTATATGTAATAGTGTATCAATCACATGAATATTAATTTTACAATATTTAGAAATTTTATGTTGATTTATATAATCAAAATGATCAATAAAATCAGCATAATCATTTCCCTTATGATAATCCAAACTAAGTATATATTTCATTATGATTATGTGAAAAAAAAGAATTAAGATCCACATAATTAAAACATAACACATGAAAAATATAAAAACCTAAGAAGGAAATATGAATCCCTAAGGTAGAAAAGACATAGGTTTTGTTGTGCTCAAGTCAATAATTTGGTTCACCTAACTATTTTAATTATTGTGTGATGAATGTGATCTAACTAAGATAAAATAATGGATATTAAAATTTTATAAAATGGGGAAATAATCTTCCAAATCTAAATATAAAATGGTATATTTATAATGTACTTATTATATTTATAATTGATGAAGAAATGAAAGAGAGATGGACTTAGTTGATTTCTATTTTTCACTATCCCACAAATAACTTTATGTTTTCTCCAGATCCTTTTAGATCAAAAATCATGATTCACAAAACATTTGGATGCTATCAATGAAGATCAATTCCTATGGTGACTACTAATATCTAGGATTTATCAACATTGTAGTAGTTGTCTATGTAGGTATATACAAACTCAAACACTATGATTGCATGTGCATGCACACATGGACACACACAAAAAAAAATGTGTGTTCACCTTCAATTTTATGATCTAATAATTTTTTTATTCTCCTTAATTTTGTTGTTCCCCAAAAACATCACTCATTTTTGGGACAACATTTGAACTATTTTGGTCCTACAAACCAAAATTGTCTCTTCCCTTTCTAAAATTTGTCCTGGGCATTCAAATTCCTCATTTTTCAAACTTATCAAGAATCTACAGACTCTACAGGCTTGAATCTATAGACTTTGCAGGCTAAGTTCAATAGGCTTCATAGGTTCTGTAGGTGGGTTTAACCAAAAGAATCACTTTCCAACACTTAGTCATTTTCAGGATTGGTTCAGCACCTTGGTTCAATCAAAAATGTCCATCAGCAAGCATCTAAGCAAAAGAGGCTTGAAGCATTGAACCGTTGAACCATTGAATCACTTTGCTTCAAAGGTTCAATGGGTTCAAGGTTCAACAGGTTCAAAGGTAGGTTCAAACAAATGGTTTAAAGGCAAGTTAAATCAAGCAGTTCAATGATTTGTTTCACTTAGTTGGTTCATCTACTCAATTCAATGCTTTGGTTCATTTGCTCAGTTCATCACTTTGGTTCAATCAAATGGTTCATCAATTGGTTCAAAGGCTTCATTTGAATTGTTGAACCAAAACTTGGTTCAATGGTTAGTTCAATGCTTTGGTTCATTGAATTGGTTCATTGGCTTGAACCATCAGCATGAACCATTTTGGTTCAAAGCTTGGTTCATCAGCTTGGTTCAACATTTGGTTCAAATAAGTGGTTCAATGCTTTGGTTCAATCAGTTGGTTCATTCAAAGGGATCATCATCTTGGTTCAAAGGAGTGGTTCAAATGCAAAAGTTCAAAGAAGCCTCCCAAATGACAAGTGCCCTTACAGAGGGCACTTGGTTGACAAAAGCACCCTTCAAGAGGGTCATTTTCAAGGAAGCTGAAAAGTTAATTATTTTAGATTTTTGTTTAAGGTAGTCAAAAATGACTAATGCAAGAAATAATTATTTTAGACTTTTTGTTCGAAGGAATTCCTTCAGACAAAAAGCCTGAAGGAATTTGGGAAAGAAGCCACGGGTGGAAAAAACCCAAAGGATTTTTAAAAAGCAAAGTGATCGAAATAATTCCATAGACTTTTTGTCCACAAGAAATATCTACAGACTTTTTGTTTGCAGGAAATGCCCATGGAGAAAGTTCAGGGAAAATTCCCAGGGAAAAGCCCAGGGAAAATGTCCATGGAAACAGTTCACAAGAAATGTCTGCGGGAGTCTACCGAAGATAAAAGGCCACCAAAGGACCCCAAAGGGTAGGTGCCCTTGTAGGGGACTCTCATCTTCCAACTTAAAGGACACTCTCCTAAATCCAAAGGGTCACCTTCCATTTGGGAGGATGCAAAATAGGAAAGACGAAGGGTCACCTTCCCTTCGGGAGAAGGCAAATAAATAGACTGAGACAAAAGCCTGACAGAATCCCACAAATGCTACCAAGTGTCATCTTCCAAGCCTCATTTCATTTTATTTCTAAGATCCATAGAAGCTACCACATGTCCTTTGTAAGTTAAGTGGAACATGCCAAGTGGCATCATCTACATGCATCCAAATGAGTTCTGCATAGTTCTATAGTGTTTCTAAAATGTGATGGAAGCCATCATGTGTCATATTTTGTAGGACATTCAAAAGGTGTCCAAATATTCTACAAGTTCAATGGATGCTACCATGTGTCCTTCGTCAAAGTCATAGTGGATGTTGCCATGTGTCATCCATTAAGACATAGTATCAAAGCAGTGAAAGTTGCCAGGTGTCATCGTCTGCATGATTCTCAAGATGCAAGTGGAAGCTGCCACCTTTTCAATTATAACTCCATGGAGAATTACAAGTGTCTACACCCACAATTATGTGTTTCTAATAGGTTTCAAAGCCTTTATTAATAAATGTTTCTTAGAGTCCTATAGAAGTTGTCACATGTCTTCACCTGTTTAGTAGTGGAATGTGCCATGCGTCAATTGCTAAACACCAATAGAAATTGACTAAGGAATAGAGCATCAAATTGAATCTAAGACCCAATTCAAATAACTAGAAAAGAAGGAATGATGCAGAAGGATCAAATCACTAGGTGGACATTGAAAGCATGACCTATTTCTCTGCATTGTGAAAAGCAAATGGGTAAATGCCCCTAAATTCTAGCTTGTCTCCTTAACAAATTTCAATGCAACATGATGTGTTACTATTCCTAAATCCTTCTTGAAGAGGCTATATAAGGGACTTTATTTTATTGTAAATATATCTCTTTCTAACAATCAGAACAAAACTCTACCCAAATTGAAAGGCATAACTAAGACTTTGAGCTCAAATTGTTGATCATATTTTGTTATTGGAATAAGAAAGCAAGTGATTTTTTAGACTTTGTGCTATGATATCTTTGTTGTTGAGGAAACTATTCTTATGTCTTTTTCCTTAATATATCTTTTGTTCCTTTAATTCAACAAGCAAAATTAGTGATAGCAGTCAAGAAGGTGTCTTGAAGTCAACTGTGGAGAGACTTTGTGCCCCCATAATTGCCTTTCAATGTGTTTTCTTTTCATTTCTATGTAAAGGACCTTGGGATGACTTTGTGCCCTCATTTTCCTTCATATCTCACTCTTGGGTAATTCAGGTGGATACTTTGTGCTACATCTCAATTTGCTAGTTACTACGTCCTTGGTTACATTTTGCATTTACTACCACGAGTATTCTTATGGTTTACTGAATAGTACTTCTGAAAGAAGATGAGTGTTGTATGTCATTTCCCTTGAGTTTTTCCTTTGATTTGCACACATCATCTCTGAAGAAAGAGAGATGGATGGTTTATCCTACCCTTGAGTATTATTTTATATTTATATATATAGCATATCTATAGGGAACCTCCCCTTGATGAGAGGAGAGATCAGTCCCCTTTTGATGTGGTAAAACTACACATTTGGATGACTAATCTTCTTACATTGGCTGATTAGACCTATTTTTTTATCAATACGCTGATTGACAAAATATTCAACCAACAGTTTTTGGCAACTCTATTGGGGATATACATAATTCTATGCAATTTGGAACCTCGAGTTTTAGATTGAAACATCACCTATGTCTTACCCATTATCATTATAACCCTTATCCATTACAGATTCTGGTGACTCTATTACTTGTCTTACCCATTATCCATTTATAGAAGTACCATCTTCTTCCACCTCCATTATTTTATCTGGTTTGCAAAACCAGAGCTATTGGGAAAGAGTGCACAATTTAAAGCCTCAAGCTTTAACTAAAGCAAGGTCAATTCTTTTCCATTTTTGTTTCACAATCTAGCAAATTTAATGTATAGATGAAGCTAAAGGGCTAAAGGTATCATTGACCCTGTATTCGAGTTGGTATAGCAAAGTGATTTTGATTTTTTTCCTTCACCATATCGTCTCTAATGAACCAAGATCTTTCCTCCTACTAAAGTTAGATCTCCATTGCCAAACAAAGTATCTAATTCTACTGTTGATAAATCTTTGCCAATAATTACCCCTCTAAGATTTTTTATCCCTCCTTTTCATAATCTTATAATGGCAGTTCAAGACCACTGGGTTAATGCTTTTGGTCCTCTCAATCTTACTCCACCTCTACATGAGCTTCCACGCAATTGAAGGAAGAATTTCCCCAAATTCTATGGTGATGGTAAAGTTCATCCTGATGAACACATTATAGCCTTCAACATAGCTTATGGAGTAATCAGAGTAGAATTTAAAGATGTAACAGTCAGGCTTTTTTGTAGAAACATTACAAGGTGCTGTTATAGATTGGTTTTATCATCTATAGGCTTGGTCAGTGACTAATTGGAATACCCTCAAAGATAAGGTTAAAGCCAGATTCAAACCTACAAAATATGCACATGCAATTCTAGCTCAACTTACTTACACAGATGAAGAAAGAGCCTCATGAACCAATGAGAGACTTCATAGCTAGATTTGACAAACTGGGGAATAGAATTCCTGTAATTGCTCGACCTATAGCTGAGAATCTCAAATGCTTCTTCATTAATTCTTAGTTACCTGAAGTAAGTTTTCTCTTGGGACATGCTGGTCAAATAGATCTTGCTACAACTCAACATTTGGCCACTGAGGTAGAAGATGATCTCATCTTAGTAGGGAAGATAAGAAGTGATCTAAATAGAAATAGAGCTTCATCATCTTTTGAATATTCATCTACAAGCACCATAGATCCAATGGTGCATAAATTGACAAATGAGTTGTTTGCTCTCAAAAAGCAAATGACTCAAGGAATGTCTTCTACTCTTTCATACAGAAGGATATTCCCAAATCAATCATATCAAGGCAATGCTACCAAGAATCAAAGGCAATAAAATCATCTTCCTCCCCCACAAGGGAAACTTGCCCTGGAAGCTCCTCCAGCTAATTCAACAATGGGATATCTTAAAGTAGAATCAGAGTTCTCTTTCCAGCCTGAATTGAATCAAGAAAATGACACTGTTATCCTTATAAAAAATCAAGAAGAATCAGCTGGAGACTCCCACATTGGTTTCCTAAACTACCAAGATGAACCCAAAAGCAAAGGAGAAGCTTTTGATGGATCATATGTATTTTTTACCAAGTCTAAGAACCAATCAATCCAACAAGCTAATAAAAGGAAGACAGAATAGCAACCTCAACCAGTAGTCACAATTGCTAAGCATGGAACCACTCTGCCTTTTCAGTCAAAGGACCCAGTAATCACCCAAAAGGCAAATACATCCATTTCACCTTCACCTTCTACTTTAAATTCACAAACTAGCCCACCTCCCATCCCTCCTAAAACTCAAAAGGTTGAAGTATGTTTCTATGTACCTAGCTCAATTTAGCCATTTGACATAATCGATCATGTCAAAAAGACAAAAATACAAATGTCTGAATAAGAATATTTGTAGTCCAATCCTGATTAATTGAATAAGTTGGTCCAATATGTCAAGAACCAAACCATCCCTACAAAACAAAAATATAAAAAGGTAACTCCTAATTCTCCAAAGAACACACCTATTCCAAATAATCTTGTCATTACTCCTCCAGTTGTTCCTAGAAAAATAGAACCTTTCTATGTTTCCCTATTAATTAATGGTCACAAGCTGAGTAACTATATTATAGACTCAAGCACATCTGACAATGTCATGCATGCTAAAGTAGCTGAGTCTCTTGGTCTCACACTAACCAAGAAATTTGGGAGATGTTTCTCCATAGAGAATAAGCAAGTACCATTGTTGGGGCAAATCAAAGATGCCCAATTTGCATTTACAGCCTTTCCAAATAAGAGAATCAAGATGATTGTCTTGGTGGCTAACGTTCTATCATCTTATGGCATTTTGCTTGGATGAAATTTTTGTAAGGATGTGGGAGGAGAACTAAGCATGGATCTATCTGAGGTAAGGATCCATGTACAAGGCATAATGAAGAGGTTGCTCCCTGAAAAAGAGGCAAAATATGTGGTCACCCAAACATCAGCCCCTGAATCTCAAATTCTTTTTAAATCCGTAGGTATGGGTAACTAATTTCTATCTATAGACAAAGTGCATGAAACACCTGATAAAATTCATGAAAGTGTTAACTTAGAAATTAGTTTAACTAGAATATCAGAAGAACTAGTAGGCTGCAATATAGATGAAGAAGGACCCTCCATCTCTGGTGAAGGAAAGTCTAAATAAAAATTAGTATCAGATGAAATATGGATTCTAGAATTTGATGGTAGCTGTTCCTCTACTGGTTCAAGAGCTGGGATTGTGTTGATATCTCCTCAAGGAGATATGTTTCCTTCATTTTACAAATTACAATTTAGAAACACTAACAATACATCTGAATATGAATATCTGCTACTTGGAATGAAGGCTACTCAAGAAAAAGGCATCATGTTTCTTCATGCCAAAGGAGATGCTAAATTAGTGGTTTGTAAAGTAAGAAATATTTACCAAACCAAGAATGAAATATTATGCCACTACCATAACCTGGTTTGGGACCAAATTGAAAGCTTTGATGCTTTCAACATTTCTGCTATACCCAAAGAGTCTAATGATAGAACTGATGCACTTGTTGTTTCAGGAACTCTCTTAGTTCCTCATTCAAATTTAAAAAAAGACATGTATACTATTGAACTGGTATGTAGACCAAGTGTTCCTGACAATGCTGATCATTGGCAAGTATTCAATGATTACCATCAAATCATTGCCTTCTTGGAATGAAAAGACAATTTCAAACAACTACATTTTGAAGGTAGTGAACCTCAGAAGTATGAATCAGCCTTTGAATCTAGTTCAGATATAAATGAAGAATTCTTACAGTTGAAAGGAAACAAAATTACCAAAGGCCTAGTTTCTCTTGAGAAGCTATTTGA
The DNA here is from genome assembly GCA_037957365.1 of Torreya grandis. Taxonomy (NCBI): domain Eukaryota; kingdom Viridiplantae; phylum Streptophyta; class Pinopsida; order Cupressales; family Taxaceae; genus Torreya; species Torreya grandis. The sequence continues at coordinate 214,918 of JARHVA010002959.1, read as the reverse complement.
CAAGCATGATAGATTCATCAAACAAAAACAAACAGACTCAAGTTTCTCTCAGGGATTTGATCAAGTAAATCTGACCACTAAAGAAAATCCCAAGATGGTTAACATTGGTAAGTGCTGCACCCCTGAAGAAAGATTCAAGTTCACCACTTTGCTCCATCAATACATGGATGTCTTAGCATATTCTTATGAAGACTTAAAGTCTCTTAGACCTGATGAAATCTACCATGACGTTCCTCTCAAGGCTGATTCAATGCCCTATAAGAAAAAATCTAGGTAGTACAATTCAAAAGTATCAGGTACTATTCTATCTAAGATACAAAAAATGCTAAATGTTAGAATCATCTTCCCAATCCATTAGTCCACATGGATTTCAAACATAGTGCCTATAAGGAAGAATAATGGAAAAATTTGCATTTGTGTAGATTTTAGGAATCTAAATCAAGCATCTTTGAAAGATAATTATCCTTTGCCAATTATGGATCAAGTGCTTCAAATAGTGACAGGTTCAAAGATGTTATCAATGTTGGATGGATTCTCAGGATATAATCAAGTTGAAGTTGGTGAAGTAGACCAACACAAGACTGCATTCACCACACCTTGGGGTACATTTACATGTAGAAGAATGCCTTTTGGCTTGATAAATGCTGGTGTTACCTTTCAGAGAGCAATGGATCTGGATTTTAAAGATGAGATTGGTAAATTCATAGTGGTATACCTTGATGACTTGACTATCTTTTAAAAGCATCGATCTGATCATGTACGCCACTTACAACAAGTGATGGAGCACTGTTGCCAGAATGGTATTCCTTGAACCCCAAGAAGTCTATTTTTGGAGTATCAGAGGGGAAATTCCTTGCACACATTGTGTCAAAATAAGGCATAAATATTGACTCAGACAGAGTCAAGTCTATTCAAGAGCTTAATTTGCCTACAAGCAAAAATGATGTTCATTCGTTCTTTGGAAAGGTGAATTTCTTAAGGAGGTTCATCCCCAAATTTGCTAAGAAGACTAGACACATTGTGAACATGATGAAAGGGAAGACCATCTTTAACTAGACTAAAGAAGGCAAGTCAACAATTTAGGATATCAAGACTACCATTGTTCACGCCCCTACCTTAGTTTGTCTAGATTACAACAAAGATTTCATCATATACAACTATGCATCTGAACACACTCTTTCAACAATTATTATTCAATAGGACAAGGAAGGTATGGAATCTCCTATCTCTTTCATGAGTTGCCCTTTCAAAACCCATGAGATGAAGTATTCAAATGTAGAGAGGCATGTTTATGCATTGGTGAAAGCAGTCAAACATTTCCACTTCTATATTCTAAATTCACACACTAATGCCTTAGTTCCTGACACTACAGTCAAGTCTATATTAACTCAGTAGGATTTTGGCACAAAAAGAGGTAATTAGATTGCAAATATCAAAGAGTTTGATCTAGACATCAAGCCAACAAAGCTGGTCAAGGGTAAAGGCCTATGCCAATTAATTGGTGACAACAAGCCAGAAGATACACAGCATTAAGAAGTTGAAGTGGAAGATACTCCAATAGTCCTTTTTGTCTCCACTACCAATGAGTGGTATTCAAGTATCTCTCATTTCTTTACTTATGGTGAATGTCTTGCTCATTTATCTTATAAAGAAAGGAGGACTATCAAGCTGAAAGCTGCCAATTTTGTCCTTTAGGACAACGACTTGTACAAGAGAAGCATAGATGGAGTATTCCTTCGCTATGTAGACAAAGAGAAACAAAGCCATATTTTGAAATCTTTCCACAATTTGGCCTATAGATGACATTTTTTCTCCTATGAATGCTCACAAGATTCTACGAGCTAGGTATTACTGGGCAACTCTTTCTAAGATGCACATAAGTGGGTTAGGAAATGTGAACTTTGTCAGCAATTTGTTGGAAGACCCAAGTTAACTGTTATGCCTCTCAAGCCAGTGATCATAGAAGAACCTTTCCAGCAATGGGGGATTGATTTTATTGGGACTATAAACCCATCTTCAAGTGCTAGACATGATTATGTCCTTATAGCAACTGAATATTTCACCAATTGGGTAGAAGCAATCCCAACTAAGCATGTTACTTCAGAAGTTGTATACAACTTCCTCAAAGAGAATATCATTTCTAGGTTTGGAGTTCCAATCAAAAAATTTACTAAAAATGTAGCTTGTTTCACCTCCTAGGAGATTACACAATTCTATTTCCATTATGGAATTATACTCTGTCACTCTTTTGATTATTTTTCACAAGAAAATGGACAAGCTGAATCCAGCAATAAGAACTTGGTAACTATCATCAAGAAGCTAGTGGATTATAATAAAAGAACATGACATAAAGCATTAGTTGGTGCTCTATGGGTAGATAGAATCAAACCAAAGAGGGTAGTTGGTATGTCTCCTTTTCAACTTATTTATGGTATCAATGTTGAGATACCAATCACGTTAGAATTGCCAGCATTGAAATTGGCAAAGGTAATTAAAGATCAGACATATGAAAGCTCTCTTGATAAAATAATCATGTGCCTGACTAAGCTAGAGGAATAGAGACCATGGTGGTGGATAGAATTGCTGCTCATCAAAGTCTAGTAAAGAAAATTTTTGACCAGAAGGCCAGAAGTCATGATTTCCAAATTGGGGATCAAGTCCTACTATGTGACAAAAGGAGAGAACCAAAGGGGATGCATGGAAATTTTTACTCACTTTGGAGAGGCCCATTTATAATTCATCATCACATTGGTGAAAATAGATTTTTATTGAAATATCAAGATGACACACTCTTTTCTATACCTCACAATGGGTAGCATTTGAAACACTTTAACTCTTGAAGTATTAGATCATTGCATCTATATATATGTATATTTGTACAGTTTTTAATTCTATTTTGTTTTATTTTTTTTCTGTTTTGATGCCTTCTATTTTTGGGTAGCATGACTTCATATCCCAATGGTACACATGAAGACACTGGAGATTTTGGATTATACTCTCTTTAATTCTTTTTATAATTGATAGAAGTTACCCAACTGGAGCCAGCTATTGTTCCCCAAAAATATCACTCATTTTTGGGACATGTTTGAACTATTTTGGTCCTACAGACCAAAATTGTCTCTTCCCTTTCTGAAATTTGTCTTGGGCATTCAAATTCCTCATTTTTCAAACTTCTTAGGAACCTATGGACTGTGCAGGCCAAGTTCAATGGGCTTTATAGGTTCTGTAGGCAGGTTCAACCAAAAGAATCACTTTCCAACACTTAGGCATTTTTGGGATTGGTTCAGCACCTTGGTTCAATAAAAAAATGTCCATCAAAAAACATCTAAGAAAAAGAGGCTTAAACCATTGAAATGTTGAACCATTGAACCACTTTGGTTCAAAGGTTTAGCGGGTTCAAGGTTCAATAGGTTTGAAGGTGGGTTCAAACAAATGGTTCAAAGGTGGGTTCAATCAAGCGGTTTAATGCTTTGTTTCACTCAGTCAGTTCATCCACTTGATTCAATGCTTTGGTTCATCTACTCAATTCATTACTTTGATTCAATCAAATGGTTTTTTAGTTGGTTCAAAGGCTTCGTTTGAACCATTGAACCAAAACTTGGTTCAACGGTTAGTTCAATGCTTTGGTTCATTCAATTGGTTCATCAACTTAAACCATTTTGGTTCAAAGCTTGGTTCATCAGCTTGGTTCAACATTTGGTTCAACCAAGAGGTTCAATGCTTTGTTTCAATCAAATGGTTCACTCAGTTGGTTCAATCAAAGGGATCATTGACTTGGTTCAAAGGAGCAGTTCAAATGCAAAAGTTCAAAAAATCCTCTAGAAGGACAAGTGCCCTTGTGGAGGGCACTTGGTCGACAAATGCACCCTTTGAAAGGGTCATTTTCAAGGAAGATGCAAAGGTAATTATTTCAATTTTTTTTTAAGGTAGTCAAAAAATACTAAGGCAAGAAACAATTCTTTCAGACTTTTTGTCTAAAGGAATTCCTTCAGACAAAAAGTTTGAAGGAATTCGGGAAGGAAGCCGCGGGTGGAAAAAACTTGAAGGATTTTTCAAAAGCAAAGTAATCAGAATAATTACAAAAAATTTTTGTCTATAGGAAATATCTGTGGATTTTTTTTCCACGGGAAATGCTCGTAGAGAAATATCGAGGAAAATTCTTAGGGAAAAGCCTAGGGAAAATGTCAGCAGAAATAGTCAGCAAGAAATGTCTACGAGAGACTACCAAAGATAAAAGGCCACCAAAGGACCCTAAAGGGTAGGTACCCTTGCAGGGGAATCTCAGCTACCAACTTAAAGGACACTCTCCCAAAGCTAAAGGGTCACCTTCCCTTCAGGAGGATGCAAAATAAGAAAGCCGAAGGGTTACCTTCCCTTTGAGATAAGGTGAACAAACAGACCGAGATAAATTCCTGACCGCAGATGCTGCCGAGTGTCATCTTTCAAGCTTCATTTCATTTTATTTCTAAGAGCTATGGAAGCCACCACATATCCTTTATAATTTAATTGGAACACACCATGTGGCATTGTCTGCATGAATCCAAATGAGTTCTGCATAGTTCTATAGTGTTTCTAAAATGCGACAAAAGCCATCACATGTCATCTTCTACAAGACATTCAAAAGGCATCCAAAGTTTCTACAAGTTCAATAGATGATACCACGTGTCCTTCATCAAAGTCACAGTGGATGTTGCCATGTGTCATCCATTGAGACACAGTATCAAAGTAGCGAAAGCTACCACATGTCATCCTCTACAAGATTCTCAAGAGGCAAGCGGAAGCTGCCACCTTTTGAGTTGTAACTCTGTAGAGAATGATAAGTGTTTACACCCACAATTATGATTTTCTAATAGATTTCAAAGCCTCTATTAATAAACATTTCTTAGAGTCCCATGGAAGTTGCCATGTGTCTTCACCTATTTAGTAGTGAAATGTGCCATGCATTAATTGCTAAAGACCAGTAGAAATTGACTAAGGAATAGATCATCGAATTGAATCTAAGACTCAATTAAAATAACCAAAAAATAAGGAATGATGAAGAAGGATCTGATCGCTATGTGGACATTGAAAGCATGACCTATTTCTCTACATTGAGAAAAGCAAATGGGTAAATGCCCATAAATTCTAGCTTGTCTCCTTAACAAATTTTAATGCAACATGATGTGTTACTGTTCTCAAATCCTTCTTGAAGAGGATATATAATGAACTTTATTTTATTGTAAATATATCTCTTTCTAACAATCAAAATGAAACTCTACCCAAATTGAAAGGCATTACTGAGAATTTGAGTTCGAATTGTTGATCATATTTTGTTATTGGAATAAGAAAGCAAGTGATTTTTCAGACTTTATGTTGTGATATCTTTGTTTTTGAGGAAACTGTTCTTATGCCTTTTTTATTAATAAATCTTTTATTCCTTTAATTCAACAAGAATAATTAGTGACAACAGTTAGGAAGGTGTCTTAAAGTCAACTATGGAGAGACTTTGTGCCCCCATAATTGCCTTTCAGTGTGTTTTCTTTTCATTTCTGTGTAAAGGACCTCAGGATGACTTTGTGCCCTCATTGTCCTTCGTATCTCACTCTTGGGCAATTCAAGTGGAGAATTTGTGCTACATCTCAATTTGTTGGTTAGTACGTCCTATGTTACATTTTGCATTTACTACCAGGAGTATTCTTGTGGTTTGTTGAATAGTACTTCTAAAAGAAGAGTGCTATCTATCATTTCCCTTGAGTTTTTCCTTTGATTTGCATGCATCATCTCTGAAGAAAGAGAGATGGATGGTTTGTCCTACCCTTGAGTATTATTTTCTTTTTATATATACATATACATATATATATATATATATATATATATATATATATATAGGGAACCTCCCCTTAATGAGAGGAGAGATCAGTCCCCTTTTGATGTGGTAAACCTACACATTTGGATGACTAATCTTCTTACTTTGGCTGATCAGACCTATTTTATTTATCAATACATTGATCGACAAAATATTCAACCAACACATTTGAAACTCTAATCAAAATTTTAACACTAGATGACCTTTGAAAAAGGGGATTGTAACCTAATTTGGATAGCCCCAACCACTGATCATTGAGTGAATAAATGTTTCCCACATTCCAATAATCTAAAGAGAATTTGAAACACACATGGTTATTAAACCTGTCTGTGTGTGTTTTCACCATCATTATCATGTTAGAATACACACACACACACACACACAAAATGTGTGTTCACCTTCAATTCTATGATATAATAATTTTTTTATTCTCCTTCATTTGAAACTCTAATCAAAATTTTAATACTAGTTGACCTTTGAAAAAGGGGATTTTAACCTATTTTGGATAGCCCCAGCCACTGATCATTGAGTGACTAAGTGTTTCCCACATTCCAATAATATAAAGACCATTTGAAACACACATGGTTATTACACCTAGGTGTCCATGTTTTCACCATAATTATCATGTTAGAATATAATGCAATGTTTATATTTTGACAATTGGTACCATGATAATTTGATATGTGTTTATTTTTAAATTTAGATCTAGGGTTTCTCCTTTGAGTGGTTTTTAGATATGTATGCATTTTTACTATTAAGTCAAGAGTTTGATAATGTATTTTTCAAGATTATTGGGACTTAATAATATAAGTATAACATTATGATTGAATTATATTTATAACTAACTCTTTGATATTTCATGTTATGGTTAACCCATGAAATGTGTCTAGTATGAGTTTATGGAGACATAAAAATTTGAAAATTATTTGTTGGGTGTTACCTCAACATTATCGGCAATGATAAATAAATGCAAAAAAATTATAACTTTTCTATTATTTCCATAACTATATTTGGAGTGAAATTAGTTATTGAGATATGAAAATAATATATTTAGGGTCATGGAGTGTTTTTCAATAGACTAGGGGGATCTTGAATGTGTATTAGTAAATTGGGTTATCCAAGATAATATGTGGGTTAATATAAGTATAACATTATAATTGAATTATATTTATAACTAACTCTTTGATATTTCATGTTATGGTTAACCCATGCAATGTTTCTAGTATGAGTTTATGGAGACATAAAAATTTGAAAATTATTTGTTGGGTGTTACCTCAACATTATCGTCAATGATAAATAAATGCAAAAAAATTATAACTTTTCTATTATTTCCATAACTATATTTGGAGTGAAATTAGTTATTGAGATATGAAAATAATATATTTAGGGTCATGGAGTGTTTTTCAATAGACTAGGGGGATCTTGAATGTGTATTAGTAAACTGGGTTATCCAAGATAATATGTGGGTTAATAGGTAGGGGAAATTTTTTAAGAGGTTAAATATGTACACAAAGTCAAAATATGTCAAAGTGTGACAAAGTTGATGTTTTCAAGCATATAATAATAAATTTAGGTGTTTATACATTAATATAATGTATAATTATATTTTATATTTGTTTATACAAGCTATGATTATCATGGTTGTAGGATTATTTACTAAAATATAAAATACATTTAAAACTCAGGAAATGAAATCGATTTAATTTAGATATAATAAAATTAATAATTATATTATTAATGATGAAATATTATCTCTATTTAGTATCACATATTTCATGAATATTGAATATGAGATGCTTCTAGTTACTAATCGAAGGGAAAGGGCATGTAGGACTCCTTTGATTCCTCATCCCACAAGAAATCAAGGTAGTAATATCAAACATCCCTCACATACAATTTACCCTAGGCTTATATTGGATACAAAGTTCCATGTTATCATAACATGAAGAGGTTTTGTACATAATTTTGTAGGGAAAAGTGGAGGTAGTCAAAATATTCCTCCTCCAACTAAGGTGCTAGTACATGAATAATTATCATCCCCCCTTAGTAGCACATGTGGTATAAATATAGAATATAAAATGTATGGGGTATATGATTATAAATCCACATATTCCCAACCCATTATTAGTAGTATAATTATTGTTATTGAATGATAAGACTCATCCCTTAAATTAATCTTTTCATAGTGTCTTAATTATTCCACATTATATTTTTAATATGATGTGTTCTATAGATAGGTTAAAAAAACATGTCCAAACCTTAACTCTAGAGGTCAAATTCCTTGAAGATAAGCTTTTAGATGTTAAAACTGTTTAGTGTGCTACTATATATTGCATATATAGCTCCCCATTCAAAATAGATATGTCTCAAAATATTTTATCTCCAACATGGGCTAATAAAAAAACATGCATGACTAATGAATCATGAAATTAGAATAAGATTAAAACCTCACCTAGTGAAACTCTCAGAACCATGCTTCAAAACAAATTGATCATATTATCTCCCACTTGTCATACACAAAGGTTTAATTACTATTGTTCTTATCATAGATTACATGGGAATGCTATAGATATGTGTTATGATTTGAATTATATAATACAATATAATGTTGATAGTGTTGAACTTACATTGGATACATATATTAAGGCACAAAAGGCTCAAATAAACCTTCCAACAGTGATAAATTCACTTCATTTATGATTCCATATCCCAAGGAGGATATGAAACAAGAGACATATAATTAATATTTTTTCAAATTAGAGCAACCTATAAAAACCCTTTCTCAACCAATATCATCTAATCATCCTTATAAAATTATATGGAAATAAATTACAACTAGGGAAACCTATGTAAATAAAATAAATAATAAAAATGAATAAAAATAATAGGATCAAATAAATAGCAAAAAAATTATTCTAGTTATTATTTCATCTTTGTAACCATATAATTATTGATAATTTTGACCTCACAGGACAAATGATCACCCCTACCACTTAAAAATTTGATCATCATGTTTTGTACCCTATTTATTTGTATTTTTTCCTTGTTATGTCTCTAAAATGGCCATCTAAAACCTTGATTATCATAGTTTAAGGTAGATTTGATAAAATTAAGGTTTTGATCATCATGGCCATGTGCTTGTCTATTTACCTTTTTGACCAGTTTTATGTTCTTTAAATATATAAAAAGAGTTCAAATAATCCTAAGAGGCCTTATGGATAGTGTTAAAGTCTTCTCATGCTCAATAATTTGTCAAACTAGTTGGTGACATGTTTGACTAACTTCATGACCTAGTTTACTAAAATTTGGGTCACTTTATGGCTTCTAGATTAGGTTTTGCATGTGATTGGAAGTATATTATCAAAATATGGACATTATTCTCTTTTTCAAGATTAAAATTACATTGGATACATTGTTCATCAGTTTCATTAGGCTTCTAAAGTGATTTTGGTAGTTTTAGTGCCAAGAAGGTCTATTTTAAGGCCATATGTGCAATTATTCAAGGTGAAATTGAGATTAAATTTTTTTTAAGACCTTATTTTTCAATGAAAAGGTCAAAAAAAAATATTTTTAATAGGTTTTAGGTTTTAAAATTAATAAAACTGACTTATCTCCCATATCAACCTCCTTGGCAACTCTAGAAAGGCCATCGATTTTTGCTCAGTATAGGAAGGAGAGAAAAAGTCAAGTAAAAATATCTTGGTAAATGATAAGGACCATAATTAAATTCATATTATTGTAATTATTTTTTATATTCCTTCCCCCATATTTATTAACAATTGCTAAGAGTGTAAGGGGGTCTTTATGACCTAGTCATCTAGATACGGTATAAGTTTATCCTCATTCTTCACTTTAGATCTATATGGAGAAAAAATGATTTAGGTGGTTTATTTCAAGGTTAAATAGGATATTTTAAAAAATTTAAACATCATATAATTTACCTTGATAAGGGTATTTTTAATAGGAAATCAATTATCTACCTTGACTTGAGATTTGGCAATTTTCAAGTATTTTTGATATAGCAATTGAATGTATTCATTTTTATGAGTTTTCAAGATAATTTTTTAGGTAAAATAAATATATTTCATCCAATAATTTTTTTAAATTACATTCATCTTTAAAATTCCTTTATTGAGATAGCTTGGGTGGTAATTTGGTCTTGATATAAGGTACAATTGTATGTCTAATGAGATTCTCTATGTGTGAGGGTATATTAGTGATGTTATCATGATTTTGAGGGCATTATAAAATATTATGAAATATAAATTTATATTTTAAGGACATTACATATATTTTATTAAGACTATGCTCTCTCAAAGTTTAAAATATCTCTTATAGGCCTAATGAGTAGGTTAGAAAGATATAATGGCAAGTGATAAGAGATATGAGGACATATGAAGATGAAAAAGTGTGTTTTTAAGTCATGATGTTGTTTAATAATTATCATAAGGTCTTAAATATTCCCATTGAAAATATGAGATAAATACCTCTTCAGATCCTCTAATGCCTAAATAACACTAAAGAACTATGTATGTGACTGCGTTACCCTCTTGAGAGACCTTCAAAGGAATTGATGTATTCATAAATATGTTTATGAAGTGTTAGATGAAACTTGAAATTGGTATAGTTTAGTTTAATAAGATGAGAGTGTTTATTTGAGCTCTAATTTATATCAAACCATGTAATAAAACCTATTAGAACCTAAGTTTAACAAAAAATAAGGTAATTTAGTAATTTTTAAGGTAAACACTATATGTTAATTTCCATATTTATCAACTCCTTGAATACCTCTTTAAGTGCATTCAAGGGTAATTTTGGTTAATTAAATGGTTCTGGATCATTTTTTCCATATCACCATCCATTTCACCTTTTATTTGTTAGTTTTTACAAAGGCTTAGTGAGATAATGACCACCTACAACAATAATCCATAATAGTATATATTTTTCAAATAAACATCATGAATATGAGGGTCATTGAGATTAATGGTTGACATCAATAGTTATAGATGACATCAATGGATATCATGGATTTTTTTCATCATGGAGGTAAGTCAATTTAATTTTGACACTTATAGTCTATATAAGCACTAATATGTACTTACAACTTAATAAGACAGTTAAGTTTTCTATACAAGATAAATTTGTCTCCTAGGTTAAGAACTTGCTAAGATGGATGACTTTATTAGTAAAATAATTAATATTGAAAATGAAAGGAGTTTAAGTTGAAAATTTTCAAGGGGAATTAAATTTTGAAGCTATAGTCATAATCAATAAGTGTAGAATGTGTGTAAAATCAATGATATAAGGCTATGTGTCAAAGGAGGAGGTTGAATTGTCATCTCTTCATGAGTTATCATAGTGGTGATATAAGTTTATTAAAGATATATTAAAGGATATATGCCTTAAAAATGTTTAACTTAATCCCAAAACTCCAAAAAAGTTACTTATATCCAACTGAGGGAGAGCCAAACTAAGCTTTAAAGGGTAGTGAAGGAGGAGGAATGAGTGTCATGATAAGGTTGGGGTTTTCAATGAATAACTAGTCAATATTTAGGAGTTTATAATATAAAATAGGTCATGAAGAAAATAAATCATGAATATATATTATACCTATATTCAATACTTTAAAGGAACCTAGATTCCATAAAAATTTCAAGAAGTGAATATACAACCATATATAAGTTGGCACAGTCATCTTCTAGGCCAAATGAGCTTATGATAGTCAAGAGGATGTAAATTGAGATTGTATGATGGATAAATTAAGTGGAATTAATTAATTAATTAATTAATTAATTAATTAATTAATTTATGTCATAGACCAAAAGGATATTAAAAATAATAAGAGAAAGACTAAAATTTCCACCTATAACCATATATGGAAAGACACAATTAGTCTATGCCAAGCACTTGAGATGTCTTGGTTGAAAGGTGCAGTTGAGAGGTATAGTGTATCTTCAAAAGATAATAATAGGTTTTAATATCATTTTATAAAAAATTATTAATTTCATATTTCATATAAATATATACCTTTAGCTAATGAAGCAACATAGCAACATATATCCAGTATAAGCATCTATAGGTAATCAAAGTTTGAGTTAGTAGTTTGATAGAGGGATCATGGATGTAATGGTAATAACTGGTTATAGGGATGAATTTGAAATATTTTTGATAAAAATTAAATTAATATGGTAATTTAAATTAATTGAGTTTGATAATAACATATAACTAAAAGGCATAACTTAGTCTACCAACACATCTAGTTTACACCTTAGGCAGTCTTTCTTTGAAGTGAGATTGTTGGCAAGGGTCAAGAATGTGATAATGGAAGAGTGTTATAAATTAATTAAAAAATAATTATATATATTATTCATGTATTTCATGTCCACTAAGGTATCTTAGTAAGTCATAAAACCAATTTACACACATAATCATCTAGTGACCTACAGACATAGTCTACAAGATAAGGTGTTAAGAGAATAGGTTTCTCAATGAAAGGAGTATGTATAAAAGTGTGAGATAATGTATATAAATTACATTAATGTTTTAATAAAGTTTCATAAATCCCAAAAGGAGAGAAACTTTGTTCATAGAACTCTAGGGTCACCACAGACAGTTGACATAGAAACCCTCAACGATGAAACTCAATGTTTTGGAACTGTATGAGAGGTCAATGATTATATTGAATCACATTTAATAAATTTAATATATAATTTAAGAATTTTTTATAAAATTTATTTGATATTAAGGAAATTTTTTAGGTCTTAATACCCAAGATGGCCTTTCTTGACCTTAACACACACAATCACCCAACCGAGTGAGCAAATTGCAAGCAATAAATTTTTTTATAGGAGATGAATGATGAATTGAATTTATAGGAGGTGTTTAAGGGGGTATTATTATTAATATTAATTAAATTATTTAAATCATTTTATCTCATAACATCATGAACAATCAGCTAGGGTACATAGAATGTTATTTTGCTTGATAAAGAGCTTTAGGAGACAACTTTGTTTGCTCATATATTATTTAAGATTTTTCATGGGTAATAATTCCAATAGGATATTTTATTAGGATCCCCCTAAAACAAATTATTATAATTTATTTTTAGAAAGGACCCCTATCCTATATGAACCATTGTTAAGAACTTAAACCCTTAAAAACCCTCTTAAAACCCTTCAATAGACCCAATAGGAGAGATATGATTCTTAATTACACCAAATGAAATATTTTGACTTCTAATTTATCCAAACAATTTTCAAAACTCTCATAATATCAATTTAAAGGTATTTTATTAGATGTTTAGGTACAATACCATATGGTACAAGGCAAAAAGGGTAGTTTTTAGCCTGTTTGTAAAGGTGTGTAAGGTGGAGTGATAAAAAAACCATTTGAATATGTTTATAGGGAATTAATTTAGGTTTAATTATCATTAAAAATGTTATAAATGTTTCTTAAAGGGATACATAGTTCTTGAAAGTTGGCCACTAAGCCCAATGGGTGAAAAACTCAATTTTACAAGTAAAAAACTGATGATGAAGGCCAACATATGCCATAAAGGACTTAAAAATCAATGTATAAGTTGTATTCAAGAGTTATATATATGATTAATTAACATTAATGCATAAAAACTTATAAATTTCTTTAAAAATATCTCAAACACCCTCTCAAGCTCACAAAGGTGTTTGGGCTTGTAAATAACCATTTCATGGTTTGACCATATGCACAATGTTCCAGAATATGAAATTTAATGTGGAGAAGGGTCTTATGATAGGTAAAACTAATAAAACACTTTTGGCTAATTTAAAAAATGTGGTTGGTCATTTGGGACAAATTTCTCTTTCTAGGCTTGGGAGGCCTAATTAGGCCTTATTAGAGAGGAAAATGAAGGAAAAAGATACTTACACATGGACTTGGATCATGAAACATTGTTTGGAATTGTAAGTGGATAGAGGGTACTCAAAAATATTCCCAAGTTTTTAATTTGATTAGTAATATATTTTAGACAAGGAGCTTATAGGTTTTTAGGGATATAAAGAATGGATGTTATAGTCATATAAAATGTCAAAATTGGTAGCTTGAGTTTGGATTGTGACACCCAACCCATAGGTATTTATTGCATTCTCTCATGACCCTTCTAGACACCTTTTTGGTTATTCCCAATCATCCCAAGCTTTTTGAATGGTCATTCCACCTCAATTAGGTAGTATTTCCTAGGCCAATACTATCCCCCCAAGTCCCACACCTATAGGATAGGAGTTCCCAACTTGGACTATAGTTCCAAACCCTAGGGTGTCCTGTTTTGGTGCTCCTATCCAATTATTATTTTTTATCTCAAATGGTTATTTCCTTCCAGTTCCTATCCTTCATCTTGTCAACCTAAGTGAAAATACATTTAATCCATGACCAATAGATCTCTACAAAATACCATTCAAAGTTAATTTATAAGGAGTTTGGAAAATATTATAAAGAAATAAATAATACAAGAAAAACTACTAAGGAAAATTTCCATATTCTCTATATATATATATATATCCATACAATATAGCTATAATCATATTTAAATCCTCACACCAGTCCCTAACCACCCCAAGCACACCCAGCTTAGAATTTTTACATCTACATAACACTATTGCATAAATCACATCAAGTGGGAGAACTACATATGGCTTGATCCCTCTTTAGAGTATTGGTATGTAGGCATCTTCAGTGCATATTGCATACATTAATCCCCCTTCTTTCTCAAGTTTTATCAAATAAAAATGAAGTCTAGGGTTTGAATATTAAATCATATTTAAAAGGAGTTCTTTAGAATTTCAATAGTCAATAATTCATAGACAAGCTCACACATGGACAACAAACAAAACCCATAAAAATTAGGTCTTTGTGAGTAGTTTGGACAATAGTAGTAGAAGAGGACTATAACATTAGACTCAAGGGTGTCCTATTTTAGCACTCGTATCCTTTCAAAAAATAAAATCTAGATCCTAATTTATGATACTATCTTAGCCATGCATAGCAATATCAGACCCTACAGTAATTGTTTTAGTTTATTATAAGCTAATTCTTATTTTCTCCATATTTATCTATATTTATAAAAAGGTTAAAAATACAAATAAATTATAAAAATTAGAGATTAAATTATTGAAATAATATTTATTAATTTAGTCAACCTAGACCCTTAACTAAATTAGGAATAACACTTCAATAATCCTAAAATAGTTAAATCATTTGATGAGCTCAACTTACTTCATTTGCACATAAAAACCCTAAAAACCCTAGGGTAAATTCCTAGCTAATTTTTCCAATAATTTTTTGATTTTTCCTATCTTTTGAATAATAAATTCACATTTAATTTTTAAATTTACCTTAATAATTTTAAAATCAATTATTCAAAACCCTAGTTGAATTTACTAGGTTCTTTTACGCACAAAAACCATAAAAACCCTAGGGAAAATTCCTTGCTAATTTTTTTTAGTATTTTTCTAAATATTTAAATCAAAATTTCACGTTCAATTTTTCACAATTAACATAATAATTTTGAAAATAATTTTATTTCAAACCCTAGTTGCATATACTATCTCACTTTATCTCCCTAAGGTATCACCTTACATTTAAATCAAATTTCACATATAAAATAAAAAATGGATTTCACTCATATTAAAATATGTCTTGAAAATAATAAGGATTCCATACTCAGTCCTATAATGTATATGAATGATGAATTTTTCTATACATTAGTTCAAAGATTCATTATTTCCCTTTCATGCTTACTTTTCATAATATGGAATGATATTAAGAAATTTACTGCTAAACATGTTCAAATCCCTTTCCTTCAAATCAATGTTTACATTTTATTAATAAAAGGTTTCATTACTTATTTAACATACTATCTCCCTATTATATGCAATTAAATTAAAAATAAAATCCTTACATACTTATAGGATCCGTTACATATTATAACAACCACCTGTCAAATTTCAATGGCATATCTTATGCATAAGAAAGAATTTCATTCTGGTCCTCTCCCCCAAGAGGGTGATAACTACTTTCCTTCTAATGAGGTCCATGTTATCACCCATAAAAAAGGTAAGCTATCATATAATATTATTATTAATTCATATATGTATCCTATAAATTATTCAAAACCTCTTCAACATATGTGCTTACATGTTCAATCAAAATTAACTAGGGTTTGCACTTGTGAGACTCTAAGGGATCAAATCACCAATATTAGAAAGTTAATTTCAGATTTACAAACATAGAATAAGATATTACATGAAAATATCACAACATTGTAAAATTATATTATAATAAAAAATCCTCAAAGTCACCCTAATGTCAATCATGTATATGCACCTTCACCTTGTCAATTGATTGTAAGCAATGTTACATATCAAAACAAGAAATAAAAACAATGTAACTATACAAATAGTGATTCAAAAAATATTAAAAAATAAAGTAATATTTAAAATGAGGTACTAAGGGAAATTATTAAATATAAGTTGATGAAACTACCTCCTCTAAATCCAATGAGAATATCTAGATATTATTGTGCATATGCATGGGCATCTCACATATTTATGTTTGGCATTGAATAAATGTATACAATAGATAATTGCTAATGAGGACCTTGTACAAGGTAAAATAATCAAGAAATACATAGTGACATAGGAACACATTCATAAAGGGTTTAATTTATAAATAGTAAAAAAGTGGTTACCAAAGCATGACTCAGAATAACAAAAGGATCAACAAGCAAAATATGACTAACAAACAGTACCAAAACCACATTTAAAGCACAAAAAAGATGAAAATATACCTCTTAAAAATGAGACTCAGCTTTCAAAGCAGTATGGGTTTGGTAAAAAATATCTACAATAATTTGATTATCAAGGTCAAGGGTTGGGCAAGCATGCTCAAGGCATCACTACTCTTATTCTAGAAGTTGATAATCTATGTCACCAAGGTTTGGGATTTATTGAACATCCTAAGGAAAATAATTCAAAGACATAATTCATCAAAGGAAAAGATCCAGATATAACAAAATTCAACACTAGCATTCCATTTGTTTAAAATCAAGATGATAATGATGAGTGGAATAATACATGTTATTATGATTTCCAAGATACCAATAATGAATCTGAATATTCAAGATAATATTTTCAACCATTCCCTCATGCTTCACAATCACACATGATTCCTTTTATTGATACAAGACACCATGATAGGGAGTCTCTTATGAGACTCATTGGTTAGTATTATTTCTTCTTATCCTTACTTATACTTAGCTTCTTTTCATTTTATTTTACATAGTCTCCTTATGGTTTATTGTACATAACTTATTACAAAAAAAAATAAAAAATAAAAACTATAACATTTCAAAATACCAAAAAAAATACAAATTTTCTTAAATCTAAAAACATTCAAATGTTTCAAAATATAAAAACATTCAAATATTTAAAAATTCAAAAACATTTCAATTGTATGCATCATCCATGCTTTACATTTCTACTACTAGGCTAAACTTACATTTTGTTATTTTATGTTATTATTTATTGATTTATCTACATTACCATGCTTCATTTGATATTCTTTGAGTGTGTGTAGAAACACCTAGATACTTGATTACTTCACTTTACTCATTGAGAGGGCATCCTACTTATAGATTTAAGATATAAATCAGTATATCTACCCACCGGGGGCATCTTCTACATGACTACACCATCCATGTTATGTCATTCCTACACCACACACTCTATTTGTCATGATGTACATTAATTATTATCTTACACATGTTATTATTTTGACACTCACTAGCATATGGCACTGTGTATTTCTTAGCATATACCTAGTCTTATACTCCATGTTTTGTGTACTTTAACTTCTTGATTTGATTAGTTATATGCAATTGTATTTATATAATTTACATGCTTTCCTTCCTTGATTTACATAGATACATGTGATTGCATTTCTCATTTCTTGTTATTTCTCTTGTATGTGCCTTAAGATGTTTGCTAATGTCATTTGCTTTTACTCTTCTATGTGTCTGTGGCTCTTGTGATAACCTTGCTTGTTTTAATTAAATGTGTATGTGGCATTTGAACATGCCTTTTATGCTTGCTTCCTAGTTTGAGTGACATGTTCCCATGTCCCTTGTTTGCTTGGACCCTTAACCATTCTTGTATGCTTCTTGCTTGTTACCTTATGTGATTGTTTCTTGATTGCTTCTCAATTATTTGTGATGCCATGATCCACATAATGCATTCTATTTCTTTCTTGGATGCCATGATGGACATCATGCTCCATCCCTCCTTGAAAACTAGAAACTAACAACTAACTAGACTTCTAGTTATAGTTCACTATATTTCACATAGTATTACATTATTACATCTATCTAGGCATACCCCTCTCGATCTAATAATCTCCATTACATACTATGCTATATCTTAAGATAACTTTTCAATTATCATTACTATATCATGTATATTCATATCATAACACACTTTTAAGGCTATTTATTCTAAGGATAGTCATTGCAAGGTTTTCATTTTTACCCTCAAAAGAGGGTGTAACATATAGGGGTTTTGTCACAGAGATCAGAGTCTCTAACTGGTTAAATAAATCATTTTTTAGAACACCCAAAATAATATTCAGACTTCAAACTAGATATAATAGACCAAGCAGATAGTGACAATTATAGAACAATCTTTAGAATAAACTTAGGATAAGAGTGCCAACTTTGGACTACAACACTAGAAAAAGAGTGTCTTGTTTTGAGGCTCCTATCCAAACAACAAAAAAACTATATTGTATAGAAATAGATAGAAAAGTACAATTATAGTTTTGTTAGCAATAATTCAGTTCAGGATCATTAATTTTAGTATAGTTTTTCTTAGAGAATGTAGATATAGGGGCATCATGTGTGGCATGATGGCTCTAACTTCTAGTTTTATATTAGGTAGTTGGTATAACTCTATATTAGAATCAATGTTATAGACACTAGTGATTAGGGATAAAGTGTATGACACATTTGCTTTCTCTTATTTATAGTTTATGGAATTAGCTAGGTATTCTCAGTAGATACATACCTTATTCCATCTACAGGTGGTTTTCATCATTCTTTAGTGGCTTTCACATAAGCCTATTTCCTAGTTTTGGAGTGGCTTTCATACAAGCCTAATCTCCACCTTTTTTGAGTGGCCAAGAGTGGCCTAGTTTCTAGCACACATTTGACTATCCATACCACATTGTCAGATTATAGAACATTAATGAGCTTGAAGATCCATCTTGTATGACACACATTCACACTAGTATCAGTTCATAGATTTACTTCATGGGGTAAAAATTGATCCAAATGACTAGATATCCTTTGTATTCTTGAGCCACCTATTTATAGGGATCAGACACACAATCCAAACATTGATTAACACACATGTGATCACATAGATTCACTTAGTGGGTGATGATGGATCTAAAGGGATAGACTTTTCATTTGTGAGCCACTCTTAAAGAATTCAACACTTGACTTCATTCATAATATTACTCTTGATTTAACATCATTCAACACATACCCAACATCACTTAACATCACAATAAGTTTTGTATTTGTTCATGTACCTGGTGAGGTGTATTCATTCCTTTCTCTTCCTCTATTTTTTACCTAGATTTTGTACATTTTTACTTTAGACATAGTGTGTCTAATAAGAATTGGTCTACTCTTGATTTTATCTTGCAAATTTACACTTCACAATGTTCTCTCTCTACCCACACTCAACATCACACAACTTCATGGGCTTCACCCTTAAAGGTAAGTTTAGGTAGATGTTATACTTTCATTTATCCTTGTATTTTGCTTAACTACATCACTAGAATAAATGGGGGGGTGGAATATATTTATATAAAATGTTGAAATTGGTATCTTGAGTATGGCTTGTGACACCTAACCCATAGGTCTTTCTTTCATGCTCTCAAGACCCTTCTAGACACCTTTTTGTGTATTCCTAGTCATCTTGAGCTTTCAAAATGGTCATTCCACATCATCTAGGTAGAATTTCCCAAGCCAATCCTATCCCCCTAGGTTTTTCACCTATAAAATAAGAGCACCCTTAGACTATAGCACTAGACCCTAGGGAATCCTATTTTGGTGCTACTATCTAATTGCATTTTGAGCTCCAACAATTATTTCCTTTTGGTTCCTATCTGTCATCTTATTGGCTTAATCATGAATACATTCGACCCATGGATAATAGATCTCTATAAGAGGCCATTCAAAGTTCATTTAAAATGAGGTTGGCAAATATTACAAATCAAAAAAGAATACAAGCAAAATTACTGAGGTAAATTTCCCTATTCTCTACATATAACCCTCTAATATAACTACAAGCATATCCAAATCCTCACACTAGTCCCTAGCCACACAAATCACACCTAGTTTAACATTTTTACATCTACATTACACTATTTCATAGATCACATCAAGTGGGAGAACAACATATGGCTTGATCTCTCTTTATAGTATTGATATGTAGGCAGTGTGCCCACACAAGGGGTGTGGATACACATTCAGTGCATCTTACACACACTAACACCCCCATATTTCTCAAATTTTATCAAATCACAATGAATTATTGGGTTTCAATATTAAATAAACTCTACAAGGAGTTTTATAGACTTTCAATAGTCAAGATTTAACAAGTAAGCTCACATAGGGATAGTGAACAAAACCTAGAAAACTTAGGTCTCTGCAAGTAGTTTGGACAATAGCAGTAGAAGAGGACTATAACACTTAAATATAAGGTGTCCTATTTTTGTTCTCCTATCCTTTCATAATATGAAATATATATCATAATTTATGACACTATCCTAGCCTTGCACAACCAATATTAGACCCTATAACAACCTTTTCAATTCATTTTAAGTTAAGGCTTATTTTCTCCATATTTATTTATATTTATAGAAATTTTAAAAATACAAATAAATTATAAAAATTAGAGGTTAAATTATTTCAATATTATTTACTTATTTAGTCAACCTAGACCCTTAACTAAATTAAGAATAAGACTCCAATATTCCCAAAATAGTTAAATCAGATGCCAAAGCATACTATAGGAGAAAATTGCATCTTTTGGACAACTTGATGGTTAAAAATTCTTTGTTTTAGGTATAAATTAATTTTTATAATACTTTCATGGAGTGAATTTATTTGGTTCAAATGAAAACCCTTATTTCTCTCTATTATGCCTCTTTTCTCATGTGAAGGAATCAAGTATTCAAATTACTTAATGGATGAATATAAGTTTTACAAAGGTTTTATTGATGATTATCTATCCCTTAAACAACTAATAAATTAGGAATAAATAAAAAATTTATTGGGAGAAGGTTTCAAGGGTTGAAGAGGCCTCAAAGACTCCTAATCACACCTTCCTTCCTATGCCTAACATATTAAATGAGTCAAACATGCATAACAAATATTATAATGTCCAATGTATGGTGGAGAGACCTCATGAATGTCTTTTAAGAATTTTTAAATTAATAATGAATGAAGACTTTAAAAACCTATTTTCAATGAAGAAGATTGATTCTTAAACAAAGACATATGAGCTAGTAGGTAGGGATTCAAACAAGGCTATAGGCACTTTATAAGTGGTTATGCTTGAATGATCATGATGAAGACATTTTCAAAATTTGTAAACTCAAGATAATATACATCTATTCCACCCTAAGGACATGAAAGAAATTAGATACTCGAGGAGGTACTATGTAGCACTTAATAAAAGAGTGTGAAGACCAAGTTTGAGACCCCTATTTTTGGGATCCTTTGTCTCCCCATCATTTGATTTTATATTTGTATTCATTTTTTCACAATATTATTATCACTCTTTTTCTTTTTTTGTGCTGAAAGGCTACACAATTTTGTAATTAAATTTTGAATAAATAAGAATCTCTTTTCCTCCATTTTTAGGTTTTGATGAAGTGTATGTTGATTGCCATTAATATACAATTGAGAATAATTTATTTTATTATGATATTTTTTGGTATTTTTTACCTTAATATAATATATTTGAACTACTAAATGTCATTCTAAGTGTAAATATCAACTTTAGTCTAGGTGTGGATGTGAATTTAACACCTTTTCATTCCTTCCATATAAAGATTGTGTTTTTCAAGTTGTTCTTGTGAAACACTATTGTATAAGTCATTCTTGAAGTGAAGAGAATGTTTTAAATCTTATAATTTTCATAATATTTTCTATTACAAGCATAAGTGGTCATATATATTGGTACAACACCTTCATTCCAAGTTTTCATTTCAATTCCATTATAAATAGTATCTATCTCACCCTTTCCATAGTCATAAACAATAGTTATTAGGTTTAAGAACAAGTTTTAATGAGTAAATCAAGGTAAAAATCCATTAATATAGATATTCTCTCCCTTTAAAATTTATCCACACTTAGGAGAGATTCCATGTTCCAATATGAGTGATAAATAACACACATTCTCACAAGGGTGCACTTCTGATTGATAACAATTTTTGGCATGCCCAATGGGATTTATTTTCCTTGGCATAGATGAAATTTAAAGTTGATTAAAATAATTTACAAAATTATAAGACACTAATACTCATTTTAACTATAATATTTCTTGGAATTATAGTATTCTTAGCACCAGACAAACACAACTTTCATGCCACAAGTTACCACAAAATTATCTAGTAAATTTATTCCTTTTGACTTTATTGAGTTTCCTTATACTTATTATAAAATAATTTTTTTTAATAAAAAACCCTATTATATAAATCAATTTCTATCTCATTTTTATCCCATTATTCTAGATAGTGAAATTCACACCATTAAGATGGCAATTAGAAACCAACGGTTTACCACATTTAATAGAGTAAGCCCACTAAATCTTGCCAAGTTTGATGATATACCATTATTATATCTTAATATCATACCTTTATTCTTATTATAAGATAAAACCATGATTATTAATCACATGAATGATTTTTTCAACCTTTGTTCATTCCATAATGTTGTTTAGGAGAACATGGATTTTAGACTACTTGTTGCTTCCTTCAAATGAAAAGCACTGTAGTGGTATAGAATCCTCCACTAAATTCCATTGATTTATATTATAAAAAAACATGGACTAGAATAAATTTAATGATCAGGCCATCCATAGAGTATGTATTATTATTTTAACTAAGATCCCTCAATTCAAACATTAGTGTTATGATACAATCAATGGGTGGTACTACTTTTCTAGATGTTTATGAAGTAACAATAAGAGATGAAAATAATCTTATATAGGATAAAAAATTAGTACCTATACATCCTATGACTTTTTACCCTAAAACACAACCCATACATCCCCTCAATCTCCTCTTATGGATCCTATTCCATCCACTTAGACACATGTTTTAGTACTTCCTATCTAATCAACTGATATTGGATAGATCAAAGGAATGGTATAGTACTTTAGGAATGAGATTATCCAACTGAAGAGGTAGTAATAAAAAGAAAATATGCCTTAAAAAATTCCTAATTATCCTACTTATTAGCCTTTTAGGGATAATAGGCTACCCTATCAAGGATTTAGATAATAGAGACCATCTTATCAAGATCAAGGAGCTATCACTCAAGCTAATCCATATGCAGTGGTTGATTCTAAAGCCACATCTTCATCCAAATATATTATTCCTATACCAAATTAGGATAACATGATGCCAAACTAGGTTGGTAGACAACAAATCAAAATGATATAGAAAACCAAGCACTAGTCAACAAATCTATGGTGATGTCTCAAATGACTTAAGAAGAGGATAATCTTTAAGAGGGGAAACATAGTGAAAATATGGCATGATAAGATAATATGAATTATGTAAAAGGCATTTTTTATTCCACTTTTTCAAATTGGCAACTTGATGACCATGTGTCCTTGAATCAAGTTGGTGACTCTGGTTCTACAAGTTGTGTGGTTATAATTATGACTAAAGTGAATAAAAGATAAATTAAAGAGACCAAGGATGTGAATCATGATTCATGTACATCTCATAATTTTCTTAACAATGTAAAAAAATATTTTTATACCCCTACACCATAGAAAAATCATAAAATTGAGGTTGGTAATCTTATCAAGTACTATAGGGTCAAGATCAGCCAATTTTTCAAAAAGTGAAGCCAAAGGTAAGTATAAATACTTATAGTATTGTGGATCATACGAATATTTAAAATATTAATATGATCATGTGGTATTACTTATAAATACCAAGATAAAAGGACATGCTAATATAAAAACTTTTCTCTTATGTTGTCATCAAAACTAGCCGAGAAAGAAAATGTAATCTTGGCAAATTTAGATCACCCAATATAACAATAGGTATAGAAAGTATAAAAAAGGTAAAATTGGATAAGGATGAGGTAAAAAATTTAATAAACCTCAATTTTATAACTTTTTAATATTTGGGGATACTTTATTCCATAACTATATAGAACATAGTGGAGCTAATAGTAATGTCATGCCCAAATAAATTATAGATAATCTTGGTTTAGTGTATGAAACAAACACAAAATGGGTATTTAAGATGGATGGATCACCAAAAAGTATAACATTCATAATAAATATCTTGAAACTGACACTACATGCTTACCCAAATGTCACTATTTAGCAGGATGTAGTGGTGGTGGATTTGCCTCCTTATTTTGCCATGTGTTTGTCAAGAGACTTCACCTGAAATATTGGTGGCTACCTATAAGCTTATTGGAAATATTTAGTGTTAAAAAATATTTATAATAAAAATATATTTATCCATTTAAATCTCATTTCACATTTCCACTTGGATCCTTACATGCAAAGTATTGTAAATACTAACTGTGTCATCTCAAATGAGGTGCTAAAAGCTAGTGAAGTGGAAACTAATTCACCTCTTGAGGAAGTTCAAAATTTATTTATTTATGATTGGGAATAAAAATTACATTAAAATGATCCATAAAAATTTACTGAGTATGAGGGACTCAATGTCTATTTCCTTCATGATAATGATGTGCTAATTCCATCCATGGTGAAGGAAGATGAGTCTAGTGATGGTCTTTGGAAATTATACTTTGATGGGTCAATGAATAATCATGGTAGTAGGGATGGAATGATTTTGATATCAAATTTAAAAATGGATTGTTTTTAAATTAAGTTTTAGTTTGGTTATTCAAACAATGTTGTAGAATATGAGGCTTTAGTCCATGGTTTACATTGGGTTATAAATATAGGAATCAACATTTTACAAGTTTTTGGTAATAGTGAACTTATAGTTCACCAAGTAATAAGACATAATGTATGTAAAAAAACATTTATTATATATTATAAAAATAATTGTTTTGACTTATTTGAATATTTTTAGGATTTTAACATTTAGGTAGTGCCAAGAGAAAAGAATAAACATGTGGATATGTTGGTTGTCATAGGGGTTCAATTCAATATTATAGCTAATGTAAGAAGTGAGAAAAATAAATCACACATCAAAGTTATTGTGATGCATACCATTACAAATAATCATGTGAACTAATAGGTCTTTAAGAATGACAACTAGATTGTTAGATTGTTGTAAGAGGAGGTTGAATTCTCTTCTAGGAATTAGTCAAAGTTATTGCAAAAATATGGGGATTAGATTATTCAACTAAAATCTAATAATCTAACCAAAGGATTGGTCACACTTGAAAACATATTTAATGGATATTATGAAATGAGGAAAGAGAAATCCTCATTGTCAACCAAATAAGAACACTATGCTAACATTGAGATTTTAGCTATAAAAACTCTAAAATTGGGTAAAGTATGTACTCCTTCATAAAAATAATCCTGCATTGTGTTCTGTAGGAGTTTTGTTGATGTTTTTGGAAGGAAATATAGTGATTTGAAAGGATTTGACCCAAAAAACCATTGAGATATAAGCTAAAACCAATCTAATTAGACAAAGGCAAAGATGCATTAATACAAAACTTGAGCCTTTGATGAGGACTAAACTTCATAAGATCATATAATCAACCATTATTTTTCCAATTAAACACTAAACTTGGGTAGAAAACCTTGTTCTAGTATGGATAAAGAATGGTGAAATTAAATTTTGTGTTGATTTTTGAGATTTGAACAAGGCTTCTCTTAAGGATAATTACCTATTTCCATCCATGGAACAAATATTGTATATGGTTGTAGGTTCAGATAGGTTCTCATTTTTGAATGGGTATAATGGCTACAATTAGATTTTAGTTGAGGAAGATCAATTCAAGACAACCTTCACTATAAAGTAGGGAACCTTCACTTATAGAAATATACCATTCAATTTGTCCAATGCTAGTTCAAAATTTTATAGGGAAATGAATATGGCATTACAAGGTCTTATTAACAACACTTTTCTTGTCTATTTAGATGACATATCCATGTTTTCAAAGAGTTCAAGTAAACCCACGGTCCTTCTCAAAGAAGTGTTTGAAATGTGTAGGCAATTTGAGGTGTCTCTTACCCCCAAAAAGTGTGTCTTCTTGGTACATTATGGTAAGATTATTTGACCACATGGTTTCAAAACATGGTTTAAGCATAGATCCTAAAAAGATAGACTCATTTATTGTTCTCTCTTCACCTAAATAAAATAATGCATTACAAATATTCCTAGGAAAAATCAATTTTATAAGGATATATATTTCAGATTTTGCCACTTTAACAAATCCACTTGAAACCATGCTTAAGAAGAATCAAAGTTTCATATATTACAATGAAGGGATGAAGAGTTTTGAAGAGATAAATCAAGTAATAGATAGTTCTCCTACACTCATAAATCTGGATTTATAAAAATATTTTATCTTGTATACATATGCTAATGTGGACACCATTTTAGGTATTCTTATGAAACAAAATCAAGAGGATTTGGAGTAGACAATATCCTTCTTTAGTAAAATCTTGGAGGAATATGAGACAAGGTATTATTATGTTGAAAAGCATTTTATTTCAATAATAATATCTCGTAATAGATTTGGATATTTATTAATTAATAATAGGATACATATAATGGTTGCCCATCTAAGTATCAAGGGGTTCCTATTGAACAAGGATATAAATAAGAAGAGTTAAGGTTGGATAACAAGATTGATAGAGTATGAAATTTAAATCAAGGTCATAAAATGGATTAGAGGCAAGGGATTATGTGAACATCTAGCCCAAGACTTCCAAGAAACTATGGAGGTGGTTTTAGTGTTGAATGATAAATAAGTTGTAGGTGATCATACTTCATCTTCTAACTAGTTTCATGACTTGGAATAATATCTTCAATATGGTTTATACACTTCTAATTTAAGTGATTAAAGGATAAAGATATTTTAGATTGTAGTGCACTCCATTTCTCATTCTTTCTGGTGTGATTTTAAAAAAATACATCAATGGTATTTTGATTAGGTGTAATGAACCAAACCAACTAGAAAGGTTGCTTGAAGATTTCCATAATGGATATGGTGGAGGATATTTCCCAGAAATAAATATAGCCCTTAAGATCATGAGAGGTTGGTAATATTACCTAGGTATATTCATTGATTATCATACATGGGTTAGGAAATGAAAGTAATGTATCATGTTTTCATGGAAAGTAAGACTTGCATCCTTACCTCTCCAAACAATTTTCACTGGATCAATCTTTTGTCCATTGGGGTTTGGAATTCATTGGCCTCACTAACTCACCTTAAATCTTAGTCCATAAGTGGATCCTTACTATCATGAATTATTTCATAATATGGATAGAGTTATTATCATTGAAATAATCAAACAAATTAAATGTACTAGACATTTATGAAGGTTTTCTTAAGATATTTAGGGATCCCACCACCATCATTTAATATAATATCATGGATTATTTTAGAGCTAAGATAATTTAATGTGATGATCAACATGGTGTTTACCTCATCACTTCATCAAACTATTGCCCAAAATGAAATGGCCCTGTTGAGTCCAATAAAAAGAACCTAGTGAAGATCATAAGAAAGACTATTGAAGATAATCAGAGATCATGGAATTTGAAATTGAAATCATCTCTATGGGATAATAGGATCACGTACAAAATGTCAATAGTAAACTCACCATACAAGGTGGTTTATGGTATGGAAGAAAGGTTACCCATTTTTATTGAGTTTCCTACTTTATAACTAATGAACCAAATAGAGTTCTTGGAGAATAAACTAATGGATATTAGGTATGATTAGTTTATAGAGCTATAAGAGATTGGAAATAAAATCATTTTATCCATGTAAATTCACAAAGCACAATTGAAGAGAGCCTTTAACAAAGGAGCTTCTTCATGAAGTTTCAAAGAAGGAGATTTGGTTCTTAAGTAGAATGAGGGAAGAGCTAAACTAGGAAGACATACAAAGTTTTAATCCCTTTATAATGTCTCATAAACAATCTCCAACTACAAATCCCACAATGTATTCCAACTTACAAAAATGGATGGTGAGGAGTTTCCAATCCTAGTTAATGGGATACATCTAAAACATTGTTATTGATAGATAAGTTCCTTGTACATAGATTATTTTTTCCCTCCAATTGATGTCTTATCATATTTTTTTATTTCAAATAAGTTTTTTTCTTGCACATTTGTCTTATAGTTAGTTTCCCTTGTTTTATGTGTTTTTGTTCCTTATTTTAGAGGAGAAATGTTGTCTTATTTCAATTAAAGAGTCTTGTAGTCATGGATTAGATGGTTATATATTCATTTTATAATATAAGAGTGATATTATGAGCCTAAAAGAGATTTCAATAGTTTGTTTCTTAAGCATAGTAGGCATTCTTCCCAATTGAGTCACTAAAATGTTGACAATTTTGACCTTACAAGTCAAATTATCACCACTACCACTTAAAATTTTAGTTTTCATTTTTTTTCCCCATTGATTGGTTGGTTTTCATTTTTATGTCTCTAAAATTGTCATACAGAACCTTGATTATCATGTTTTAATGTAGATTTGATAAAATTAAGGTTTTGATCATCATGGCCATGTGCTTGCCTAGACACCTTTTTGACCACTTTTAGGTTGTTTAAATATATGAAAAGAGTACATAACATACTAAAAGGATTTATGTATTATTTCAAAGTCATCTCATGTTGTATATTTGATAAAATTGGTTGGTGACATGTTTGACTAACTTCATGACCTAGTTTACTACATTTTGGGTCACTTTATGGATTTTAAAGTAGGTTTTACATGTGAATGGAATTATATTATGAGAATATGGAAATAGTGTAATTTTTAAAACATTAAAAATATAATGAATACAATTTTAGTAGTTTCATCAGGCTTCTCAAGTGATTTTTGTAATTTTAATGCCAGAAAGGCCTATTTTGAGGCTCATTTATATAGTTCTTTAAGGTAAAATTGAGATTCAAGAATCTAAAACCTTATTTTTCCATGATCAGGTCAAAAAAATGTTTTTTAATAGATTTTAGGTTTATAAGAGAAGTAACTTATCTCCCATATAGACCTTTGTAGCATCTCTAGAAGGGTCATCCATTTTTTCTCAGTATAGGTAGGGGAGAGAGAGAGAGAGAGAGAGAGAGAGAGAGAGAGAGAGAGAGAGAGAGAGAGAGAGAGAGAGAGAGAGAGAGAGAGGAGAGAGAGAGAGAGAGAGAGAGAGAGAGAGAGAGAGAGAGAGAGAAGTCTAAATATATTGGTAAATGATAATTAACCTAATAAAATTCATATTAGTGGCATTGGTTTTCATATTCATCCCCCCATATTTATTAAATATTGCGAAGAGTGTAAGGTGTCACTATGACCTAGTCATCCAGATAGGGTCTAGGTTTGTCCCCATTTATTCACTTCAAAGATAGATGGAAAAAAATGGTTTTATATGTATTATTTTAGGGTTAAATATGACCTTTTTATTTTTTAATCATCATCTACTTTTCCTTTATAAGGGAATTTTTGATAGGAAACTGGTTATTTATCTTTACTTGAAGTTTAGTAATTTTCAAGCATGTTTGATATTTGAGTTGAATGTATTAATTTTAAGAATTTTTAAATCTCACGTTTCAGTTAAAATACATATATTTCATCTAATAAAATTTTTTAGGTACCTTCATCTTGAAAATGTCTTTCTTGAGATAGCTTGGCTGGTACTATTGTAGCTCTAATGAGATTTTGTATGTGTGAACATATATTAGTGAGGTTATAATGATATTTAGGGGTTTATAAAATATTTTAAAATATTAATTTAACTTTTAAGTACATTCCATATAGGTTATTAATACTATGCTCTCTCAAAGTTCAAAATCTCTCTTGTAGGCTTGATGAGCAACCTAGAAAGACATAATGGCAAGCGATAACAACTACGAGGAATCATGAAGATGAATAAGTATTTTTTTAATTCATGATGTTTTTTAATAATTATTATACTGTCTTAAATATTACCAATGAAAATATGAGATAAATGCCTCTTTAGAGCCTCTAATTCATAAATAATACTAAATGATTATGTATGTGAATGTGTTTACCATCTTGAGAGACCTTCAAGGGACTTGATGTCTTCATTAATATGTTTATGAGGTGTTATATGAACCTTGAAAGTGGTCTAAGCTAATTGAAGAAGATGAGAGTTCTTATTTGAGATCTAATGTATATTATACCATGCAATAAAACCTCTTAAAACCTAGTTTTAGTAGAAACTAAGGTAATTTAGTAGTTTTTTAGGTAAATACCATCTGTTAATTTCTATATTTATCATATCCTTGAGTATGTCTTAAATTAGATTCAAGGGTAAGCTTGTTTAATTAAATGGTTTTATATCATGTTTTCCATATCACCATCTATGTCACATATTATTCGTTAGTCCTTAAAAAGGCCTAAAAGTGAGTTAATGACCACCTACATCAGTCATCCGTAATATGCTATATTTTTTATGTAAACATCATGAATATGAGGTTCATTGAGAAAAAAGGGTTAAAATAAATATTTAAATATAATATTAATGGATATCATGTCATTGGGCATCATGGAGGTAAGTGTATTGACTTTTGACACTTATAGTCTATACAAGCACTAATATGTACCTACAACTTAACAAGACATAGTTAAGTTTTATATACAAGATAAATTTGTATCTAAGGTCAAGAAATTGATAATAAGGAGGTTAATTGGAAAATTTCAAGGGAAATTTAATGTTTAATATATAGTGGCAATCAATAAGGGAGGCTTGTACGTAAAACTAATGATGAAAGGCTACGTACCAAAGGAGGAGGTTGAATTATCATCTCTTCATGACGTATCAGAGTGGTGATATAAGTATTTTCAAGACCTATTAAAGTATATATGCCTTAAAAAAATTTCCCTTAATCCCAAAACTCTAAAATAGTGACCTATAACTAGCTTAGGGTGAGCCAAATTGAGTTTTAAAGGACATTAAAGGATGATGAATGCGTGTCATAATGGGGTTGGGGTTTCCAATGGTTAACTAGTAAATATATAGGATTTTATAAATTTAAAATATGTCATGTAGAATTTTAAAAATTATTAAAATATCCTATACCTAAATTAAATAATTTCAAGGAACCTATAGTTCATAAAAATTTCAAGAAGTGAATCTACAACCAAATATAAGTTGGAGCAGTTAACATCTAGGCAAATTGAGGTTATGATAGTCAAGAGGACATAAAGTGATCTTATGTGATGGATAAATTAAGTGGAATTAATTAATTAATTAATTAATAAATTTATTTCATAGAACAAAAATATATTATAAAATTGAAAACAAAAACTAAAATTTCCACCTACAACCATAAATGGAAAGACACAATCAGTCTATACCAAGCACTTGAGATGTCTTGGTTGAAAGGTGAAGTTGAGAGGTTTAGCATTTATTAATAATATAATAATAGGTTTGAATATAATTTTATAAAAATTTATTACGGTCTTATTGAATCTAAATCTACACCTTCAGCTAAATAAACAACATATCAACCTATAAAAATTATAAACACCTACAAACAGTCAAAGTTTGAGTGAGGAGTTTGATACAGGGGTTATGGATGTAATGGTATTGAGTTGTTATAAGGATTAATTTATTTTTTTTTTAAAATTTAAAATAATATTATACATTTACATTAATCTATTTAGAGAATAACATATAATCAAAATGCATAACTTAGTCTACCAACACAATTAGTTTACACCTTAGGTAGTCTTTGTTTAAAGTGATATTATTGGCAAGGGTCAAGAATGTGATAATGGGAGAGTATTAGAAATGAATTTAAAATGAATTAAGAGACAATATTATTTTATTATATGTAAATTAATTAATCTTAATAAGTCATAAGACTCAGTCACAAACCCAATTTATAACATAGTCATTTAATGACCTGCATACATAGTTTACTAGACAAGGTGTGAAGAGAACATGTTTCTCAATTAAAGGAGTTTGTATAATAGTGTAAGAAAATATAGATTAAATGAATTAAGTTTTTAATAAAGTTTAATATATCTAAAATTGATAGAGACTTTGTTCATAGAGATCTAGGGTCACCACACAGTTGACATAGAAACCCTCAATGGTGAAACTCAATGTTTTGGACCTATATGAGAGGTGAATGATATAGATAATCAAATTGAAAAACTTTCATAGATAATTTAAGAAATTTTAAATAATTTTTTTTTAATATTAAGGTAAGTTTTGAGGTCTTAGGACCCAGGATGGCCTTTCTCAGCCTTAACACACAAGTCACCCAACCAAGTGAGCAATTTTCAAGTGATAAATTTTTTTGCAAGAGATGAGTGATGACTTGAAGTTTTAGGAGGTGTTAAATGGGGTATTAATATTAATATTAATTACATAAAATTATTCATTATATCTCATCACCTCATGAAAAATCAACTAGAGTACATAGAACCCTATATTTCTTAAGAAAAACCTTTAGGAGACAACTTTGCTCATATCTTGCTTAAGTTTTTTAATGGTAAATCATCATAGTATATTTTATTAGGGTACCCCTAACACAAATTATTTTAATTGGTTTTCATAAAGGACCCTTGTCATTTATGAACCATCATTAAGAATTTAAACCCTCAAAAACCCTTTAATGGATATGATTTGAGAGATATACTTATTAATGCAAAAAAATTAACTAATTTGAATTAAAAATGATCCAAATAATGATAAAAAAAATCCTAATCTCCATTTACAGGTATTTAATAAAAGGTTTAGGTATAATACCATACAATACAAGGTTAAAAAGGTAGTTTTTATCTTGTTTATGAATGTATGTAAGGTGGATTGATAGAAAAAAATTTGAATATGTTTATAGTGAATTAAATGACATTTAATGATAATTAAAAAGGCTATAAAGGTCCCTTAAATACATACACAGTTCTTTCAAGTTGGCCATTAGGCCCAATGCATGAAAAACTTACTTTTACAAGTAAAAAACCAATGATGAAGATCAATGGGTGCCATAAATGACTTAAAACTCAAGGTATAAGTTATTTTCAAGTTTTATAGGTATTATCAAGTCACATTAAATCATAAAAACATACAAATTTCTTAAATAATCTCTCAAACACCCCCTTAAGCTCATAAAGGCACCTAGGCTTGTGAAAGACCATTTCATGGTTTGACCATATATATAACATTATAGAATATGAAATTTGGCATGGAGAAGGGTATTAGGATAGGTAAATTTAATCAAAAACTTTTGTCTAGTTTCACATGTGTGGGTGGTCATTTGGGCCAAATTTCTCTTTTTAGGCCTAGAAAGCCTAATTAGGCCTACTTAGAGAGGAAAATGAAGGAAAAAAAGTACATCCAATTGGATTTGGATCGTTAAAATTTTTTTGGAATTGTAAATGGATATATGGTACTAAAAAAGGTTCCTATATTTCCATTTTAATTTTTATAATATTCTAGATAAGGAGATTTATAGGTTTTTATGAATACAAAGAATGAATGCCAAAACATGCTATAGGAGCAAAATTACATCTCATGGACTACTTAATGGTTCCAAATTATTTGTGTAAGGTATAAATTAATTTTTATAATCCTTACATGGATTTAATTATTTTGTTGCAAAGTAAAACCCTTCTTTCTCTCTCCTATGCCTCTTTGCTCATGTGAGGGAATCAAATGTTCAAAATGCTTAATAGATTCATAAAAGTTTTCCAAATTATTTATTTATGATTATCTCTCCATAAAACACATAATAAAGTATTATAAAGTCAAATTTTAAATAGTATAAGGTTTTAAGGGTTGAAGAGGTCTCAAAAACATTAAATCATACCTTCTTTTCTTCTTATGCCTAGCATATTGAAGGAGTCAAACTTGCATAAAAAATATTATAACATAAAATTTATGGTGGATATAACTCATTAATGTCTTGTAATAATGTTTCAATTAATAATTAATGCAAAATTAAAGTTTATTTTCAAATAGGAGGACTAATTCTTCAACAAAGACATATGAACTAGTATATAAGGAGTCAAACAAGGATAAAGGCACCTTCCAAGTCATCAAGATTTATCAATCATGAGGAATAAATTTTTAAGCCTATTAAACTTATTTTAATATTCCTATATTCCACCCTAAATACATTAAGTAAAGGAGAGACACAAGGAGGTACAATGTATCACTTAAAAGAGT
Organism: Torreya grandis; assembly: GCA_037957365.1. Classification (NCBI taxonomy): domain Eukaryota; kingdom Viridiplantae; phylum Streptophyta; class Pinopsida; order Cupressales; family Taxaceae; genus Torreya; species Torreya grandis. The sequence continues at coordinate 180,421 of JARHVA010002959.1, read as the reverse complement.
GTGAATACCAAGTTTGAGACCCCTATTTTAGGGTTGCTTGGTCTCCCCATCATTTGATATTCTATTTGTATTCATTTTTACAAATTTTTATTATCACTATTTTTATTTTATTTGTGATGAAAGTATTCCAAATTTTTTACTCTTCTTTTGAATAGATAAGATCTTTTTCTCCATTTTCATGTTTTGGCGAAGTGTATGTTGAATGCTATTGATCTAACATTGTGAAGAATTTGTTTTCATATGATATTTTTTGGTTTATTTTACCTTAATATAGAATATTTAAACTTATAAAGGTCATTATAAGTGTCAATATAAACTTTAGTCTAAGTTTGGATGTAAATTCAACACCTTTTCATTCCTTCCATACAAAGATTGAGTTTGTCAAGTCCTTCTTATGAAACACTATTATAGAAATCATTCCTAAAGTGAAGATAATGTTTGAAAGCTTATCCATTTTATAATAGTGTCAATTTAAAGTATAATTGGTCATATATATTGGTGTATCATCTCCATTCCTAATTTTTATTTCAATTCCATTATAAATAATATCTCTTTCACCCTTTCCATAGTCAAAATCAATAGTTAGTAGGTTTAAGAATACATTTTAATGAGTTAATAAAGGGATCCATCCCTTAATATAGATATTCTCTCCCTTAAAAATTCACCCACACTTAGGATAGATTACATGTTTCAGTAGGAGTGAAAAATAATAAACATTCTAACAAGGGCACACTCTTCATTGACAATGATAACCATGAAATTTATTATGATGATCACATTGAAAATAAAATAAAATATAATAAAATAGTTTAAAATAATGGTATTATTAGTTATAAATATCATATTGCATATATATAAGATGTTGAATAACATGCCTAAATTAGTGGATGAGTATGGATATACAATTGATGATTATGATATATAGTCTAAATTCAAGCATCCCATAAATGTGATCATAGGTTAGTTTAGACATAATTAAAATAAAATAATACAAAATACACAAAAAATAAAAAATATATATTCGAAAATAAATACCATTGAATGACATGCTTTGATAATATAAATAGCTTTTTGATGTTATTCATCATTATAGACACCCAAATTTGGTATGAAAGTTATTTTTATATAGTTTTTTATATGAATTTACATATATATAATCTGATGGCTTGATTTCTACAATTAGAAGAATCAAATAGGATGAACCCATATCCCCCTGTATTTTCATCATGATGGTAGAGACCCTTATTAGAATCCTACAGATAGCTCAGACTCAAGATATTATCAAATTTTTAAAATTAGCCAAAAAAACTAACCCTATCACCCATGACAAATTTTTGGATGATACCTTCCTACTAGGTGAGGCATCTATTTTTGAGAATAAGGCTTTGAATAAATTTTTTCTAGACTATGAGTAAGCTACTGGTCAGTGCATTAATTTTAGCAAAAGATCTATCTACTTATTAAACACCCAAACAACCACCTATAAAATATTGTGTTAATGCACTTTTAGTGCTCCTTGTGTCACTATGGAATAAAGGGGAAAATGGAAACTCAATTTAAATTCCTATAATGACTTTGTGCTTGAGTTGTGTGCATAAATATTTATTAGAATATCATAAATTTTAAAGATGTGATCACCACATTGAAGTCTACAAGTAGACCTTATTGTAGGGAGAATAGATGTATGTGCAGTGACATAATTTCCTACCAATCTTTATGAATTATTTTAATGTTTTCCACTCGATGCCCAAAATGCAAATGAATAATGGATATATATAACATGATCCAAACTAAGGTGATTCATTGGTAGATCAAAGAGATATTAGGGTAGGGCATAAAAAAGTTGTCCTTAAGATGAAAGAAAATACTAATTCTACTAACCTGTAAAGAAAATCTCATGGAATTAACATCTACTATCCCTATATAATTCTCAAGGATGAATAAATGTAGTTGAAACTTTTGAGGAAGGATAATGCATATATTTAACAACATATATTTCATAGAGATAACCCAATTGTATTAAATTGCATAATACATTCAGTTGTTAATGAGAAAAAATAGAGCAATTATACTACTAAATTAGCCATCCTAACATTAAGATCAAACTAGCAAATGCATACATGTAATTGTCAAATTATATTGTAGAAAAGAAATAAATAGATGTATAAATCATGAGAATTCAAATATCACTAAACCACAGAAAAGAACACTATAGGCAGACTCTCATGTTCTATGGCTATTTGCATTATTTTTTACAATAAGTGTTTTCTAATTACAAATGAGGGGTGAACCCACATATATAGTCTCAAATAAATATAAAAAGTTTTTGAATAATCCCACATATGGCACCTAAATATATCTAGGTGGCTATAATGTTTGCATTTCAAAGGACTATTCCAATTTCTAAAATTACAAGATATGACTAAATATCTTATGGGCCTAGGGGTGGCTACTAGCTAACCTATTGTTGTTGGTATCATGTTTTATTTTTGTTCTCCTCCTCAGTACACACCTCTATGTAGGCTTGATAATCTTTGTCAATATAAGTAAAGCCTAGGATTAATGGTATGAATAGGTCTGGTATATCTTGGATCATCTTGCTATGCTCTATGATTATTGGTTTCAAATCCTTCTCAATTGCCTTGATCTTCTATAATTTTTGGTTGGTAATTCTAGAAAGCATTAATGGTGAGCTCATCATCTTTATATTCAAATCTTAGTGTTATTTTTATTTGATTCTATATCAATTTTAGCTATAAATCTAAATATTACCACCCCTTTGACATGTTTCATGCCACATTAGCTCCAATTAGATGCTTATGGTGCCTAAAAGTGACTTGGTTGCTCAGTTAGATCGAATCTAGACATGTGGCATTCTTTGATTTCTCTTGAGCTCCATTAGATGTGGCTTTATGTGATGACTCATATGTTCCTTTCCATGGAACATTTTTTTATTCATAGTAGGCTCTAGGGTGGGTCTTTTTAATTTGGCTAAGTAAGGGAGTGCCACATGTCACTCTTATAAGCAATTGAGGCGTTGCTTGGATAGGTGGCTCTCTTATGAATGACCTCAACTTTTCTTGGATAGGTGACTCTCTTGTGATCAATCTTAACTTTGCTTGGATAGGTGGTTCTCTCATGAACAATATTGGCTTTACTTAGATAGGTGTTGCTTCCTAATTAGTCTCAACCACTATTGGTAATTCTTTGTTAAATGTGTGGTTTAGAGGGAGCCATGTGTCACTCTCAAAGACAATCTAAGTAATCTCCAAATAAGGCTCTATGGGCATGACACTTGGGATTATCTCATGGGTCTAATGGGGACATGCATCATCAGCACATTGTCTAATGAGATCTAGATTAGATGGTCTGGAAGCTTCCATATGCTAATATAAAGTGGCATCAACTCATAGGTTTGGTGGGGACATGCATCACTTCAACATACTATTATAGGTCATCAAGTGTATATTTAGATATAATTAGTATAGGCATGACAAGTGTCATTATCATGTGAGTCTAGGAGGGACACACATCACATTGATAGGCTCTTGGAAGAGTCCTTTGGATTATCAGGAATGAGTAGTATGGGCATTACAAGTGTCATCACCATATGAGTGTTTCTTCTAGAAGCTTGTCTATAATTTGATGTCCCATAAGGAATCACAAATCACTGTATTTAATTTGACATCATGTGAAGTCATGTGATAAGTAAGTTAAACTTTAGATATTTTAAAGTACCTATCACAAGCAAAATCAAATAAGTTTAAACCAGAACTTGTAAATGAATTCTTTAAACAAAGTACAAGGTTAATTTAGTAAGGTCCATCGAAGTAGGTTTTGTTCATGTGATTAGAGAACCAAGTAGAGAATTCTTGGCAAAGACCTAACTATACATTTAAGTCAATTCATGGTTAATAATTCATTATAAATTCGGAGGAAAATCAAAGTAATCTTGAAATAATCTAGATATTTATAAATGTTGACTTGTATTGCAAGGTGAGTATCTAATCAAGAATTATTTAAGAAATATTAAATCAAATATTCTATGTAGCAAAAATAATTATCAAACTTGGAATGATAGGCATTTTATAAGAATAAAATAGGAGGATCCCCATTATAGGAATAGGGGTAGTTGAGCATCAAAAAATGTTGACCTTTATGGGGAAACATTACAAAATGTTAGAATCTAGATCTGTTGTTCAAAGATGAATCAGAAATTAGTCATCTCACTATGATTTTTAGTTACATCAAAAATGATTTTTAGAACTAATGAAATCTCATAAGCTAGAAATAGATTTAAAATCTTTTATACAAACATACTATGTGTGTGATTTGTATTTTTTTGACCATTGCCATTGGGTTCAAAAAATTTAATCTTTGAAGCTTCAAGACATTAAGATATGAAATGATCTAAGCATTCTTTGGATTTAAGTAATAATTATGATTTGTTTAATTAGGGATGGCTTGGGCATTGATCTACTACTAGCCAGGTGTCCATATCCCTGATAGAGATACATTTGGCTCCATTTTAGGCCTTGATCTACTACCAACCATGTGTCCATAGCCCTAGTAAATATTGCCTAAATCACCATTTATAGATCATGAAGTAGTTTATGATTTCACTTCATTGGTGTATCATATTTTTTGTTTGTTTGTTTATTATATACCTACATTCATAAACTACAATGGTTGGGACCTATAATTATCTAGGTGTAAGGATTGTGTCAAGACATAACTAAATTTTATTCATTCTTAGATAGCAAGTTCTACCTAGGTAATTAATTTATTAAATTTTGTGATAGTAAGATGATATACATAGATTATAACTCTCATTCAAGTAAATGCGTAGTCACTTGAACTATATCGTAGTATCAAAATAAATTGAGATATTCATAACAAAACCAATCTCTAATTAACCCCACAAAAAAAATTTAAATTAGAATAATACTAGAGGATTTAAATCTTTGGAAAACTAATGTTAACAATAAACAATCCCTTCTTCATGTTTAAGACTAGGTTAACACAAATAAAGTCAAAATAATTCCTATCTAAAGGACTTATTTCTACACTATAACACACAACAAAAATTAAAAAAACTAAAATCAAGGAAGTACAAAGTAGGAAAGCAAATAAGGAAAGAAGGAAAGAAAACAACAAGAAATCAAAATAGAAAAGGAAACCTATTTTAATCTTACCTACTCTAAAGCTAAACAAGTCTTACTATCTTTATGTAATTTGGGATAGAGTAGTAGTGAAGTTATGATTCATGTATTTCCCATTGACATGTAGGGATAGGTCATTTCCTTGCATGTCTTTGAGTCTAAAAATGTTTTCTCCAAGTATTTTTGCTACTTGGTAGGGTCCAATCCAAAGGGGAGTGAACTTGTCATGCTACCCTTTTCTCTCATGGGATTTGTACCATAGTAGGACACATTCTAAAATATAGAATTATTTGAATTTGGCTTGTTTTTCAAACCATATTTTCACCAAATCCTAATACTTACTAAATTTTTTCAATGCTTTGCCTCTACCATCTTCTATCTAAATAATGTTTAGGATCCGAGATTGTATTATATCTTCCTCCATGTACTCAAGCATGAACTAATAATTAGGTAACTTCAATGTGATTGGAAATATAGGTTGATGCCCATAAATATATAAAAAATGGGGATGCTTTGAGATCCTACTTATATTTGGTCTTATTTTCCCACAGAGTGAATTTTAGGAAAGACTGCCATTCTCTTGGTTTATTTTCAACAAACTTCTTGATAACATTCATCAAGTTTTTGTTTTTTGATTTTGAAACTCTATTAAATTTAGGGAAGTAATTTTATATATAATTTATGACCATTTGGTTATCATATTCCTAATCAATGAATTTAGTTGATGCAAAGGCCAAGTTATTATCACACACCAGGGACAGGGGTGTCCCAAATTGAGTGATAATTTTTTCTTCTAGGAACTTAATGACATCTATTGTTATATTTTTCTTGGTGGCTAACACTTCATTCCACCTTATGCATTAGTTTGTGGCTATGAGTATGAACTTGTGTTCCACTAAGGAGTTTAGGTTGATAACTCCCACAAATTCGAGGCCTCATTAAGTGAATGGTTTTGCCTCAATTACTAGTTGTAAATACATAACCCCTTTTACTTCTCTTCTGTCAAACACCTGACACTTGTAGCATGTTTGAACATGAGCATGCCATCCTTGAATATAGTTCGATAATAATAGACAGCCCATAGTATCTTATGTGTAGTGGTACACCCTGAAGGATGATAGCTTCCCAGTATATCATAGAAACTATACATTATCTCAGTGGTTTCATATCTGGAAACACACCTTAGGTAGATTCCTTCATATTTATTTCTATAGAGTACTCCTCTTTTGATCATAAAGTGGGATGATCTCAACCTAATGGCTCTCTTTTTTTAATCTTGTTAGGTGTGGAGGGCATGCTCCATGAAGTAAGTAATGAACAATGTCCTTGTACCGATCTCCCTGATTTGCCTCTATCTACAAAATAACAATATGAGGATCAATGTTTGCATTGAGTTGGATAAGACCTTTCACTCTCACTAACTTAGAATATTTTATTTCTAAGTCATATTCCTAAATTTTGGTCATCCACTTCTCTCTTCTTTCCCCAAGTTCATCATATCCTACCATCAATTTGATAGTGGGATCAAACACTATGGCATAGATCTTGTTTCATAAGATGTAGTGTCTGAATTATTTTATAGCCTCTATAAGTGTGTAATCTTTCTTGTCTAGGCTAAGACAATTCAACTCTGCATTCTTTAGGTTGGTGCTCATAAAGGCTATGGGTGCTCTTTTTTGTCCTCCTTCTATGTTAAGAGAAATAATAGTATTATTAGAAGCGAAAGAGTATAGATAGAAATATTTACTAAAATTAATACTTATCAAGATAGGGGCTTAAAAGATGACATCCTTGATGTCCTAAAATGACTTATTTTCCTCTGTACTCCATTATATATTTTCATCTTTCTTTACCATGGCATTGAATGTCCTCACTATTTTTGTAAAATTAGAAATAAACTTTCTTACAAAGTTGATTTTAACAAAGAAAGACATTAACTCTCTATTATTATTTATAGCTTCTAATTTTGAAATTACATTGATTCTATCAGGGTCTATGGTCATACCTTCTTGAGTGATCATGTGTCTTAGTTTTTACCTTCAGTAACATAAAAGATGCTTTTATTGGTGTTTAAGGAGATGACATACCTTCCACACCTTTATGACACTTGTTTTAAATGCATCATATGATCTCCCTTATTCTTAGAAAACATAGTTAGATTAGCCATGTAAACGATAATTTAATTACAATTAATCCATGAAAAGTGTGGTCCATTATTCACTAATTTTTTTTTCCTATGTTGATAAGCCCAAATGGAATCTATTTGTAAGAAAACATTCCCCACTTAGTTGTGAATTCAGTATTCATTATATCATTTTTATTCATGAAGACTTGGTTTTACCCTAAAAATCTACCAATAATGACATCATTCCAAATCCACTTACCAACTGTATGACTTCATCTAAAGAGGGAAGAGGATAATTATGTTTATCAAAATATCTATTTAGGTTTTATCAATCAATATAGAGTTTGATCTCCCCATTTTTCTTCCAAATTGGTACAATATTGGCTTCCCAAATTGAGTGCCTTATAGGGGAAATCACCCTTGCATCAAGAAAATTTTTCACTTATTTGTAAATCAATGGTTCTAACACTAGAGTTGATGGTCTTTGTCTCTGCCTGAAAGGATTTTAGGCTTACTTTAATGGGATAGTGAAAATAATCACACTATTTTCAAAGATATTTAGTTCATCATATGACCAAGTGATGGCATCTTTGAATTCAATTAGTAGAGTAGTCGATTTATTCAATTCTTCATCAATGCACACTAAGCCAATGTTTACCTTCTACTCATTCCTAGGGTCTCCCAAATCTACTTTCCTATAATCCTTCCAACTTAATTTGGGATATTTAACTTTGTTTACATACTTATATTGGTCAAACATTATTTCCAAGGAGATCATGCTTTTCAGAATTTGATTCTCTTTAATCTAGATAAATCTATCTTCATTGTCTTTTCCACCTTCCCCATGATTCTCATCTTGCTCATGCATGATATGAGACTCAAATATGATAGTATTGTATAGGAAGTTGATTATCTACTAGTCATCATAAAATACTTGGAACTAATTGATGTTGTCAGGCACAAAGGGGCATGAAATGATATTCATAGTGAATTCTTGTAGGTTCATGGATTTTGATGGCACCAAGTTAGCTATTAATGGATACAATGCATCTACCAACTGATTTTATTCCCTAGGTAGTGAAACAATATTAAATGAGTCAAAGCACTCAATTAAATCCCATGATCTAAATTTATACTTTCTTAGATAGGAAATATTGCACTGATATCTTATTCTAATTTGATTAACTACTAACTTAGAATCACCATAAATTACTAGTTCTTTAACCTTATGTTTAATTGCAAATTGAAGTCCTAAAATAAGGGCTTCATATTTTGATAAATTATTAGTGAAGAGAACTATAATCTATAAGAAGCAAGATAATATTTACCTTTGGTATTTCTTAGTAAAATTCTAACACCTGAGCCTTGTTTGGCTCATGCACCATCAAAGTGCAATATCCAAGGGCCTTAGTCATCTTTCTCTACACCATCACCTATAACAATGTTAGTAGTTTATAAAGTATAGACACCCAAATTAGAGGATAGGTATTTTACCTTCTCCTTCTTGGTGTTGTATTTTGTAATCATATATTTTTTCTTGGGCTCATGATCAATCCTGATCTGATTGGTGATCCCTCACCAAGGTAGCCATATGTGAGGATAATAAATGGACATGTATCCATTCAAGGATTTAGTTCAATCTCAACTAGATAATAAACCATAATCTTTACACATGTAAATAACCTAAATGTCACTGAACTATTATATTCAATGTTCTTGAGCTAGTTGCAAGTGGATATTCAACAATCCACCTATCACCTTTACCCTTGACTTGTCTAACTGTACTACCACCTTTCATATTTGATTGGGTTTAACCCTAGATTTTCAAAAACTCCTAAAGGCATAATATTAGCTAAAATATTAGAATCAAATGAGTAATTATGGAGATTATTAGCAAAAATTATAATAGTTAACAAGAATGGTGGAACCTCATGCTTGCTATTTTACATCACTATATTGGTATGAGCTTGTTTATCCTTATTGGAGATAGGATTTTCATTCAAGGATTTCAACAACAAATCATATTGTTTGATGATCTATGTGAGCTCATGAATTGTTATATTTTACTTGATTTTATTCATGTCTTCCACTTTATTATATCCAAATTTTGGTGTTGTGTAGGGGGTTTTGGTTATTGGTTGATTCTCCTTACCTTTGGGGTGTGGAGGGTTATTATCTATCCTACTATTAAGAGGTGTGTCTAGCTTATTAGGTGGATTGGAAGTTCTCAAATTTGGGTTTAACCATTACTTCTCAAGGCATATTTTATTGGCTATAACTATTAGAAAGCATTTACTACTTCAACATTATCTTCAAGTTCATTCTCATCTTGGCTGGGAAAGTCATAAGTCCCAACCATGAGAACTGATTTAAGTTCTCTAAGGGCATCACTAGAGTTATTAGAGCCTTTATTGTTGCTTTGTTCATTGGGATTCATGTTGAAACTCTCCATTTGGATCTAATGGCTTCAAATGCATGGTAGAAATCAACACAATCTAGTTCCCCATGTCTATAAGTACTGTGCACTCGACACTAATTAGGTCAAGACATCTCATAAATGTTGATCTCAGGTAATTTACTTAAAGGAGACCCATTTTTATTGTTAGATATATTAAAAATTATATTATACCTTTGTAAGTTATAGTTTCTATTGGAGCATTCAACAATATTTCCCATCTACTTCTTAAGATCTAAAAAATCATTGGAAATATTTTGAATAGTCCTTTGGATTGAGTCTAACTCACCCTTGGGAGGTTTTGAGATCTTTTTTTGAGTGGTATCCTAGAAACAAGTGTTGTTTATAAACACCATGGCTTGATTATTCTAGGGGTGTGCCTTATCACTTTCTTGGTCGAAGAATCCAAGCTATTGATTAGGTGTGGCATGCCCTAGATCTAATTGGTTAAGCACTGGTAATTAGTTTAAAGGGGTCTAGTTTAGATTCATGTTATGAATGACATTTAGAGTAGGAATTGTTGGATCAAAGTTAGAGATAACAAAAGTAGGGTATCTTTGTATATGCATCTACTCATTAATATGTATAACCTCAGCATAAGATTAAGGTAATGTGTTAATACCCATGTCTCTCTTTATAAAAATGATTGTCATAGGATCTAAATAATTTTTGTATATCTCCAAAGATAATTCATCTAAAGGCTTATATGGTGGGGATGTTAGTGTTTACATATTATAGAATCCAAAATTAAATGTCCTTATTAGTTCCTTTAGGTTCCTCTTCAAGGTGGTAAAATATTGGTACATGATCCTCAAGCTAACTACCCTACCAAAATAAGTGATAAAGGTGTCATTAAATTTATTCCATCTTGTGATGGAATTTTTGGGTAAGTTAAGGAACCAGTCATATAAAACATCTCAAAACATGAAAGGAAAGAGGTAATAAGAAACATCCTCATGAATGATGTTAATTAACCTCAAATATGCTTTGAAGGACTTGATATTTTCCTTATACATCACCCTATTAGTGTGGTAAAGAAAGGCATATACTTCTCTAGATTCTTAGGTAAATCATGTATAACTCTAGGGACACTAATGAGTGAACTAACCAACCATGCCATAATTTGTAAAAGGGGTTGTAAATTATATTTTGATAGATAATTGGGTTGAATCATAGAATTTAGATATCTTATTTTTTCCTCTCTCATTTTCTTGTGGGTTTATAGAGATGTTAAAGGTATTTTAGGCTCAGATCAAGACCAAGTTCGAATCCTACATAACTCTAGGATGTGAAACATGTGCTAAGAGCAAAATAAATAAAAGATATACCCTATAGATGTTAAATTCCACAAAGATAAATGCATCTAACATAGGAAAGACTAGATCCAATATCTTTGCCTTGATCTTTGAAGATCTAAGCTCAAAAACTTATAATCTCTCAAAACCTACACAAATATTTGTTAGTTATACACTAAAACCTATAAATATCAATGTTAAACTAACATTTCAAAGAAAATCCATGTCTATCATGCAAAAAAAGATCATTAGAGTGATTTAAAATGACTTAATGCATAAAATTATGAAAAAATTTACTTAAATCTAAATGAAATAGAATAATTAAGATCTTAAATGCGTAGATCTAGTATGAGCAAAATCTTAGAGAATGACATTTACACCAATATCTATACTATTTAACTAATTATACAAAAATTTCTAAAGGTGATCAAAATAACCTCAAATATGTGTAAATAATAAGGCATTTCACCTATCTTTGCATGAATTTAAGCCAAGATCTAGATTATTTTACCAAAATTTGCATAAATAAACACTAATTTTAATGAAATTTTCCAAAGAATGCAAATATTAATGCAAATCCATAGTGTTATTTAATATTATTTATTTAATTTTTAACAATTAAGCATGTGTATAATGAATTACACTAAAATTTAATAAAAATGCATGAAAATAGTTACATAGGGACCTCATTTTAGCACCAAAAATTTCCATCCCTATTGATGAACTTTTAGTACTCCCTGTGTCACTAGGGAACAAAGGGGAAAGTTGAAATTCAATTTAAAGTACTAAAATGACTTTGGGCTTGAGTTGTCTGTATAATTATTTCTTAGAATAGAATAATTGGAAAATATGTGATTACCATGTTGAAGATTACAAGAAAACCTTATTGTAGGGATAATAGATGTATGTGTTGTGACATAATTTCCTACCAATATTTGTGAATTATTTTAATGTTTTACAAATGATGCAAAAAATAAACAATGGATATAGACAACATGATCTAAACTAAGTTGATTCATTGGTAGATCCAAGATAGAGTAGGGTAGGGCAGAAATAAGTTGTTCTTAAGATGAAATAAAATATTGATTTTGCTGACTTGTAAAGTAAATCACGTGGAACTAACATCTATCATCCCTATAATAATTTTAAAAGATGAATAAATGTAGTTGAATATTCTAAGAAAGGATAATGCATATGTTTAACAACATACATTGCATTTAGATAACCCACTTGTAGTAAATTGCACAACACATTCAATTGTTAATGAGAAAAAATAAATCAAGTATACAACTAAATTAGTTAGCCTAGAGTTAAAATCAAACTAAAAAATTCATACATGAAATGTAATTTCCAAATTAGATTATATAAAAGAAACAAACAAACATATAAATCATGAAAATTTAAATGTCACTAAATGAGACAAAAGAATACTACAGATAAACTCTCAAATTCTATTGCTCTTTGCATTAATTTTTGCAATAAGTGTTTTTTGATTAAAAATGATGAGTGAACCCCTATTTATAAGATAAAATTCATAGAATGTTTATATTTCAAAGGAATATTCTAATTTCCAAAATTACAAGATATAACCAAATATCCTTATGGGCCTAGGGGTGGCTATTGGTTAACCTATTATTTTTGTTATCCCAATTTCATTTCATTCTCCTCCTGGGTCCATACCTCTATTCAGGTTTGATAATCTTTGTCAATCTAAGTAAATTTTAGGGTCAATAGTATGAATAGGTTAGGTATGTCCTAGATCAGTCTATTGTGCTTTGTGAGTATTAGTTTCAAAGCCTTCTCAATTGTCTTAGTTTTCTAAAAATTTTGGCTAAAAATTCTAGTTATCATTAATAGTGATTTTATCACCTTTATATTTAACCCTTAACATTTATTTTTATTTTATTCAACATTAATTTGAGCTATAATACTAAATATTTCCACCCCTTTGACATGTGATATGCTACATCAGCTCCAATTATGAAATTGTGGGGACTAAAAGTGACTTGGTTTCTTAGTTGGCTCAAATATAGACATGTGGATTTATCTGATTGCTCTTAGGCTCCCTAGGATGTGATTTTATGTGATGAATCATATGTTCCTTACCACATAACATCATTTGGTTTGTGGTAGGATCTAGGGTGGGCCCCTCTAATTTAGTCTAATGATGGAGTGCCACATGTTGCTCTTACAAGTAATCAAGACCTTGTCTGGATAGGTGGCTCACTCAAGAATAACCTTGAATTTTCTTGGATAGGTGTCTCTCCCATTATAAATGTTGGATTTTATTAGATATGTGAATATCTCATGAGAAATATCAACTTTACTTAGACATGTGTTACTTCTTAATTGGTCTGAACCACTATTAGTTATTCTATGTTAAACATGTGGATCAAATGGATCCATGTGTTGCTCTTTGAAGGCAATCTGACTAATATCTAGATGAGGCTCTATAGGCATGACACTTTGAATTATCTCATGGGTATAGTGGGGACATGTGTAATCATCATGATATCTCATGAGTTTTGGATCAAATGTTCTAGAAGCTTCCACATGTCAATCTAAAGTGGCATCATCTCATAAATCTAATGAGGACACATATCAGTTTAGTAGACTCTCAGAGGTCATCAAGTGGTTTTTTAGATATAATTAGCATGGTCATGACAAGTGTCATCACCATGTGAGTCTAGGAAGGACACGTGTCATTTTTGTGAGATCTTAAAGGAGTCCTTTACATTATCAGGTAGGAGTAGCATGGGCATGATAAGTGTCATCACCATGTGAGTGTTTATTCTAGAAGCCTATCTATAGTTTGACACCTTGTGAGGCATCATAAATTATTGCATTTAATTTGACATCCTATGAAGTCATGTAATAAGATAAGTTAGAATTTGGATATGTTCAAACACCCACCACAAGCAAAATAAAATAATTTTAAAGCAAAACTTGTAAATGAATGCTTTAAATAAAGTGCTAGGTTAATGTAGTAAGGTCCATCAAAGTAGGTTTTGTTCATGTAATCAGAGCATTCTTGGTAAAGACCTAACTACACATTTAAGTTAATTCATGGTTAATAATTCATTATAAATTTGGAGAAAACTCAAATTAATCTTGAAATAGTCTAGATATTTCTAAATGTTGACTTGCATTGTAAGGTAAATATCTAATCAAGAATTGTTTAGGAAATATTAAATCAAACATTCTATACAGTTGAATGACTTATACAACTTGGAATGCTAGGAATTTTGGAAGATTAAAATAGGAGGGTCCCCATTCTAGGAATAGGGGGTAATTGAGCATCAACAAATTGGTCAATATCAAGGACTACCAAATGAGTAACCTTCCCTCAAGTTATACTGAAATGCTAATGTTTGAAGGAATAATGAAAATGGAGCTCCAAGACCCACTAGTGGATATATTCTAAAATAAATTGGTTGGATGGAAAGGCTCTCTCCTCTCTTAATATCATAAACTCCAGATACTCGAAAACTCATTACATAACATACCAACTTACTTTATGTCCATATTATGCATCCCTAATAAGATTGCAGATAGAATTGAGTTGTTACAATGTAGCTTCCTATGGAGCGGAGTAAAATACAAATTTAGATTCCCCTTGGTTACCTAGGAAATGTCTTTCCTACCTAAATCCACTAGAGAGCTAGGTCTTATGTAACTCAAGAGCATTAATCAGGCACTTAGCCAAATGTGACTGGAAAGTGATAAAATAAGATAATTAGTGTACCCATATTATCAAAGCTAGGTACTTATAAGATAGGGAGGAAGAAACATTATTCTAGGAAGAAGGCACCATTGATGGATCTACCTTATGGAAATCCATATCAAAATAAAAAATTCTACTTATAAAAGGAAACAGATGATAGGTGGGAAATAGATAAAATGTTGATTTATGGGATAATCCATGGCTCTCTCATTTCCATCTATCTTCTTCACCACCCTAGAAAAACCTATGATGGATCTTAAAAGACTCTATAATCCATAAAATCAAGGATTATTGGATGATTATTGAATGAATCATAAAGTGGAATAGTCTAACCATAGATTCAAATAATGAGGTAGTTCTTTGGGAAATTCATAATCTAAACCTCAAACTCTAACAAATTCACATTGACATTTATGATTAAGAAGACTCCCTCCTTGGAATGGTAGAGTATAATAGGGAATAATCTATGAAATTTTGGGTTTTGATCAACTTGGGGATAGAGGATAATTGGCCCTATTAGAAAAACCTTTGGATCAATCACCTAACCCCCAAAATAATTGTTTTTTCTAGCTAGTCACTTAAGACAAAATACTTATTATGTAAAATCTAGATAAATATGGCATGTTCATCCCTAATAGGTGAATCCTATGTAAATATATAAAATAATTTGTATCCCATATCTTCCTTACATGTCCTTTTAGGTCTATCATCTGGGATCAATTGCTCTAACTGATCAATGTCTCTTGGGTCAAACCTAGTTCCATCATTGATCTAATCCTAAAGAGTAAACCACCCTAAAACCTATTGTCTTTATATTTTATATGGTTCTTGGCCATCCCTCATTTTTTATATAAGATTTGGTTGGCCTAGAATTCCCATCTCTTTGAAAACAAGAATAATCCCACTAACACATTCCATAGTTTGTGTAAAACTTTTGTTGAAATTTAGAAAATAACCATCCCTAAGGATAAAAAGGTTGATTTAGAGGATGAATCAAGCATCCTTCATAATTGGAACCTTTCCCCCTCATCTCCCCTTAAACAAAACCTTGATAAAATTCATACAAAGTGGATTTTCCCCCTTTATGGGTGGGTGAAATTGAACTTTGATGGTATGGCTAAGGTAGACATGGGTAAGGCTGAGGGTGGAGGTGTATTTAGAGACTAGTCAATGTTTATGATTTATACCTATGTGGGCCCAATGGGAACCTAAGAAAACCATATTGTAAAGGACAAAGTGGATTTTTGGGGTTTCAAACATGAAATTAAACTCAAGATATCTAACTTAGCCATTAAAGGGGATTCCTTAAACATCCTCAATTCCCTAGTAGGTAAAGTTCACCCCTCTCATACCACCAAACACCTCATTTATGACTCCCTTGGACTTATCCATTCCCTTGATAACTTTTCCATTGCTCACATATTTTGAGAAGCCAACATTTTTATAGATGGCCTTGTCAACATTGGTGTCTCAAGAAATGATTAATTATATGGCATGGGCCCATTGGCCTCCCTCCCCATTTCTACATCTTGATTAATAATGATTCATAATCTTCTTATAATCCCTTGAGGGATGAGAACAATCATGAGAATGAGGATGAAATATAAATATATATTTCTAAACACTAAGTGCCATGATGAAGGAATTTATTTCAAATATTGGGTTAGTCAACATCATACTATATGGCATCACATTAATAAATTTTGAGCCACTATAGATTATATAAACTTGACTATCTACTCAAACCACTGCATTTAATCACACTAATCAAATATGAATAAAAACAAAGCAATAGGGGGTGAAAAAGACAAAATCAAGCCAATATCTTGTGTTGATATCCAATTAAATAGAAAATTTTGGCATAAGCTTCATATAGGCTAACTAACAGAGTCTATGCTATGCATTGAATTCCATAGTTAATTACTCATAAAATATTTTACCATGGCATGGAAATATAGAAAAGTGGCATTTAGGGGTCTCTTAGTTGAGATCTCAGAGGTGTTGGTTAGAGAAGTTATAAGAATGGCATGTGAAGGGATGAAGGCATACAAATACAAGAAAAGGAAATAAGAACTCATGCATAAATTCTTGGAATATGAATCCCTCTTTTGGATAGATAAAAAGGGATTCCTAAGATATAAATTTCATAAGGATGAAGGATAAAAATTTGTCTCTAGGTGATGAAATATATAACTCTTGAGGGAAAATTTACCCACATTTTCTCTCATTACTGTCTGCTCCTTAATAATTGTATAGGACACAACATCAGTTAACCATATTTCCTACTTATGCCCTTACAAAACACAACTCTAGGATTCTAATCTAAACCCTCCTTGGACACTATTCATTATGGGATTATCTTCCTTATGTCCAAGAAATTAAAACCCTAGAGAGGCATCAATATCACCTATACTAAAGAGAATAAGGATAAATAATCAGGGGATGACACTGATAATATATAAGAAGGAATGGAGGGTGACCTTTCCCCTCACTAGATTCCCTCAAAAGCCATAATCCCATTTGGGTTGAAGACAAAAAAAGAAAAAATAAAAACCAAGATCTCTCACTTAGGGTAAGAAAACATCTAATAGGGAAAGTGGAAGCCTGAGTGGTGCCCTAAGGATTTGACAACCTTAACTTTGAAATACAAAAGCTGAAGGCTACTAAAGTTAGGAAATAATAAGATAATAGAGTGTTGGAGGAGTAGCCTAAAGGGATCAAGTATAATTTATAGATACTCTGTGATAAATTAAAAATATTGGGCATCATCTAGTTTCCCTCATGGAGGAGTGGAACACTATAAAGTTAGAATTTGACAAACTAAAGAAAACCTGGAGAAATCCCAACACTACTGAAAGAGGTAATGCGAGGCTAGAAGCAATTCCAAGTAAAAACTTAAAGGACATAATAAGAATAACCTTGTCAAAATAAACTTCCCCCCTTAGAATGAAATATAATAAGATAACTAGGATAAAAAACACCAAGAAGGATAAGGGGAGAATGGAGGAGGATGGAAATTTGATAGAAGGCCTTAATGTTTAAACCAGAGGCAAGATCAATGACACCAAGTAGAAGGATCATGAAGATAATAGGAACCCTAATAATATTTATATACAGGTAGGATGCATGGATTCCTTTGATTAAATTTAGTGTAGTTCTATTTTTTATCCTTCTTGGTTCTATTTGCTTTAGTATCTTCATGGAATATTGGTAGAAACGTTTGCTGGTTTTTTGGCCTATTCGGCCTACCTCTCTTTGGAATTGTTTAATATATATTATGTACTTGTTTAATTATATAGTTTTAGGATCCCTATAAAACCTAAAATTTCACCTTATCAAATAAAAAATAATAATCATATGGTGAAAGGGGAGCTTATTGTCACTTTTATCTTGGTCTTACACTATCTTTCCTACTTTATCTTATTACATGTTTTTCTATTTGAACTTTGTTGATGTTTTTTGGTCCTATCATAATTATCATTAGTTTTTTTATATTAATTATAATCTATTTCTTTAAATTAAATCCATTTATGATAAACTAGATTATGCTAGTTATTTGTAGGGTCTGATGTTTCTAGTAGTGTCATAACATAACTTACAGGTATCTTTTGAGTATGGTATTGATGTAGGTGTATCATTTTATATAACTCAAATTGTAATTTTTATGATATTAAAAAGTATTTTATGTCATATTAGTCAATAATAATCCCTACACAGGCTTAAATTTTAGTTTGTAGGTCATTTTGGGATATTTTGAGATTTTCCCACCAAAACCAATAATTCAAATTTTAAATTAGTTTTGGCCTATTTGGTGATTTCTAATGTGTTTCAAGGATAATGTTCCTTAGGTGAGTTATCCTTAGGTTCCATCATTACATTTTAATTTATTTTTAATCATTAATTAGTTATAAATAATTAAAAATATGTATCTCACGTTGATAAGCTTTATCTAATGTGGGAAATGGGCCAAATAAAGCATATTGATGAATCTTAAGGGTAGTTGAGAGACTTTTGTAATATAAAACAATTGAAATATAAGATTAGAATATATATATATATATATATATATATATATATATACCTATAAAAAATATTAGAGGATATTTATAAAGTAAATAAATATGCATAAAAATCAAATTAGTAAGTTTGTGAAAAGGTTATTATTGATCTGCTTAAGAAAATAGAGGTGTATATAGTGTTTTTAAAGAATATATTAATAAAACAAAGTTTTTATGGATATTTGAGTGATATATTATACTATATTAATTTAATTTTTCATGTGTTAAGGTTAATTGAATTTATTTTGTGCTTTGAGGTGAAGAAAATCTAATATTTTTTGTATTACATGTCTAAAAAGGCTTATTTTCACATGATTTTATTAGCATGGAGTCAGGTTAATGATAGATAAATAAATTTATAGTATAATAAAATAAATTTTATTAAATATTATTATTTTAATAACTTTTAATTTGAATTTACAACCATTTTACCATTCTTAGGTCTAAAAACAAGGTTTTAGCAAGTCATAGTCAAGGAAAATTAGTCATTTTCATATACTTTCAAGAATATGGCACTATTTGAGTCATTATTTTAGGTCATTCATGTGAAATAAAGTTTTTTAAAAGTATAATAAAGTTTTTAAGGTCTAAAAGATTAAAAATATTCCTATTTTACTCCTCTTGGGTCCTGTATAGGAGGATAAACCTTTGATAAGGGTTCAAGCCACATAAACTCACTTTTATCCAAAATGAGCAAATAAAAACCTAAAAAATCTTGTGAGGAGTTGTTTAAAAATGGTTTATAAATATATAATTTATTTTATGTCTTGAAACCCTCTAGAAGGACTAAGTGTTCTATTTTATACAAATATAACTTAAAGATAGGATATAGGTTATCAAAACACATATAACTTTTGTTTCACTTGCCTAAATCCTTTGAAACTTGATATTTGACTTGATTAGAATGATTTATAGTAAATAAAATTTGTTTCAAGTCTTGATAATTTTCCAAAGGAAGGTTATTTTTAATTGAGTTTTTTGTATACCCTAATTAGGAATAAAAGAAAGCTTGAAATTATGTTTCAACAACTCTAATTGAGAGTAAAAGTTTGGGGTATTAGATAACTTGTTATTCATCATTAATAATATTGAATAAGTGTGTGGGGTTATATAATAGTATATCCAAGTCAGTATTTAGTAAAATACCCTTGAGATCAATGTGACAGACCTAAGTTAAGGCTATATGTTTTAAAGAAAAAAACCATTACTTGAAGAGTTTAGACCTTTAAGGATCCACTTGCACCAAGTACCCTTAGTTGTAGTTTTTTAAATTTATTTAGGTCTCATTGGCTTATATTTTGTGTGCCAATAGTCCCTTATTAAATATTTAGATCACTACATATAGAGATTACCTAATATCATTAAAAGGATAAATATTCATTGAAAACAAGGCATACATAGATTAAATAAACATCTATATGATTGAGATTCTACTTTAGCATAGATTTGTAGTTTTCTAAAGGAATGGATATAATTGCACATACAAATTTTATTATTTTACTAGATAAGGACCCTAGAATAATTGAATTTGGATTTACATTCACATGATTTATCCCACACACACATTAGTGGGAGAATTAAGTATGATTACATCCCTCTCTAACGTATTGGAATGTATAAACCACTAAATTATTAAATGGATAGTGGTTGAGGTTGATCAAACCCAAATAGCTCACCCAATTTTTAGGTAACCTTGGTGTCAAAAATGTAATAAGACTTTTTAAAAGCAATGATAATGTAAATAATGATTTGTGTATGTGAATAAAGGTGAACATACACAAAATAGGTAAATAAGAGTGCATGCACAATAGTTTAAGGTGGAAAATACCTAAAAATTCAATTGGGATAGTACTAATAGAACATAATAGTACTAGTCACCAAATGGATCTAATATTTTCCAGTAGCATCTGCACAGGGTTTGAGATTTTATTCTATAATAAGAGAGGCTAAAAATATATACATATGTTAATTTTTAAGAGTATGATGAATTTAGTGAGAAACATAAATAAAAATTTAGTTAAGTTTATATCTCCTCTATTTATTTATTTATCAATTTTAAACATAATAAGTGTAATATCAATCTACTCTTTTATGTTTATATTTATATTATTGTAATATGAATATTTATAATTTTATTTAATTTAGAACATATTACTCATAAACTAAGTAAAAAAATCATATACATAGTGAATCATTTATCTATTTTCTATGCACATGATTCTCACAGTACACATGAGTGTGATGTAGGACATACATGTTACATATTCTACATGGACATACATATGTGTGGCATTATTTACACATGAGAGAAACTTTTCTACATTAAGGGAATATTCATACACTTATTAGGTTATTTATGTCTTTATAAACTATTCATTGATCACATTAGATTTCAACACATGACTTGCTCTTTCTTATACTTTCTAGAGTGTTATTTCGTATGGATATTGTGCTTTGCTATACTAGATGATGACATTAATTAATTTTGTGAACTAACATTACGTGTTCAATGCATGCTTGATATTAATTATTATTATATTATGTGATCATTTATGTGTGCTATAGTACATTTTTATGAGTGTATTGAATATGTCTTGTCATGTCATGTGTCAAAGGATCCTGTAAGTGTGAGTCATGTCCATGTCAGATGTCATATCTTGCATGATTATTTGTAAATTGATCATGAAATAGTGTGAGTGTGAGTGTATACATATATGAATAATAATATGAGTTTAGTTATATTATTTATATCATGTATATCTATTATGACTCTTATCATTCTATTCTTAATTAATATATCCACTAGACATTGACACTTGTATGCCCATTATCTTATATTACATGTTTCATACATGTTTGAATCATAAAATAGTTATATGATGACATATATTATCATTTTTTTATACATAATTTACATTATTATATTTTTATATATAATACATGGTGTGTATAACTCATTCTTTTGAGATGAGTGATTTGTAGTATCCACATCTCATATCAAAAGGAGGGCATACAATGTGTTTGTTTTATATATTCAAGCCATGAAAAATAGATATTTCACATGTTAGGTCAAATTATGTGATTTATATGAGACAAATTGATAAAATTGAGACATATGTGTGGAATTATATAGGATTAAAGGGAATTTCATGACATTTTATGACATCATGATAGAAAGATGATAGCATTCTATATAACTTTAAAGTATATGTAGATTAAATTAAGGTCATGAATGTTATTATTATAAACATTTTTATAATTTATATATTTTGGATTGATGTTACTATATAATAAATTTGGATATATATTTAATATTTAGTGTTTGATCCTTATACATACAAACCTATTTTTTTATTTTAATTTTACATATGAACCTATTTTAGGGTTACACTTTGACATACAAACTTGATTTTAGGGTTCCAAAAAATAATTATTATGATATTTGCGGTAGTGAATTTGAGGTTAATATGTCACTCAAATTATATCACTCCTTATTAAATGTTGGTTGGGAAATTATCAGTAACCAATAAATAGTTTTATCAATTACATCTCTTTGGGACATGATCAACCAATGGTATTCTTTGAACCTATTCAATAAGTGGCATCTTGATTCACATACATTTAGGTTTATTAATTCATTTTATTATAAATTTAATTACATTCAATGATATATATTATTTAATATTTATTATAATTATAATAAATTATTCTATACATGTTTTTTTATAATTTTCCTATGAAAAAAATGGGGAATTTGGGGCATACTTGTCAAAACCAAGTGTAATAATCAAAACTACAAAAATTATTATTTTATAATTTTAATTTATAATTTTAAATAATATGTTGAAATATGGGAATATTTATAAACCTAAATTTCATATTATAAACTTTTAAAACATCAACTTAGGCATAATTTAACATATTTGGACCTTACACATTCATTTGGTGCCCATGCACACTTTCCTTTTATTTGTCTACCCACATATTGTCTTGTCCAACTCTATTTATCAAATAAACATATTAAGTATCATTATATTCTATAAAATAACTTTCCAAAATATAACATAGACCTTTTCCATATTCCAAGGCACTGATTTTCACTCCAATGATAGTATTGACAATGACTAGACAATAATGGTTGTTACAAGTGTCTGCCTTTATTGGTAGTGTCCAGGAATAACTACAAGATAATTTTTAATTCTAAATTATCCATTATGTCATAAAATTAATTTTTCAATGGTTTTCCATAGAGGAAAATAAAAAAGAGTTAGTTATAAATACAAATCAATCTTAATGTTATTACTCACTTGGTCACAATTAGATAAATGTGGAATTAATTGATTGCTATTTTATAAATCCACTAGTAATATCTTGATAAAAAATATCAAAGAAATAAATATATGAAATACCATAAAATGAGTATCCCTCCATCCAAGTATGAATACACATAAAAGCCAAAGTTACATGGTGTCAAGTTTTAAAATCCATAAATTATATTAAATTATATATTAATCATGATGTTACACACATAGATGGGATAACTATGTGCAGTTTCAGCCCTCTTCAAATCATTGGAATGTAATAAATGGTAAATCATTTATTAATAAGTGGTTTGGGATATCCAAACCAAATAAATAACCCATTTTAATTCATCTTGTGGTTGAATGCATGATTAGGGTTTTAAAATGGAGGAATAAAATATAGAAAAAAAATAAGATCAAAGGCTATAACACAAAAAAACATCAATAATTATATGCATATGGGTTTGAGAAGTTAAAATTTCACATCATATAGGGATACTACTTATATATCTTGGATAATACTGGTTACTATAGGGGTCATGCTATTACCAACAATCTCTATGCATTGTTTGAGCTACAATTTTTCAATTTGAGTGGTGATAAAGATTACAAAACATAATTAGAATAAATAGATTTTTTTTAGTGACAATACATAAATAAACTAAGTACATTTCCTCTCTTTTAATTTTTAAATTGGAACCATCTAAGTGAAATATAAATATCTTCCATTTTTAAATTCATATTTTTAGGTTAATATTATATTTAACACAATTTGAATTTTCCCTAGTTTTATATTATTTACATCACATTTATCCAAAATAAGTATAGCAATAATATATATTAAAGGAAATATGGGAAAATCATGCTATGATATAAGAAATGTATGATGTATAGACACATGGGTGCATCATGATCACAATGAAAATGTATATGTGATAAAGCATAATAATGTTGTAGCTACATATCAACAATGGATATAGGTTAATTAACGAGTTTTACCCAAGGCAAGAAATATATATAAAGTGAAAAATAGGAAGAGAATTTAACACATGTGTAGAAACAAATAAATAAGACAACTAATAACAAAATAAAAAAATATGGACAATTGCATAAAATACAAGATCCAAGAAAACCTAAAAGATACCATAACAATTATGAAAGAAAATAAAAATGACCAATAAAATGAAAAATAATCATAAGTAAATATAGAAATAAAATTACTCAAGTGTAAAATAAATACAAATTAATGAAATTCATTGAATTATTTAAAGGCATGTCCCTTGATGTATATAGACAATAGGCCCCTAAACTAAGTTCATCCATAATAACTAAGGGAGCTATCCAATTAGATTTAAACTTACCTTTATTTTATTTATCTACTTTTTTTTTGAGTTTATTTTAATACCATATGACCCACATTGAATTCTCTTTATCAAATATTTTAGCTATAAGCCTTCTTAAGGTGATTTCAATAGTTTATCAAGTGTTTAATTGCATGAATATACACTTCATTAAAATTTTATAATTTATGTAATTAATTTTATTTATATTCATTGTCATAAAAAATACCATTAAATGACACATGGAAGAGAAGGAATCTCAACTTCTAAAGGTAAAATTTCTTCCCAATCAGCAAGAGAATAGAGAGTACCCCTTAAAGATATCTCAAAACTGAATTGACATGCCCATAAAGTATATAAATTTTATTTATACTAATATTCACCATGTTTATCAACTAATTTACTCAATTTATTTATGATTTTGTTATTTATATCCTTAACTCAGTTATTTCCTTAAGGGTATTAAGGAGCTAAAAATGTATGTTGAATCTTGTATTTATCACAAAATTATTAAATATGTTATTATTTAAAGATTAATAATTATCACCTCATAAACTTTAGATAAGATATACATTAAACACACTAGGTAAATTATTTTCTACCTTAAATCATCCATATCCCATAATTTTATTGGTAGTAGAATTGGTTGTGATGTTTACACATGCAACCCCCTAGAATATTTTGAATAAAAAGGTAACTATTAATAATTATGGCCCTTTTTTATCCCTCTTACTCCTCAATTATACACCCTAATTCTAGTAATACACTATCTAAAAGAGTTATTATTATGGTAGATCCTAGGGCCTATGTCAAAGATGCAAAAAATAAAAGCCTCTAGATTAAATAAGGGCATAGTAAAACATATGAGAAAGTATTCATTATCACCTTTTAACACAATGAGATAAAATAATAAATTATTATATTGAAAATTCAAGGATTAGGCTTTATGTTTATGATTCAAGGATCTTGTGAAAAATAATCAAGAACCCAAGTTATGGAACACTGGAAGGTGAAAGGGAATGTAAATATTTAAATTACTTGAAGATTATTCATTATTATTTTCTAAGACTAATAGGATTAATCTAATGTGTTTAAATATGGAACTTTTGTTTTTGAATATCAAGTTTCTTCATGAATTTATGGAACCCCAACATCAATTTTTCAAAAAAGGATTCAACACTAGACCCATTATGGAAAAGATAATTTCACCTCCTAAAAATTAATGGGATAAATAAATTTTATCAAGGGTTGGAAACTCCCTTGGTAAGGTGATAAATATTTATTCTAAAACCCACAATGAGATTCATATTTATTATGTAAAACTTTGTGTTCAAATAGATGTAATCAAACCTATTCCTAGAATAATATGGTAAAATATCTAAGTGAAGATTTAAATAACTGATAATGAGAACCTACCTTTTAAGGTGTCTATAGTGCCAAAATCATGGACACCTAGCTTGGAACGTCCCCTTAGCCACTATAATTTAAAAAGAGAAGTAAAATGAGGAATTTTCTATGGTTTAAAAAAAAATAAATAAATTACCTAAGATTGATGCTAATTGGAATGATAAAATTCAAGAGAAAACTAAGGCCACTGGTTTACAAGTCAATCCAAGTTCCAACCCTTTTGATATTTTAGGCTAAAAGGCAATCAACATTAAATAAACAAAGGAATTAAACACATTAGATATATTTAAGGATATTATGGCCATAATTCATATTTTTAGGTTATGGTTTTTTTTTTAAAAATCACTACAATGTATGACTTGGATTTGAAGTTAAAGAAATGATGTAACAAGTTTCAAATTCGTTCTCAAATGTACAAAGTAGAAATTTTTGGTAGGAATAGGTCCACCACGCATCTTCAAAAATTAACTAATGATTTTTTTAATTGAATTTTTTTATGTCTATAGATAACTTTCATGTGTTTTTATATTGTTGTAGCATTTATGCTATGGTGTTTTGAGTGATGAGTTTTATCATCATGGAGAACAGGCCATGAATACTAAACCAACTACATTTATTTATAACCATCTATGTATAGTTTATTATTTATTGGTAAATAATATAATCAATGAGTTCCAATAAAAATATGAATAATTATCTATAATAATATAATAGGAAGATCAAATCTATAAATGACACAAGTTGTTAAAAATATATAGATATTTACACCTATGTTAGGTTCTAAAGGAATAGATTAAACCCATTTTATTAAATATTTTATGGTCTTATGATGATGTAGGGTTAACTTTTTACATCTAATAAAATTTACAAATTCAAAATAACCCATTCTCAATAACGTGTATGGCAAGGAATTTACACTAGAAATTACACAAAACTCACTAACATGAACTTATTCTAATGCTATCTTATCTTATTCATGCCCAAGGAACATCATAAAGTGTCCATAAAAAGATATATTGAAAACATCTAATATCTAATATCATTTATTTATAATTTTCATTTATCATTTATTAAAAACTTAGGAAGACTAATATAATAAGATAAAAAGTTGTAGATATATACATACCATTCTAAGTTATATGTACCATGCACAATGGAAAATACATCCAATCTACAAATATATCATAATGTGATGTCAATTTTTATAATATTATAATAGTAAATATAAAATGATCATTTGTAATATCTATAGGAATAAGGTAAGAAATAATAGCCATAACATCAACATGATGATTATTTTTTCTAGTAAATCTAACAATCTCAAACTCATCAAAGTGGTTGATTAAAATAATCACTAAATCACAATATTGAATTATTTTTATTATTTTGTTTGATAGGAACCAATCACTTGATTAACAAAAAATTGAGAATCACCATATACAATGATATCTTTAATATTGAAAAAACATTAGTATGAAGTTATAGAATCAAATCCTCATATTATTGTATGTTATTTTTCTATGAAATTATCAATCAGTATGATAATTGTATAGTTTGACCTTGGGGAGTTAATATTAAAATACCAAAATTGAAAGTTAAAGAAAATATAGACCCATAAAAATACATGGTATATATATTTTTTATTATCACATAATAAACTCATTGAAAAAGTGTCATCTATAGGAGTATGAACAAATTGTTTCAAAATAATTTGTAGGCCCTATGTTATAAATTTGTTAGTTGATGCCAAACTTTATATTTATAATAATAAATATCCCTTGAGTGGGTATCTATTTTTGGAATCTAACACCTACCTATTCCTCATAACTATTAGATCTTTATATCTCTTAAGGTAAATGTAAATTAACTATACCGATATTTATCCATTGTTGAATCAGTTACCCTTGTACAATGGGCTACAATAATGATGCAAATGATATTATTGTTTTATTTTCTACATGTATTCTACACTTTCGTACATGTCATATTTTTATTAACATTTAATAAATTTATGAAAAACATGATATTAAAACTCCCACAATGTGAATTATAATTGTTACATTTAAGAATTCTGATATTAGAGATTCTAAATGATGAGAAATTTTATAACATAATAATTAAAGAATTGTTATGTACCATTATGAATTTTATTATGGGTCTATATGTGGAGAAAACAAAAATTAATTAATAAAATAGACTATTTAAATAATTAATTAGTGGTAATGGAATTTAGGTTATCATAAATTTAGTACATTGATTTTAAAACTTAAATTCTCACAAACCACAAAACCCAATTTAGCTTGAACTCACAAGTCTTACTTAGATGGGTTCCAAAATGAAATTGAGTTATCTTGGATTAAAATAATGGGATGAAACTAATCAATAATAGAAGTAGGGATTTTTATGTGATAGTATTTTATGCAAGTATCATTCCATAAAATTTATAAACATTTTCCATTTGAATTTTGGATACTTTAGGATTAAACATGCCATTTTCCCATTTGTAGGATTATAACTCAAATCAATTGACTTTTAATTCTATATCCATACCATAAAACAATAATAAGGGGATTGTTAAGGAACATTTATTACATCCTTTCTACATCTAAGGTTTTAAGTTTGCTTGGCATAGAATATTCACTAATGTAAATTCTTTCTTTTGATACACATGTACAATAATGTAAAACATGGGAATTAATAAACATGACATTTAAATATATTATTTTTAGTGTTAAAATATATGATAAATGCGTGTGATTTGTGTAGACACTACATTTTAATCACTTCCATGTTTAAATTGTAACTGATACTACTTTTCACAATCAAAATGCAGATTTAACCAAAAATCATTTAATCATCCCAATGTTTTTGTAATTTGACATGCACTTCATAAAAAACATTGGGGCATCCATAATTATGGTAATGAACCATGCTAATTATTTTATCCTACCAACAATCTCTCAGAATCAACCTTCCCTTCACAAAGTGTCTCATTAGCCTACTAAATCAAATCCAAATAAATTACAAAAAAGACCATAAACATTCCTTCAGACTAATTACCTAATCAATTTATTAGGTTAATTAATAAATTACCTAATTAAAATTCACATTTAATGAGTATTTAAAATTCAATAAATCTAATTATACTTCTCATCCTCCAATTTACCAACTTGGCAAGTACATCATACTAAGGGATAAATATATGGAGTGACATTTTATTCCCCAGTCACATGGGTGGGAGACAAGACCTATGACCTTCACATGGCCTCCTTAATTTTCCTATTTTGATCTCCAAAATGAGATAAATGGAACTAAATGATTCAAATTTTATATAAATATAGGGATTACCCTCTATATTTATAAACCTTCTCTATTTGAGACTTATTATGCAAGAATAATACTAAAATATTCAATTTTTTCAACCTTTTAAACCTCTTCCAAGCCACAACCAAGATACGACACATCAAAAGGTGAGCAAGGGGAGATGATAACCATTTGTATTAGGAATTGATGAAGATATCTTTCTCACATGCTGAGCATAATCACATTTAAAGATAATAAGCAAAAGGAGTCTCTAAGGGATGGTAAACCTCTTATTTCCTATCATTTGATTAATATTTGATTTATGATTTACTCAATCATAATAGAAGGCTTAGATTTATTAGTCCTCAATTTATTTGTGGATTTATTACACTAACATTGACTATTATTTATCTATATTCATATATACATAATGACATACCCAGTGGGACATGTATGCACACCCCACGTTTTCTTTTGATTATTTCTTGACATTTTTACATACAAAAATTTAAAATAAAAAATGGTTGTGAAAACTATTGTAGATTTTGATCTGTTATTTGGATTATTTTGAGTTTTTATAGGTGGTGATGATTTATACTAGATTAAACCTCTCCAAATTTCATTAGGATCTAATTTATATTTTAGGATATATTTACATTTTAGTAACTATCTATGTTTTTAATAAAATTATTGTTAAAAAAACTACATTTTCAAACCTATTAACTATTTTATTCTAAATTTTTATAGTTGGTTCAGATCTGTCTTAGTTAATATCTCTAAAATTTGATAAAAATATGATTTATATTTTAATAAATATCATTAAAACACTAATTATTACTTTTTATGATTGTATATTTATTTATTTTATGTATATTCTAACTTGTTATATATATATTTTTTTTTATTCTCTTATTTTATAGGTTACACTTCCTTAAATAACACTTAAAAAATAAATAAAAGAAAAACACTTTTTACTTGTGTGATTGCAATACCATAGTCAAAGAGTGGTGGGATGAACTAAAGCTAATACTTATTTCCTCCACACATTTAGTTTTGTGTCTTAAAAGGAAATAATTTTTTGATTTGGGTTTTAAAAAAACATTTGTTTTTATCAATTTACCTTATTTTTTAGCATTTTTCAAGTTTTAGCTTGAAATTGTATTTTTTTGTGAATAATATTTGCATGTATGATATCCCCATTTGGGTGACCCAAAATTTTGAGATTTAAATTCATTTTAATCTCAAATATTCTCTAATCCAATTGATACCTTATATGTTTTATTTTTGGGCTTTGAAATTTAGATTTCATCACATTATTTCAAGCCTCTTAGGGTATAGTGATTGGGGCTTGAAATATCAACATTTATCCAACCCCAAACATTTGATAGGGTATACAAATGGAGGACATTTGTCATTATTAGGCCAAAAAAATTTCACTGAGGATAATCTTGTGAAGGTAAGGAGGAAACCCTTTGCGAAGACATTAAATAACATCTTATAAGAACCCATCTCTAGTAATGTTGCTACTTATAAGGTCAGGCTGGCATGGTCATGGTGGGGACAAGACCCATCCCATTGATTTTCCAAGTTGGAATTATTTTTAGATTAATAATCTTTGTGCCTACATACTAAAAGGTAAATCAAGACCACTAGATGAGCCATGTGTAAAATTTAACCCTAGATAGACCTATTTAATGTTAAACTCTTGTAGAATAGTTATAAATTAGCATTGTGAAGTTACTTTCCACTAATTTAT
Organism: Torreya grandis; assembly: GCA_037957365.1. Lineage (NCBI taxonomy): Eukaryota > Viridiplantae > Streptophyta > Pinopsida > Cupressales > Taxaceae > Torreya > Torreya grandis. The sequence continues at coordinate 149,495 of JARHVA010002959.1, read as the reverse complement.
TTAAATAAAAATTCATATGATATGGGAATGATGTAATACTCCATATTTAATGCTCTAAAATATTTGATCTTAGCTAAGAGTATAAATTAGCATTTTTACAAGGAGGGCCTAAAAATTGTTTACAACCTTTTACCTAGATTTATCCCTTTTTGTTCTCTATGTGATATGTTTAAAGTAGGACTTATGTTCTTTTTTATTAAAATTACTTATGTATACAATGTGATGTTTAGTTTTGAAACCAAGAATTACTTTTAAACAAACCAAAACCAATTCCAAACAACTTGTGTCAAAAACTTAGAGTCCCAAACTTAATTTGTAAGATACTTTGACACTAAGGTGAAACTTTACCTATTTTTTGGGGGTGATGTCTTATCCTTTATCAAATAATTATGCTTTCAAATTTTTGTTAGTTTAACATTCCTCAAACAAATCCCAATTATCATTTAAAGCCAATTTCAAAAAAAAAAAAAAAAAACTCCTCAAATTTCTACATCCAACCTCTTTTTTAACTTAAGTCAATACAACTTGGGCCAACCATATATTAGTTTATCCACATATAGCTCATATTTAAACTTAATTCAACCATCTTTATTTACTTAAGTTAATCTAACTTAGGTTAACCCCATTTTGGTTAAATCCACATAAACCAACTATTTAATTTAGGTCAACTTATTTAAATTTAACTCATTTCATTTATCATCCATGCCGAGGTATAACTAAAGTGGAGCTATGTATAACTCTTTTTTTGAGGATAAGGGAACCCATCACTCATTCAAGTATGATGAAGAGGTTGAAGACCCAATTTATCAGCTTGATTATGAAGTGATTACACCTAGTATGAAAACTCAACATACCCAATTTACTCACCATTATTATGAAAACAAGGATGAACAACTTCTTCATTTGTTAAAACATGGTGTTAAACTTACACCTAAGTTTCCAATTAGAAATATGCATTATTTGGTGAGGGATCTTAAAATAGAGGCCCTTGTAATGTAACACAATTTAACTCTACCACATCAAACCACTTATAGTCAAATTCCATATATGGATCAAAACGAATATTTGATCACATCCAAGAAAGGAAAAGACCAACCTATTTACCCATCTCCACAAGCCCAAAACATGACAAATCAACTCGATAAAACAAGCTAGGTATTGGTTAATATTGCTAATTATATAGCCTTTAGGGCTATTCCATATTCAAAACCATAATCATTGCCTCACCATTATCTATTCAATGAACTCTACCACTTATAGATAAAATTAAAGAGGATCCACCACTTTTAATCAAATTGGAGAATGTTGAAATGGGGAATCCAACTTTATAGTGATGATTTATGAACTAATCCTCCTCATAATACCTAACAAAACCTATTATATTATTTTGGCATGCCTTTAACTATATATAACATTCCTTAAATTTCTAAAAATACCCCACATATTTTTAAAATCATTTTATATGTCACTTAAGCTATTTCACTTAAGACCTAGTAAATTTTAGTCAAACTATAACTATAAGTTTCTAATCCACCACCTCAAAAGGTGTTCAATAATCCCCAAGAGTAGTTAATGGGTCAATAATTTGTTGCTCATATATAACTAATTATATATTTTAATCAAAAATATATGCAACATCTTTATTATACTCAATAAACTACTTCCTCAAATAAACACATTACTTTTTCAAATCAACATGTCACCTCTTCTATCAAATAATAACTCCCTCCCACTTCACAAAGGATTCATGTGAATTAGTAACATGTACCTTTTCATACCTAACAATTTTCATACCTATTGATCCATGAAAGTGTATTGCAAGGTTTACATAGTGTTAAAAACACTTCTCATTTTTGGATTCAAAGAATCCATTGCATGAGTTTCTAGTTTTTATATTCCTAATATCTATGGTGGAGTGGCATCCGAGCTATATAATTATTCAAAAAATAAAATGTAAGTGGTTTTCATGTTGAGAAAAAAATATATTATTAGTTAACTAACTCTAAATACATTATAGAGACTATTATATAGCCAAAATAATAGTACAACTACATCCTAGAAAATAGGATGATGCATTAACAAATAACCTCGAATAAGCACATGGGCACAAAAATAAAAACAAATACAAATATATTCCTATGGTGAATTAATCACTAAATAAATAATCTAACATTCTCCCCCGTAATTCAGCATAGCTTAAAGTGAACAAGAGAAAAAGTATCTAAATACCTCAAATTTGTCACATGAAAGTGACTTGGTGAAGACATGTGAATGTTGTTCTTCTGTCAGGAAATATTGGAGATAGATGTTGTGTTTCTATACATTTCCATGAATGAAATGAACTTTCACCTCAATGTGTTTTATGCATTCATGAAAGACTAGATTGGGAATAAGTTTAAGAACACCCTCATTGTTACAATATAGGATTGTAGGTGTCTTTTGTGGTACTCCTAATCCTTCCATTATACGATGTAACCATATCACTTCATAGACAAATCCTCTTACAACATGATATCTTGCTTTAGTGGAAGATCAAGAAACAAATTTTTATTTTTTTTCCCACAAGATATAGGACTAGATCCTAAAAATAACACATATCTAGAAGTGTATTTTTTATCATCAATATTTACTACATGGTCTAAGTTAGAATATCTTGTCAAGAATAAATTATCTTTCTTCTTATATTCTAGGTTTAAGTCCATTATACCTTTGATATATCTTAGTATTCACTTTGATACTTTTCAATGAGACATCTTTGGCTCTTGCATGAACCTTGAAAGATAGCTAACTATATAGCTGATGTCTTACCTAGTATATGTTAAGTAAATAAGACTCTCAAGAAACTAACATTAGAGAGTTATATTTATTTGTGGTGATGAATCTATATGAGACAACTAAAACCGTGTCTCCATAGGTGTAGTAGTTATATTGCTATCCATCATCCTAAATTTATTGATCATTATCTTGGCATATTTCATTTAGGACACAAATATGTGGTCTTCTTTTCTCCATACTTATAATCCAAGACAATAGTGTAAAAGCTTGAGATATATCATGTCGAATGATCAATTAAGATCATTCTTGGTTGCATCTATTATCTCCACTAAAATTCCAATGATGACTAGATCATCGACATATACTATAATAATTACACTCTCTCCCCCTTGTTATTTTAGGTAGAGATTTAGATCATAGGGACACCTCTAAAATCCATGTTGGATGAGATGTTTATTGATCTTTATGTACCAAGATTAGGGATCCTATTTGAGATAATACAAAGATTTTATGAGTTTACATACTTTTCCTTCATTACCAGGTGAGACAAAACCTTCTAGTCATGTCATGTAAACTTCTTCTTGTACATATACATTGAGAAAGGCACTTTTTACATCCATTTGATGGATCTTTCATCTAAATTGTGCAACCAAAGAAAATGTCATTATAATTATTTTGATCTTGTCCATAGGAGAAAATGTCTCCTCATAATCTATGCCTTCCTTCTATGCATAACCCTTTACTAAAAGTCATGCCTTATGTTTGTCAATACTACCATCTACTTTGTATTTCATTTTTTAGACCCATTTGCAATTGATAGGCTTCTTCCCTAGTGGAAGATATTTAAGTTGCCATGTTTTATGTGTTATCAGTGATTGATATTATGCATCCATGGCATCTTTCCAAGGTTTATTCTCTTGAGCTTTTTGAAATGTTAAGGGCTTTACTAATTTTTCAACTGTGCTCATTAGGGCCAAATTAACCTTGTCTTGAGTCATGTTGTGATTTTTTATCCCATTTAGGCATACATTTCACTACTATTTTGGGTTGATCTATATTAACTAACTAATCATCCTCATCATCATTGTCACCTTTACTATGGTTATGACCTTCTAAATTGTCTAGAGGTTTGATTATTGAATCATGTGAGTTTTTGGAAGGTGAATTAGTTTTAATTTTATCATCAAAATGTACATCCCTAATGATGGATATCTTATTTGTTTTAGGATCCATCAGTTTTTATGTTAATCAATCTTTATTATACCCTAAGAAGATATAAGGCATAGATATATTATCTAGTTTCTTCCTCTTCTTTTTAGGAACATGCATATAAGCCTTACATCTAAAAACTTGAAGATGAGAAATGGAAGGTTTATGTCCTATACAGGCCTCATGTGGAGTCATATTATGAAGAGTAGTAGTGGGTTACTTGGTCAATAAATAACTACTATTTTCATTTCTTCTACCCAATATGTGCATGCCAAACCTGAATCTTCAATCATGCTATGCACCACTTCCATGATATTGTGGTTTTGCCATTCTACAACACCATTCTGTTATGGAGTGTATGGTGGATTCATTTGTTGATTAATGCCATGGTCTTTCAAAAAGTATAAAAAGCTTTACTAGTGAATTCTCCCCCTTGATCTAAGTGGAGAGACTTGATTTTATGACTATTTTTAGTTTCAACTACTACTTTGAATTATTTGAAAGTATTGTAGGCTCTGTCTTTGGTCATTAGATAGTAAACCCACATTTTACATGAGTAGTCATCAATAAAGAGAATGAAATAATGAAACCCATAATGACTAGATCTCATGGGTTTATATAGATCAATATGCACTAGATCAATATTATTAGATGCTCTTGAGGAACTTTGACCAAAGGATGTTTGATGTTGTTTCCCTGATAGACAACTAGTGTAGAGATCTATATTTTTTTTCAACTGAGGAAATCCATAGACCATGTTCTGATTACTGAGTGCTTTGAGGTATCTGGAATTGACATGACTATATTTATAATACCATATATTATCTGAGTTTGAATCCCAAGCTACAAGTGTTTGATTATTTGATTGAACAAAGTCAAGTTGGAACATTTTTCCAACTCCTAAGGCACATACAAATATTCTTAAGTTTTTTGAATTATATTTGATCAAACACATCTTTTTTCCACTTTTTCAATCAAATTCAACCTTGAAGTTGTGTTCAAGTAGTTGATTGACTGAGAGAAGATTATTTATGAGTCCTGGGACAGACAATACATCTGATATTTTACAATCATGTTTTCTAAGTGGTAAGGAGATATTGAAAATGCATTAAACTTGGTAGGATGAATCATCACCCAAAGAGACATGATATTTTAGGGAAGTCTCATTCATGATGTATAACCAATCTTATCTTCTAGTCATATGTTGAGTTGCACCTGAGTCGACATATGAGATAGAACTTTATGATGTTGATTCATCATGAGACTATGTAGCATATAAGAAGTCCTCATCAGAGTGGGTGTATTTTTATTCAACAATGTTGCCTTCATGATTAAATTTCTTCTTCTAATTCCCTTTCTTTTTTCCTTGTCCTTTATGTGGATGAGATGACTTTTGGTGACTACGCTTCTTGTTACAAGAAGAGCCTTATGTAAATGATTTATACTAACAATTCTTTAGCTCATGGCATGTGTTTCCACATATAAGGCAAACTTTTTTTTAATCCCCTTATTAATTAAGCTATTGATCTTGATTTGGTTTATAATACTTGATCTAATTCTTTATTTTTTATTGATTAGAGGCAAGAGCATGTTCTTTTAATTCTTCTTCTTCTATACACATAGACTCTTCCTGTTGTAACATGTCTACCAAATTATCACAATATGGTTTCTATTATATGACTATCAAAGTAGTCATGAATATATTATAAGATGGTGGTACTACTCTCAAGACAATAGGTACAAGAGATGCATCTAATATTGTTTCACCCAATGCTTATAATGAGCCCTCAGAGTAGCAACATGGCATAGAAAAGCTTCCACTTTTTCACTAGAATTCAATTTAAGGGAATGAAGTTAAATCTAAAAATGAAAAATGGTTCCTTAATTTTTGGTCCCATAGACTATTAGGATCTTGTCCCAAGCATATTTTACTATTTTGGCCTCATGGATATGACGTTATACCTTATTTGATACTCCAAACATGATTATCAACATTACCTTCTAATTGGATTTGTCAAACTTATTTTGATGATCAATGTCAATAGAATGTCACGTAAGAGTTCCATTTACAATAGGCCAAATGTCTTCAAATTCTAAATGTGTCTTAATTTTAGTTTTCCAAGGGGCATAGTTATCACCGTGAAGAAGCTATGAGTTTGGCAGAAAGAATTTTGGCCCATTTTTGGCCATTATGTAGAATATGACCAAAGGTGATGGATTGGTTCCTTATCACTCTAGGTATCAAGTTCTCCCTTTATATATATAGTCATTTCATTATGCAATACCTTTATTTATACACACCCTTCCTTTATACCCATCGATACATAGAAGAAGTTTTCCCTTTTTTTTACCTTATAGTATGTGAAAGAAGCATAAAAATACATGAAAGATTCTGGTACATGGTACTTAGATAGTACTAAAAAGTGTTTCTCCAATCACTAGCACCTACTTAGATGGATTTTCCATATGCATGCATAACTTTGATATATACTTGGAAATACCACTAGTTAGCATTTACATCATTCGATTGAAATGAACATATAGATGAAGGGATGGCTATGAGTTCATGTGCCTTTATTTCTCCCCAATGATTTATAGGGATGATTACCAGACATCATTTTTATAGTTATGTTAGGCTATGGATTCAGTAACTCAAGCATGATGACTTTACCCATAAACGTGAGTATGAGGAATTGCTTGTACCAAACACTACAATTGAGTTTGAAAACTCATGACTTTGTGTAAATATGTAAAATAATTACAATATTTTGAAAAATAAAAAATTACAATGCTTTTTATAAAATGAAAAAAAAAATTATTTATTTTTGTTTTGGGCTCTTTGGTCTCTTTTCAACAATTTTTTTACTTTGTCATTCACCCTTTTTTAGTACATTCCTAGCTAAATTTATCTAGTTATGGTTAGAATTGTTGGAATTGCCAAATTTAGAGGAATTACTAAAATTTTTTAGGGGATTTGAACCTCCCACCTCCACTTTAATATAAAGCATCCTCACCAACTAGCATATGCATTAATATATGTGTTAGTAAGATAAAACATGTATTTAAAGGCTTTAAATTATTGTTTTGAAGATAAAACCACTAGCATAGCCAATACTACAAGTTTGCTTAAGAGGTGGTTTTTGAAAAATTACATCAAAGAAAATAATATGTGAGTAGTTTGGAGTAATAAATAGGTGGTTTTAAATGTTTAATGAAAGGTTTCCAATAACTAAAGACTGATCTTTTTTTTTTAATTCTTTGAGAGCTTAAAATTTTTTTTGTTTTTTATTTATATACCAAAAAAAGAATCCACCAACATTACACTTTAGTCCAATTTAGTACATGATGTTCGCTTGCCACTCTGATCAACACCTTTGTATTTTTTCAATGGTGATTTTTATTTATCTTAGATACTCCTCTACCTATAATATCAACTAGAGTTCTCGTTATTGCATGCTCCACTAGGTGAAAAGAGACTCCACGTAGTCATGGATACATGGACAACAAGAAATTATAAATAATTGAGTACTAAAGTGCAAAAATAATCTAACCATTGAAAGAAACTATGGTCTTGAAGATTTTTTGTGAAAGATGAAAGTAATCTGAACTAAGTATAGTGAATTATGATCAAAACCAAATATAGCATGAATCTTTTCAATGAAAACTAAAGTATAGTGAATTGATCAAAAGAAAGAGAAAATAGGAAGGGTAAGGAAAAAAGAAGGTGAATATTTTTGATCTTCAATCTAGACATTATGACAAAACTTGAATTTCATCAAAGGCATCCACTCAAACCAATATATGACATGAAATAGCCATAAGCACATATCCTATCATATACTAATCAAATGTCTAAGGGTAGTTAAAATAATAAAAATAAGAAACTAGATTCAATTTAAGGATTTACTTCCACAATACAATTACATAAGCACATCTTGAATAAAAATAATGGGAATGAAATGAATCTAAAATCCTTTAATCAACCTAGCATAATCTCTAATAGAAAACTCTTCATTAATATTTGTACATCTATAATCCATAAAAATAATTCAAATCTAAACATCAAACTAGATATTTGAGGAAGAAGCCATGATAACAATCACATAAATAAATTTGTAATTATCTTTGCATAATTCCCTTGCTTGTATTACTTTCTAAAAATTTTACATAGTTTTTTGATCTAAAACTTCATCCTTTTTAAAAATTACAATACCCCTTTTTATAAAAAACCTTGAGGTATGTCATTTAGTCACTATCAAATGATAATTAGCCAAGTGTCAAGGACGATTGTCCTTCTACAACATTCTAAAATTGGACACTTTACAAATAGACTAACCTATAATCAATGTGCTTTATAAAGTTGTAAATTATTTTAAATAGTAAAATATTCCCTTTTCAAATTATGTACATGTTTTTATACAAATGAATATTCTAGGTCAACATAATTGAATTTGAGATACTGCTTGTTGATTTTGCTCCAGGATCTTCATTGCTTTATCATGTTTCTCACCAATTAACCTAAGATTGATAATTGGCTCCATGAAAAATTATTTTTCTTTTCCTATCAACTCTTTGAAGTCTTTATCAACCCTATCTAAGGCTTCCTTGATTTTCTTGGAATCTCCTATCCTTTCATCTATAGATAAGATCATGCCCAAGATTATTTTATTATCTACCCCTATTTTTCCCTAGATTTTATTCTTCACCTCCTACATGAATTGAGTATACCTATGTTGTAAATCCTCATCTATTATCAAGCTAATGGGACTGAGGGTATTTGGGTCCTTGATTAATCTCCCCAGTATATGCACCATCTGGTTCTCCAATTACTTGAACCCTTTAGAAGGAATTTCCATGCCTTTGGAGTGTTTGTTCATATCCTTAATATTCTCTATCAATATCACCATATCCATATTTAAATGATCTAGGCTAGCTATTTTAAACTTAATAATGTAGTCCTCCATCAATATTTTGATAAATTATGTTATCTTATTATATGAACCCTACCATTCATTCACTTGGTTCATATCTATATTACTCTATTTGCTCACCACATATTTATTAGACCTTATTGACTTCATAGAGATGAATTTATCATACATATTTGTTTCAAACTTATTGACCATATCCCCTAGAATAGACATAATGGACTACTCCTCTAGGTTATTTTTTATTACTTTAGCCTTTTGATAATAACTTGAAATATTTTTGACTATGATTATGCTAATTCTAGGACATATTCCTTAAAAATAGGATCTTCACTTGGCCTTTATCCTTTTTTTAATCTAAATGAGTTAAAGGATCTACTTTTTGATATAGAATCTCTCCACCACCTTCCAAGACTATTTTATTGATCACTCTTTACAAAATGGTATTACCTAAACCTGACCCCAACTAAATATTGGGTTACATTTGAAACGAGGTCCTATACTTATGATTAGACTACTGAATAATTTGGAATATCCAATCTCCTTCCTCTTCTTCTTGCAAAGTAATAATCCAAGGTTTCAATTCTTTTTGCAATGGGATGTTAGTATCTTTCACCATGGCCCATGGATTATGAATAGTAGGAATATTCTCTAAACTTGTTTCATAAATGAACCACTCAAGAATAAGTGGTCCATATTATATGTTTTCCTCACTAAACAATTTGAATTCATTCAAAGGAGGTATGATAGTCACTTTAGGTTTCTTAACTTTTGAGACAATGGCAATCTCAACTTTCCTTTTAGAAGTATCAATAACCATCAATTCCAATGAATTTCCCTTATCTTATTTTACCTCTTTATCCTATATATCTAAATCTAGCTCATATATCATAGATAAAATTCTAAGTGCATATTTATTAGATTCATTGGGATCCAATGCTATCCTATGAACCTCCTATTGAGGTAAATCTTGTTCTGCTATCTTGGAATATTTAAGAACTGATAAACTTAAAGCGATTTCATCTAGTTTTTTCTCTTTTGATCTATCCTCTATTTAAACTTATAATATGGGAAGCTTAGAATAATGAACATTGATCAAATGATACTACCTTTGGCTTAAGTTCCATCTATCCTCCATTTGATTGTCCCTATTCAATCTTGACTCATGGATTATGTTGTGCTCTTTTAATCTCCTAGTCACTTCAAAGTAAGAGGATGATTTTGTGTATATAAAATCAAATACACTAGGGTAATGTTCATAAGTCACATTCAAAATGCCTTTGATTCTCAAATGTTCCTTTACCTTTCCATAAGTATCCCATTGTTTAAGATCATCAATTTGAAAATTGAAATACAGACTATGCTTTGAGGTAACTTCAATGTGATCCTACTATCTAAAAGTGGTCTTACCAATTGTCATAGGAAAATTGTGCATGAGTCCACTTCTCTTAGTTTTATAAATTTCATCTATCCCATGGAACAATTGGTAGGCTACTTCTTGTTGTACTAATTTATTAGGTACATGAAATAGTAATTTGAGAGGAGCATTTAAGGTTCATTCAATCCTTATGATTGTGAAATTAGGATATAATCATATGTCCCCCATTGTTTTAATAGATTTATTGATCAAAGGGCTTACTCTCTCTATAGGAATACTAGTTATAACTTCACTTAATGAAGGGTAAACACAATCATAAATAAACTAGATGTGTTCTCTATACTTATAGATGTGCAACTTTGAATAGTACTAGGATATAGTCTGGGTGTTATTTAGATACCATTCTCTTTGATTTGGGATCTTTGTGGTTGCACATAGAGCATCTAATAAATAGGACATCATGTAAAAATCATTCCTCTTATTATCCTTGATTTCATATATCTATCTACTTAGGGAGATGTCGATTATCTCACCTAATTGAGGAACCATTACTTTTTTAATGATAAAATACACCATGGGCACCCATATTGGATCTACATATCTATAGTTGTACACCCATACAACTTATTTAGCATGTTCGTGACCATCCTAATTATATGTATAAATTGATTGATGGGGATGTTCTTAGTAGGATCCATAATAACTTGGTTACTACTTCTAACCACATAACTAAGGTATCTATCATGTTGTGCTTCTTAACCCATGAACTAATGGAGATTAGGTCAATGTAGTTCTTTGTCAATTTGTAGTAAGACTCAAAGGTAATTGGGGTTATGTAATAAATTTTCCTTAGACTATGTTCATTAATAAACATACCCTTGTCTATTTTAGCTTCTTCAAAAATTGGAACAAGGGTATCAATACAATGAAGTACCTCTAGTTTACCTGCATTATAGTGTAGCCTAGTCATTTAAATGGCCACAATGATGTCATATAGTCTCTTTGTTGGGATGATCTTCTCTTCCTCCTTGGTGTTAACTAGTTATTTCTTAATTGTCTAGAATTTCTTAGAACAATTTTTATCCCCTATGTTCAAATAAGTAGCTACGAGTTTTGTGTCCTTGAAAATTTGACCCTCTACATCTAAAGTCAAATATAGTTCAAAATCTTACTTTAAAACAAGTTTATGGGTCACCATTGCTATAATACCAATCAAATTATCCTTTTTCAAATGATAATCCAACTCTTCTTAGCTCAACACAATGAATTAAAAGACAATATAGCATTTTTTGTACATTGTAGGGTTTTTTTGGAGGTTTACACAGAGCTCTAATGGTAGCAAACAAATTCAAGATGTGTGTTTTAGTGACATAGATTGCATTTAGATTGAACATTTATACCTTTCGCATGCTTAGGTCCACAATATATTTTAGTATAATTTTTTCTACCTATATGGCCCTACCATGTCATGTTCATTTATTTAAAATGTGATCATTGTCATTTTTTGGACACATGTCATCATTTTGTGCCTCTTAAATCTTGATTCAATTCACACCATTGATCTCTTTTTTAGCCTTATAAGCTTGAATTCATCATGGGCAATTTATCCTCCTATTTTTTTTGGGATTTCACCACTTGGAAGCTCCATGGGATCTTATGTACTTTGTAAATAGTTCTCATTTCTTAAAAGCTCTTGCACCACATGGAAACTTCTCATTCAATATAGACTCTTTGAAATGTTGAATTGCTTTGAACTATTGATCTGTTGGATACACAATCACACATGGACTATTGATTATATGGTTTATTCATATGATCAAGCATGGGGCATTGATTTACTTGATCAATCATTAATATTGTATCATTTTTCACTCTTGCATTTCACCTTATGATCCCTGACTTGTTAAACTTTACTCACCATTAGATCTTTGATTTGTATCCAAGATTATGATAATTGTCATTATCAAATTTGATTTTATAATCCTTTCACACCTTCATTCCATACTCACCATTAGATATCCATTACACAATTAATGTATACCATTGATCTTCCATTTGGTTCAACTTTGACATTTTGACTTGGGTCATCATCTGCATATCATTGATCTTCACTTCAAGCTCTTGATATTTTGCCACTTAGAAACACCACATTTAATTCATTAATATGAAGTATTAAAATCAATAAATTAAGGGTTTAGATACATAGAGACATATGATAAATTTTATACTAATATTTTAGATGTATTAATAAACATAATTAAAACTTAAGATAAAATTTAAACTAGGCCTAAAATATAATAAAATGATCCCACGTAAATATGAATCCTTTTAAAAATAAAAAAATTAGGATAAAATACTTAGGATAAGGTTTTTTAACATTATTTGACATTGGATTCAACTAATTAATTAAAAACTAAGGGTTAAAAAGGGTCAAATTAACATTAAGTCATAAAACCCTAAACACTTGTTTATTATGATGAATATCCATTAAACATGTAACATAAAGGTACATGAAGCAAATGTTAGCAACATTGGATGAAGTCAAAAAAGTATTAGATTTAAACATGTCAACTAATCTAGATTGATCATGCTATTAATTAGTCTATTTTGATGAATTTGAATGCCAATTTATAGCACAATTTGTAAAATTAAACAAGGGTCCTGATTTTTCAAAAATGGGGGTGTGTTGACCTCAACAATACACTAATCAACATAACCTTCCACCACCTAGATAATAGTTTATTCCAATAAAATACAATATTCATAAATTCCATATCCTAAATTAGAATGTAAATAGGGTGTATATCCCTACTTATCTCATCCCCAATCAGCACATTTATCCCAACTAGGTTCATCCCTTGTCTGGTTCTCAATATCTAAATTTTACCACTTCTCAAGAGTTCAAAGAACTAAAATAGATCATCTTATGGAGATAAGTAGGGAAATAAGGTCAAAATTTCAAACTATATAATATTTGATCGTATCCTTTTAATATGTGTTACATCCAAATCCCATACCCACATCATTTTCAGATGCCTATGGTTGACAAGTATAAAGGTAAGGGAGATCCTCGAGAGAATTTAAATGAGTTATTTATTTCTTGCTATGAAGTGGATTATATCAATATTTATTTGATGTGGTTATTTCCCCAAACTTCTTCTAGGTAAGTGATAAAATGGTTCATGAATATTCCTAAGGGATCACTGAAATAATTTGATGATTTATGTAAGAAGTTTGTGAAACATTTCTCCTACAATGTGGAGAATGAATTAACTATAGTTGATTTGTGTAATACCAAAGAATAGGGGGTGATAAATTTTATTTGAATATCTATAAAGAAGGTGAGATTTAGTTATTATAATTCCTTATAAGCTTCTTGACAAGTAGTTGGTAGGTATTTTTGCTAACCACTTACAAAGTGACTTGGAATACAATATTAGACTACAATGTGCCATAAATTTAAAGTACATTGAGAAAAGAGTACAGATTGAGAAATCACTCATTTATAAGGGTACCATTAAGACATACTCACAAAAAAAATCATGTCCTTCAACACCAATCCAAGTTAGTCTTCCTCAAAAGCTAAAACCTTTCAATCATAATAAAAACTTTGTGGGAAACAAAGTAATAGAATTGAGACATGTAAAAATGGTGAAAATACTACCTATACAAAATAAATCTTCTTCAAAACCACTCACTTTACAAAGATAACTCCCCCAAAGGAACTATAATAGATTAAGACATATTTATTACCTTGGAGAACCCTTTGAAGTGGTATTCCACAAATTGGCTACTAAAAACATAATTATTTCACCAACTACTTGAGCCTTTCCAAAGGTCAAATAAAACCCACTTGGTATAGAGATGATGAATATTTTGAATACCATAACGTCAAAGGCCATAATATTTACAAATGTGTGAAAGTCAAGAATTACATTTAGGATATAATAGACCAAGGAGATATTCAACTAAACAACAATGCTTTAATCTTCAAATAAAAATATAGGTATATATCAAAATCCATTTCCTCAACACCAGTCTACCAATCCATGAAAACCTCCTACATAACAAAATCAAAACAAAATAAATAATTACAATTAAGGATAAAACCAAAATAAATTGAATCTTAACCAATATCAAAATAACCATTCTAGTCAAGTTAGTTACCATAGTGTGCCCTTTGACTATAACCATAATATTGGTCATATCACAAGTATTCAAGTGGCCACTATTTAGGTTAACTCTCACTCCTTTTCCAATACCAACTACTATTCCATTTATATTTTTAGACCTACTCCTTCATTTTTAGATAAACCACATTTAAATATAACTATAAAAACTATTAATTGACTTCCACATCTTGCCATTCTAGGACCTAATCCTAATTATGATAATTATAATAGCCCTCATGTACCTCAATATTTCAAAATCATCACTCGACTATTATAAATCACTCTTCCAAGTCCATCACTTCCTCCTTCCAATTCTCCTATTCCCAATTTTTTACCTTCAATACCTAAATCAATTCCTTTTTATAAATAAAATTTGTATGATCTTAAAGAAAATTTTATCAAAAATCTTATGTATATTTCAATTCTAAAACTCTTATGTACATCCAATCTTCAAAAAAATATACAATTCAACCTTTTAATACAACCAATGGTCCCAAATAATATTAATCTTTATAAATTCTAAGCACTTTTGGGCCATTTAACCACATCAAAATAGTTAACCTTTGATGCAAGTGATATGTCACCCCTTGGCTCACATCATAACACTCTTCTTTTTATGAAATCCATAATTTCCCAACATAAGATTAAATAGGTCCTTATAGGCAATGGTTCAATCATTAATATATCCTTTTGGAAGATTGATAAGCATTTGGGTTATAATAGAAAAGTCAATTGTCCATATACCATTACAATTAAGGTATACAATAATGTGGAGATAATCCTCTAAGATAAATTATATGTCAATAATTATTGTGCCCATCATCCATGAGACCTTGTGCCATGTCATAAACCTCAAAATGTCATATAAACTACTCCTTGGGAGACCTTGGATACATAAAATACATGTAGTTCCTTCTACCCTTCACCAGTGTTTTAAATTCCCATATTCATGGATGGATGTCACCATTCATGGAGATTTTCAACCATATGAGTATTGTAAGCACCTTGAAGTTGAATTTTATGGTTATAATTATTATCCTAGTATGGGTTAGGTCCTTAATAATTATAAGTAGGTAGTTCCAAATTCACCCAAAACCAACTATATTGACCCCACTACTCTTGCATCTACTTATGTCACTCATATTCCTCTAATTTCTCCCCACTTTACCATTAATAATAATGGTATGGGTGAATATTAGATAAGCAATGCCTTTCACATAACCATGTTTCTCACATCCCCAAAACTCTATGGTAGGCCCAACATGGAATTGTGTGAGAAGGTTGATCAATGAACAAAAGACCCTATTACATTTATCAAGGAATGATACCCTCAATTAATCAAACCTTTAGATGATTACTGGCTATATATTGATGACTTTTTTGATTGTTTTTATCATCAAAAATATCCAAAAATTAATAAGATCATGAATAATCAAGGATACAAAGGTAAAGGTTTAGGTCCACAAGAAAAAATGAACCACCTCCAGTAATAAAACACAAAGGGTTTTAAGGTTTTAGATATATAACACTTTGAAATGAACCCTTAGATTTTGAGAGTGACTCATCCTTATTAAATAAAATGAACAATGTCAAAAAAGACATAAATTCCAATCATAGTGTATAAAATGAGTTATCTGATACCGATATCTTTCATAAACATGACATTTTTACCATTACTACCATTCATTCCTATTCCCATTTTATCCTCCATTACCCCCTATTTGATTGACTAGGACTAATAATATTCTAACATAACATTGGATGAATTTGAGAATGAAAAATCACTTATATAATTATTTGTCCTTTAGGAAGTTTTTCACATTAATGACCACAAACAAGGCTTTGCATTCACACTTGACCTTACCACATATTTTTGGGAACATGTGAACTCATTTTGTCATAAAATATCCAATTAAATATTAAGTTACCTAAGTGAAAACCTCTCTGAAGAACATATGGACTAGGGAAAGAGTAAATAAAAAGACTAGTCCATGGGTGAAAATACATCCCAGGTGTTCTTGGATAAGGGAGTTCACCTTTCTCCAATAAATCTTTAGATTCCATCTAGCCCATCTATTTCATGTGAATCTAACATCAAATTTTTAGAACAATAGAGATTATTTGAACATTTATTTAAAAATCATCTTAAGCCTTTGATATAAATAAATGACTTCAATTCCTCCTATATGGGTGAGATGCATAACTCATAATTAGATGGAAAAGATCACTATGATTCCATTCCTACCATTCTATATGATGGTTACACATTCCTTGTGTAAAAATAAATATAAATTAACCTTGAGACCAAAGATCATTCATTTGGGGGCATCTCTCATGACACAAGATCATGAGCTCATTCTTTTAATTCTTTAAGAATTTATCAACATATTTACTTAGTCCTATTTGGACATGCCAAATTTAGATCCATACTTAGTGTTACATCATCTTGTCAACCATCTAGATTTTAAACCTATCAAACAAAAATTGAGGAAGATACATCCCCATATAACAATTATAGTAAAAAAGGAATTAGAGAATTTTTTTTATCAAGTTTTATCCAACCTATAGATTATTTATATTGGATTTATAATATAGTCCTAGTGAGTAAGAATCCAACCGAGATCAAAATTTCCAAAAATTTATGAAACATCAATAAATCATGTCTAAAGGATGATTTTCCATAGTATCATATGATATGATAACCCTTATGGATGGTTTTTAAAGTAAAAACTAGATTATAATAATACCATAAGATAAACACATGACTACGTCCAAAACTCATTGAAGAAAATTCTCATACCAAGTCATGCCTTTTAGCCTCAAAAATGTTAGTGGTACCTACCAACATGGTATGTGTTGAGACCAACACCCCCTATATTTCTTTTTTGAAAGGAAGACCCCTGTATTTGTTTCCAAAAAGTCTATATTATGGATTGAATGTGAAGAGTTATCTTATCTTGGATTTTATAGGCAAATTGATTTTAAAAGGGGAACATGTGCTTTGATGTATTTGATCATGTTTATGTCTCATGATTCAAAATTGATAATAATTATCTTCAAGGTGATTAGTTACAAGTTTTATGGAAGAAGCTAGGGTTCCTAAGGAACAAACCCTAAGGGGGTTTAAATTTTAATATTCATGGAAAATACTAGCGGGAAATTTTATTTCCTTTTAATTAAATGATCTTAAGTCTAACTTTATATTAAGCTTCAAATATGTTTTTTCTTTAAAGCATGACTGAATATTAATATAAAACCTTAGGCTAAAATTTATACATGATCAGGTATTAATTTAAAGCTTATGCACTTTTATAGATCTAACTGTAATCACTTGTTTGTTGATTTTGATTTGATGATGTGATAAGACCAAAGTCTTTTTAAAAAGACATATAGTTAATGATTTGGGCATAGTAAGGATCTAATGGTGATAATTTGCTCATAGGTTTTGATCCAATGGTGTGAATTAAATATGATACCCAAAAGGACATTAATAGCTATTAACCACTCAAGACTTGATCTGATAGTTCACATTGCCTTAGAGATTCTAATATAATGGTGTGCATCAACCTAAAAGCCTCAACATCTCTTGAAGGATTTATGCATGGAACTCATTCATGGGATTAGAAAATTTTATTATCTTAAAATTGATAGGTTTGCTCCCATCATTTGATGTCTAGGAAGATGTATTTGATGGGACCAAACCCATCAAATTTAACATAAGATAGAAAGATTCTATTGTCTTAAATTTGATAGGTTCACACCCATCATTTGACATTTGTGAGGATGTAATTGATGGGATCGAACCCATCAAATTTAAATTAAACAATCCTAGAAGCATTAAGGTCTCCTAAAGGCTTTACATGTGGCAATCAATCATTGGACTAGAAAATTCTACTATTTTAAATTTGACAGGTTTACACCCATCATTTGACATCTGTGAGGATGTGTTTGATGTGGTCAAACTCATCAAATTTAACATAGACAAATTTTAAAGCCTAATAAAAGGGGGTATTTCTAAAAAACCTTTTAATAAATTCATAGCTTTTTACAAAGACAATCTTAGTATATAAAGATCTTAGCCTAAGTCATTTTGTGTTTTTTAAACATAAAATTCCAAATGACATTTTTAAACCTAAGATTTATATGATCATGTAACTAATTAAAAGGTAATCATATTACAATATCTAATGGTGATCACTTGTTCATTGGATTTGATCCAATGGTGTATCGAGTCTAAAGCCTTTTAAAAAAATCATGCAATTAATGATCTAACCCTAGCTAAGATCCAATGGTGATCTCTTTCTCATTTGATTTGATCCAATGGTGCAATGAAGTTGAGGAATTTTCAAAGGCCTCATGAGCTACCACGTGACACAATAAATAATCTCAAAGATCAAGAAACAATGAAATGTAAGGACCTAGATTTAGATTTTCAAATCAAAATAAAGGGGACTTTTGAAAACCAATAGTCACTCTTCAAATGGAATTTATGAAAGTTAACGTGAAAGGCATGAAACCCTACAACATAAGCTCCACATAAGTATGGAGGATCCAAATGAAAGATATCTCATTATTGAAAATGTAAAAGACATGATAGCAAGGTTCCATAATATCTAATGCACATATGAGATCAAAGTTGGATGTTTTGGTCATTAAGTCCAAAGTTGATTCAATTGATTATATGAATCTTGCGATAATTATGAGCTAAATTTAGAGCAAGTGACTTAGTAAGAACTTTGATAGATTTACAACTACAATACAATGTTATCAATAGTAGTGGGTAGGCAATATATGAAGATTGAAGTAGATATTTATCTAACTTCAGATGGTGAAGGGTCTTTAGAGACACAGAGTTATATTTAACAATATTGAATGTACATGCAATCAAGAATTGGTCTACTTTTTTCTTCTTTGTCTAGGAGTTATAACCAATTTCCTAGGAATAAAAGAGGAATGATTTAGTATACTGAAGATACAAGCATTTAGTATCAGTTCAAATGGTAGGCCTTCACCATGTGGCTACTAAACTAAAGGTAATGCATAGCATTGATGTTCTTGTTCCTATTTTTGTTGACTGCAGAATAGATGGAGAATGGATTATTCATGAAAAAACTATCAACAAAGATACATGCATAGCTTGCATGGCCTTTGAGACTTATTATAGTATACCTTTTCCTCATGTCGATATCCCTTCCTTGAGAGGATGGACAAATTCCCAAAACCTAGATTTAGTCCTTTCAACTTGGTTAATCCAAGGTTCCCATGTTTTCAAGACCTCAAATGGTGAGATTCCTATTTCCCAATTTAGGTAAGTTGTTAGGGTAGCTATGACATTATTTAATAAAGACTTTGGTGCCTCTTATACTACTTATTTAAGTAAGGTTTGGGTATCTTATGTCTATTGCATGCTGGAGTAGAACTTAACCTCTCCTATTAGAGACTTAATAAGTTTCTTCTTGGTCAAAAAATTTACAGACATCAAGAGAAAGACTTCCAAGTAATTCTTTATGATGTATTACCTCTTGGATTCACTTCTAGCCTCTATTAATTTCTTTGGCATTCAAAATTGGTCCCCTAATGAAAAATCTACCATTTCCCATCATTATTCCAAATTACATATATTCAAATATAGGAATCACATGCAATTCATATGTGATGGTATCTTCCAAATCATTTTTGAGGTAATCACTAGTATCCCTATGCCTAGGCTTCATCCTCTAATCAAAAGATAAGTAGAGACCATGGGGTATGTATGGTTCTATCCAAATTTCACTGTAATAAGTATAGAGGTAATCATGATATAACCATATAAATTACCTCTATATGTTCCCAATAAGCTTGCAGAGTAAGAACTTAGTTATCAAACCATCCAAGGAATGGATTGGCACTAAAATAATAATAAGAAAGCTTAGGTTCATCCCTCTCCACTAGACATTGGTATAATTGTAATCAAAGATTAGAAATAGTTAGAGATCATGGTGGTGCATAGGAACTCTTTTGATTTATAACTAGATGGTCTTAATATGTGGGACCCAATGATAGAGTGGCTAACCATATTTAGGATAAAAACGTCCCAAAGATTGAGCACAAACATCAACCAAGTGTGGGAGATGGTATTTACACAAAGGCAAGGAACTTTGAAGAAGTATTGTCTAGGGATAAAAACTAAAACATAAATTTAGAACATAGGCTCATCAAGGATAATAAACCTTATAGATAAATATGGTAGCTACATCCTTTATAGTATCACGTGTTTCCAGGACCATCTGGAACTACATATCAAGAACCATATATTGAGGGACAATCTTCTAGCCTCATAGGGATAATTAGCAAAGTCATCATAGATTAGGTAGCCTAAAGATGCAAGGGAAAAGGTAAATATGTGATTCAGGAGTCCAACATGGAGCATATACCTAGTGAAGGTCCCCAAATTTAGGCATCCACACCAAGGCCTTCTTCCCCAATATAGGTTATTAGTGTGATTACTTTAGAAACTAGAGAAATAGTATAAATTAACCTTATTAATATCACAACTTTTTATGTTTTAGATAATGAAGAAGACCCATCTGAGGAAGAAAGTAAGGAATTGGTTCCATTGGGTAGTGGAAAGAGATAGGTAGAACTAGCCTTAGTTCTTCTAGCTCTAAGAAAGAGGCCTAGGTTAACATTCACTCACCCTACTAGTGAAATAAACCTCTTCAGTGATGAGAATCATATTTATAGACCAACCATTCCTAATTGGTTTATCTATGGGAAGTTGTAGATAATCCCATCTCTTTCTCCTTCACTAGCTTTGACTTGAGTGGACATAGGTGTTCAGGATAATGTCAAGCTTTGGACTTAGGATATGTTAAGCAAAAAAGTAGAGAAAAGCATCCAAATTATTCACAACAAGGAAAACCAATGGGTGTGTACCCTAGGAGCCTCTGGGAATTCAAATGTAGAGATTCTTAAACAACCATAGGTGAAATAATTTAACCCTCAGTTCCAACTTAATTTAGATACATTAACTCTTAAGAGTGTAGAGACCAAGAAAATTATTTTTGGTACTGAGGAGTTTACCTTTCAGAAGGTGGTACCATTTTTAGGCTTAACTCATATTCCAAGGTAGGTAGTATGGGAGTATCATATATTTCAAGAATATGTAGCTAGTATGATAATATCCTAGTCAATAATGACTTTGGCTAGAGTTCAAGGAATGAAGTAGAAGATTGTCAACTTGGAGAAAGAAAAACAAGATTTAGAAGATCACATCCTCCTTTCAATTATTGAGGATGTATTACAAGTGTTGAATAAATCTTTAATAGATGCATTTGAGAATTTTAAAATCATAAATCTTATATTGAGTTATTTAAGCCATCAATCTAAGATGACACAAGCCTTAATCACTCAATGGAAAAATTATCAAGTTCAGATGGAGGAGCTCATCAAGGTGAATAAGACAAGGTAGACATTGGACTTCAAGATTATCAAACTTAAACATCTAGACAACTTCATGGTAATTTTGATATATAAACAAGAGGATTTGATCACCTAGAGCAATGATGTTAAGGACTTCATCAAGAGATACACAGACTTGGTAAATTAGATTGAGAAACTTCTAGGGAATCTATTAGATAACCCTTCTCAAACCACTATTATAGGCTTGATTAATGATGAAGAATTCAAGTAGAGGGTTGGTACTCACATCCAAATCATAAAAGATATCAAAGTTCATCAGCTAAGGATAACCAAAAGACCCTTTATACTATTATTTATGTAGTGAAGCAAATTACTGAAGCATAATGTATCAAGGAACTTGTATCTTCAGTAGATAGTGAATTTGACACGTTAGTAGATAAAGAAGAGAATTGTCTAATGAAGCCTATAATGGATTCTGATATGATCAATGAAAAATACACCAAGGTGAAAGACTCCCTTAGATAGGGCTAATTGAAGGGCCCAACAATGAAATTATTAAGAGAATTTTATTTTTGTAAAGTATATGTTAGTCTGTTAGTGTATACTCTTTATTGTCACATTGACATGTGACCTTCCACATTGTATCTTTATGTTAACAACAACTTTCCTTATTCACATGTTGATATTTTTAAATTTAACTAGTTAACTACTTATGTTTCTTATAAATAAGTAGATGGTTACCATTTGTAAGAGAGATTTTTTGAGCAATTGATACTAGGAGCATTTAATATAACTAAGGAATTCTGAAAATATTGTTTGGATAGTTTTGTTAAATGTCTATGCTATCTCCTAATTGTATAAATTTTTGTTGAATTTGAATGATTCTTCTTATTTTTAGTCACACTATTTGTCATATGGTAGTTAATTTGTGTTGAATGCTATATTAACGATAAATATTTCAAGTATAATTCATTTTATTTGCTTTACATTTTGATGTACTTATGTTATTTAGATCATAATATAAAACTTTTAAAGTAAACTTGGTTCTTACTTATGATTCATACTTTTCCTCTGAATCTTGTCGGATTTGTGAAGTAATTTGAGCTAATGTTAATTTATAACATAAATTGGTTTAATGTGTACTCAATGTAATTTGAATTTCATCATAATATCTGATATGAAAACCTGAAATTATGTCTTTTCCTTCCTTACCCTTTCTTTTTTATTATTTTTTTATCAAGATTCATTGTAGCTCAAAGTCATTGTTAATAATCATTTAGTTTAACTTTTGAGTCCTCAAAATAACTAAGTATTCAAATTGTGTAGACCCTGATGGCTCCCAACCACTAAATCAAATATATATTATGTATAGTTTTCATACATTGCTTCTATTTCACCATAGACAATCACTGAATAGTCACAAACTACAACTCATGCCATGGATTCTTATAATCCTAAAATGAGAAGTGTTATTCAATACAAAGAGCACCTATGGTATAGTTTGAAGGATCAACAATAGAAGATCTATTGGTACTAGAAGGAGGTCCTCTTTGAATAATACTTAGTATTTTTTACATGTATTTGGTCAAATATATTTACATGATTATGTTTCTTTTAGCATAAATTATGTAAAGATTGGTGACCTTTTTGGAAATATGGCTTTTGTTGCTAACAATTTATTAGTATTTGGAGTTAGGATGACTTAATTTGTTCAAAATTGACATTTCCTTGACAATAAGAGGTTTAATTGAGTCACAAGTTGTAAACATTGGTCATCTTTGCATAATTCAGTACGTCTTTGAACTTGTTTAGTTAAAGATTGATGTTCATTTTCCTCTTATGAACATTCTTTTGAAAATTAAGCTTAGTGTTCATATTATCTATTATTATTTGAAAATTAATGTGTTACATCATGTTTTAAAATAGTATCCTTAATCTTTAAGCTATAATTACCGAGGATTATGACCAAATCACATTCAGAGACTAGAGAACCCTTGCTCAAACTCAAAATTCATAGAAGGACTAGAAAAGATAGAGGAAGATGTAGGTATTCTAAATATTTACCATCATCACCTTTGTAAAGGATTTTTTTGTTTGATCTTCATCCAATCATGGCATGGATTTGAAGTTCCTCTACCAATATACTAGGTGTGGTTCATGATTAACCATGTAATCTTGAAAAATATTTGCCAATATTTAGTCCAAATGGTATTACGACTGCTGAATAACATGTTAAATATTTCAAAGTTGCATTAAGATTATTAAATGTCATTAATGAAGATGTAACTTGTAAATTTTTCCCATTTACATTCAAATATGCTTCATATGATTGGTTCCTTAATCTGCTTGACAATTGTATTATCTCATGGAGTAACTTTAACACTATTTTTATTGCTCAATTTGGAAAGATCATAAGCCCCTATGTCATATATCATCAATTTACAATTATTAAGAGAGATACAAGTAAACCTATTAGGTCCTTTAATGCTAGGTTCCAAAAGATGTTTAGTCAGACCATAGATCCATATAAAACTAACAAAGCTTTAGTTTTGGAGGTTTATAAAGATGTTGTTGACCCCATGAATTCTATGTTTTTGAAGAGAGACCATCCACTTATTATCACATTAGCTCAACCCTATTCTGAAGTAGTGGTTATTACTGACCAAATACAACCCCAAGGATAGATGGCTTATTTTATCCCAAATGTTAATCCCCAATTTCTTGCATTAAACCTTTTCCCAAATAATAACCAAAATACTACATGATTAAACCATTTTACTACTTTGAATGTGTTACATACTAGTCATGCTACCCCTAATCACAATTTAGGTTTCTTAAGCCATCAAGTTACCAATGGATTTCATGACAATGACTAGAAGTCTTCAGTTCCTATCAATGGCATTAATAGTAACCAAAGTCAAAACATTGCGGTTCCAAAAAATGAGAATGAGTCTATGTTAAAAATGGTAGAGAATCTTAGCACTAATTTTTTGCAGTTACAAAAACAAGTTGGTCATGCTAATGATAATTCTTGAAGGAACTTCCCTTTTCAAAAGTTCAATAGGCCTAAGAATAGGTTTTAGAATGACATTTTCTATAATATCAAAGCTAATGACCCTTCCTCTAGTAAAAAGAATATGGATATAAATCCCACTGATATTGCCTTCCTAGATTATTTTAGGGTGCATGCTACTTCCAAGCATGGTGAGATTGATTGCATTGAGTTTTTTAAATCCTTTGAATATTTTCAAGAAGAAATTGACACATTTGAAGTGGTTCTAAACAAATATGTTTCTATAATTTTTTTTGAATCTAAACCATCTGACCAAGTGCATATGGTGGAAATTTTTCAATTCCCTTTTGAAGAGAATAACCAGTCTAAAAATATTCTTGAAGAGATTCAAGCATTCCAATAATTTTTGAAGACATATCCTCTAAGAAATGGGGAACTAAAATAACCATTGACTACTTCTACCCCTCCTAATAATTATGGAATCCCTCTAGACACTGTATCAAAGCATAATATTGAACCCCCTAGAGGAAGTTCTTGTAAGCTAACTGTTGATTTTCCAAGTAAAGCTGGCTATAATATTGTGGAAGATATGAAAAAGATTAAAGCCAATATCACTCTACATGAGCTAACTTAGATTATAGAACACAGAGTTTGGAATCTTTGTCCAATAAAATTTGGAAGCCCCCTAAGAATGATAGTGCAAATGTAATTACTCAAGTAATCAAAGCAAAGTATCCACCTTTTTTACTTACAATCAAGATATTTGGGAAGAATGTTTATAATTGTATTTTAGATTCAAGAGCCTCAACCAACATTATACATGTTGGGATATGTGAATAACTTAGGTTAACTCCAATCATGTCTGACATGTTATTCACTTAATTGGTTAAATCTAGAGTTAAGGTTATAGGAGCATTATTGAATGTGCATATACAACTAGCTAGTGAATCTAGGGTTTAGCAATTAATTGAAATCCAAGTGGTAGAAATGCCTAGCACTTATGGATTGCTTTTGAGTAGAGAATGGACTAAGGCTTTAAATGGATATATGTATATTGATTTCTCACACTTATGGCTTACTTGGAAAGGTGTGACAAATCAAATAAGAGTGGAAAAGGAACCTCAAATGAAACACATGATAATAGAATATAATGTTGGTAACCAAAGGGTAAATTTCCTAGATTTTGATTTGGGAGGTTTCACTTTGGAAATTATAAAATAACTAGTTTCTAAGAGTTCTCAAATTCTTGGTTTGTGAAAGTTATACATTGATGGTGCCAGGTGAAAATTAGGATCAGAGGCTGGTATTATATTGATACATCCTTTAAAAAAGCAATACCATGCAACTTATAAATTATAGTTTCTTTGCACCAATAATTTAGCTGAGTATGAGGATCTCATACTTGGATTGTAGTTTGCCATTAAACACAAAGGTAAGGATCTCCTTGTTTATGGAGACTTTAAACTTGTGGTTAACCAAGTGAGGAGTAAATACCAATACAAAATGTCTTACTTACAAAGATATAAGTTTAGGGTGTGGGACTTGATCAAATATTTTGATGCCTTCAATATCTTAGTTGTTTCAAGAGAAGGAAACAAAGATGTTGATGAGCTTGCCTCTGCTACAACTAACCTCATGATTAATCATGATTCTCAAAGCATTAGTATTGAGCTAGTATTATGTCCTTCAGTTCCTAACAATGTAAATCATTTCCAAGTTTTTAATGATGATCAACAAATCATAGATTTTTTAACTAATTCTAGATATTTTTAAGCTCACATTATTGATGAAACTTCTCATGAGAAGGAACTTACTGATAAAATCATCCAATTATGTGGCAATAAGATACCTAAAGGGATGATGTTATTAGAAATACTATTTGATCTTGATAAGATTTTTGAGGCAACTAAACAACCTAAGGTAAATGGTAGAGATTATCTTGTGACAAACCTTGGTCCACATGATCAGCCCCAAATGGTGAATATAGGGAAGGCTTGCAATAAAATGGAAAATAGAAAAGCTAGAGAGTTGCTTACAAACTACAAGGATGTAATTTCTTGGTCTTATAAATATTTTAAAATATTTGATCCAAGGGTCACTACTCATATTATACCTCTTCAAGAAGGTTGTAAACCTTTTAGAACCCATGATTTTCAAAGAAGTCAAGAAACTGTTAGATGCAATTATAGTTTTTCCTATTAGACATTTCACTTGGGTGGAAAACCTATTCCTAGTCATAAAAAAGAATGGAAAAATAAGATTATGCATAGATTTTAGGAATCTGAATAGAGAATCTAAAAAGGATAATTATCCTTTACCTTCTCTAGACCAAGTTATCCAAACTATTTTAGGATCTTCCATGATGTCCTTTTTAGATGGATTTTATGGATATAACCAGGTGCTTGTTACTCTAGAGGATAGGATGAAAATAGATTTTACTACTAAATGGGGAACATATACTTACAAGAGAATGCCTTTTGGATTAATTAATGTAGGTGTAACTTTTCAAAGGGACATGGACCATGTTTTCTAAGGTTTAGTGGGAAAGTATGGATGATCTTATACTATTTTATAGAAATAAAGAGGAACATTTCATACATTTGAGACAAGTATTTGATAGATGTAGAAAGTAAAGTGTGTCTCTTAACCAAAGAATAGTATATTCTATGTCACTGAAGGAGAATTGTTGGGACATATCATTACCAAAGATGGGATTTATGTAGGTCCTGATAGAGTAGAGGCCATTTATAAAATTCGGTTGCCTAATAGCTGAAAATAACTTAAGTCATTATTTGGAAAGATTAATTTTATGAGGAAGTTTATTTCAAACTTCATTGAGATTGTCAAACCTTTGAATGATATTCTTAATAAGGATGCTATAACTTCTTGGAAAGAAGAATCTAAGAAGGCCTTCACTAACATTAAGAAGGCAATCACTAAAGTTCTAGTCCTTATAAGTCCTAATTTCTCAACATATTTCTATCTATATTTGTTTGCTTATGATCATACTATATTTACAGTGTTAACTCAAAAAGTTGATGAAAATGATCATCCCATAGCTTTTATGAGACACAACTTCAAAAATGTTGAAGTAAATTATTCTATGATCGATAAGCAAGCTTATGAATTGGTAAAGGCAATAAAAAATTTAGACATTACCTCCTTAAAAATAAGGTACATGTTATATTACCTGATCTAACTACAAAGCTTATGTTGAGTCAAAATGAGCTTGAAGAAATAAGAGGCAAGTGGATGGTAATTATACAATAATATGATATAGAGATGAAAATATCCAAATTAGTGAAATATCAAGGTTTAGTTTAGATGATCATTAGTATTGATCCAAAATGCCATGTCATGTAAATAGATCAACAAAACATCTAACCCAATGAGTGGTATGACTCTATTATCCATTTACTTGTTAATGGTGTTTATCCCCTAGGATTTATAAGAGAACAAAAGAGAGCCTTGAGGATCAAAGCAACTCATTACCTCATCATGAATGGAATATCGTATAGGAAGAATTTTGAGGGAATTTATTTGAGATGTGTGTCCAAAGAAGAAGTAGCTTGGATTATGACTACCTTCCATGAGAATCTAATAAGTGGACACTCTTCAGGAAGAACCATAGCTCACAAGATTCTTAGGGCAGGATATTATTATCCCACCATATTCAAATATTCCTATAATAATGTAAGGGAGTGTCATTTGTGTATAATTTTTAGCACAAAGGAGCCAAAGGCAACCATGCATTTATAACCTATGATGGTGGATAAACCTTTTATATAATGGGGATTAGACTTTGTAGGAGTAATAAAACCCAATTCTTATAAAGTTCATAAGTATGTCCTAACTACCATAGACTATTGCACTAGGTGGATTGAGGCAATAGCCACTAAGTAATGTAGAATAAAAGAGGTGATCAATTTCTTAGAGGAAAATATTTATACTAGATTTGGAACCCTAGTTTATTTGGTTTTTGACAATGGATCTACATTCATTTCTATTGAAATGATATAATGGGATTATCACCAAGGCATTTCACTCATGTTTTATTCTAATCAATACCCTCAAGGAAATGGTATTTCTTAATCCACAAACAAAATTATGATGAAAGCTATCAAGAAATATACTAAAGATAGACCTAGAACATGGCATAGAATTCTTAAGTTCGAATTATGGGTAAATCAAATTAGGATAAAAAATCTCTAAAGGCCTCACCATTTTTTTTTGGTATATGGTCAATAACCCATATTTCACATAACTTGATTTTTCCTATGTTCACATTCATGTAAGAATACATGGAAGATAGTCAGGAACTTGGTAATTCTTGGTTTTAGACATTATTCAAATGGAAGATGCCAAATAAAATGCATTTATAGACTTTAGTAGGCACCAATCAATCATGAAAAGATGTTTTGATAAAATATCCAAAGTAGAGGTGTTTAGGAAAGATGACTTAGTCCTTATTTGGGATAAAGCATTAGAACCTAAATGTAAACATGGTAATTTCACCATTTTGTGTATTGGCCCATACGAAATTGCAAAAATCTTGGGTAACAATACTTTTAGGTTGAAAGATATCTAAGGAGTAGAGTTCACACTACCTATTAATGGAAAATATCTCAAACATTACTTTTTTGTTGTCCCATTAGAGGTCTTCATGGAATAAATGTGTAAGATTGTTAAATATATAGTAAGTAGGCTAGTTAGTTTCTTTTCTTGCTTCATTTTCTTCTTTTTCTTGTTGGGTTTGTATATATTTGTTTGTTTATTTTTTCTTTTCTTTTCTTGCTTGGTGGTATCCTTGGTTGTGGTATAATCTTATGGTATTATTTTTGATTTAGAAATTTCTCAGGAAAGTGTGGGTGAATTTTATAAAAGGTGAACATCAGGTCATAATAAAGTATCATGAAGAAACCAATGGCACAGGTATAGATTGATATATGAACTCAGTGTCCTATAAAGATTTAAATATTATTCTAAATTAAAACTTGGTTTTAAGAAGAGTCATATGTATATGATGTGAATTTAGTTTGTTAACTCATATTCATTATTACACTTAAAACATATCATTATCATAAACTCAAGTTTCAATTAAAGGATATTATCCTAAGGCCTGAACATTTGATCAAATCCTTAAACCTAGCTAATCTGGTTCCCAACCTTTGTTGGAAGTAAAAAATGATAATACAAAAAAAAAAGTTTATTTTCAAATCAAAAGCTTCTAAAGCACAGTTGATTCAGGTAATCTCCACTAGGGCTATAGATGCTTGGCTAGCAATGGGGTAAGACCTTGAGTAGAACAAAAGGTATATCTATTGGGGCTATAAATACCTAGCTGGCAGCAGAGCAATGCCCAAGCCTCTCTTGAACTAAGAGTTTTTATTCTCAAATAATATCTAAAATTTTCAAAATTAAATGAAATGGACCAAAACGACATGAACCCAGATGTTGTTTATTAAATTTCATGACAAATAATAAATGGAATCAAAGCACACAATACATGTTTATGTTATAATATCTAAGTTTATATTTTATACATAAGGAGCTTGTTTCCATTTAAGGTTGATTTAGGAAAGATAATATGTATAAATGGGATTTAGAGGTCATGTACAAGTTTATAATAGAGTTTTGTGTTCTAACATATTACTATGTTTCCCCTGTGAGTCACCATTTATTGAGACCAACACCCCCTCTCTTTCTTTTTGAAAGGAAGACCCCTGTATTTGTTTCCAAAAAGTCTATATTCTAGATTGAATGTGAAGAGTTCTCTTATCTTAGATTTTAAAGGTAAATAAATTTTAAAAGGGGAACATATGATTTGTTGTATTTGATCATGTTTATGTTTCATGATTCAAAATTAGTAATAATTTTCTTCAAGGTGATTAGTTGAAGGTTCCATGGAAGAAGCTAGGGTTCCTAAGGAACAAACCCTAAAGGGGGTTTAAATTTCAATATTCATAGAAAATAATAGTGGGAAATATTCCTAATTCTAACTTTATATTAAGCTTCAAAAATGTTTTTCTTTAAAACATGACCGAATATTAATATAAAACCTTAGGCTAAACTTTATACATGATCGGGTATTAATTTAAAGATTATGCTTTTTTACAGATCTAACAGTAATCACTTGTTTGTTGATTTTGATCTGATAGCGTGACAAGCCTGAAATATTTTGAAAAGGATATATAGTTAATGATTCAGGCTTAGTAAATATCTAATAGTGATCATTTTCTCAAAGGTTTCGATCTAATGGTGCAAATTAAATCCAACACCCAAAAGGACATTAACAACTATTAACCACTCAAGGTTTGATCTAATGGTCTACATTGCCTTAGAGGTTCTAATCTAATGGTGAAAATTAACTCAAAATCCTCAGGATCTCCCAAAGGCTTTACTCATAGAATTCATTCATGGGACGGTAAAATTTTATTATCTTAAAATTGACAGGTCACTCCCATCATTTGACATATATGAGGATTTATTTGATGGGACCCAACCCATAAAATTTAACATGAGATAGAAAGATTCTATTGTATTAAATTTTATAGGTTCACCCCCATCATTTGACATTTGTGAGGATGTATTTGATGGGACTGAACATGTTAAATTTAAACTAAACAATCTTGGAAGCCTCGTGATCTCCTGAAGGCTTTACATGTGGCACTTAATCATTGGACCAAAAAATTATACTATTTTAAATTTGATAGGTTCATTCCCATCATTTTACATCTATGGGGATGTATTTGACATGACCAAACCCATCAAATTTAACTTATAAAATTTTAAAACCCTAATCAAAGGGCACATTTCTAAAAAACCTTTCAATAAATTCATAGCTTTTTACGAAGACAAGATTAGTATATAAATATCTTAGCCTAAGTCATTTTTTGTTTTTTAAACATAAAATTCTAAACGACATTTAAAAGTTTATCTAAATTTATATGGTGAAGGAAGGGTCTTTAGAGACACATAGTTATATTTAACAACATTAAATGTACGTGAAATCAAGAATTGGTCAAAGTTATTCTTCTTTGTCTAGGAGTTACAACTAATTTCATAGGAAGAAAAGAGGAATGCTTCAGTATACCAAAGATACAAGGATTTAATATCAATTAAAATGGTAGGCCTTCACCATATGGTTACTAAACCAGAGGTAATGCATTGCATTGATCTTCTTGTTCCTATGTTTGTTAACTATAGAATAGATAGAGATTATTCATGAAGGAAGTATCAACAAAGTTGCATGCATAGCTCCCATGGCCTTTGAGACTTATTATAATCTTCCTTTACCTCATGTCAATATCCATTCCTTGAGAGAATGGATAAATTACCAAAACCTAGATTTAGTCCTCTCACCTTGGTTAATCCAAGGTTCCCATGTTTTTAGGAAATCAAATTGTGAGATTCGTATTACCCAATTTAAGGAAGGTGTTAGGGTAGCTATGAATTTATTGAACAGAGCCTTTGGTGCCTCTTCTAGTACTTATTTATGTAAGGTTTGTGTATCTTATGTCCATTACATGTTGGAGAAGAACTTAACCCCTCCTATTGAAGACTTAATAGACTTTTTATTGGCCAAACAATATATAGCCATCAAGAGAAAGACTTTCAATCAATTTTTTATGATGTCTTACCTCTTAGATTCAGTCCTAACCTCTATTAATTTCTATAGCATTTAAAATTGGTCCCCTTATGATAGATCTACCATTTCCCATCATTATTCCAAATCACATATATTCAAATACAGGAGTCACATGCAATTCATAAGTGATGGTATATTTCCAGTCATTTTTTAGGCAATCACTGGTATCCCTATGCCCAAGCTTCATCCTCTAACAAAAAGACAAGTAGATACCATGGGGTATGTGTGGTTCTATCCATATTGCACTATAATAAAAATAGAGGGAATCATGTTCCAACCATATAGATTACCTATATATGTTCCCAGTAAACTTGTAGACGAAGAAATATCTTCTCAAATCATCTAGGGAATGGATTGGTGTTATAAGAAGAATAAGAAAGCTCAGATTCATCCCTTTTTAGTAGACATTGGTAGAATTGTAATCAAGGATTGGAAATAGATGTCTATCATGGTAGTGCATAAGAACTCTTTTGATTTCCAATTGGATGATCTAAAGGTGTGGGACCCTAATGATAGAGTGGCTAACCATATTTATGATAAAAAGGTCCCAAAAATTGAGTACAAAAATCAACCAGGTGTGGGAGATGGTATTTACACAAAGGCAAGCAACTTTGAAGAAGTATTATTTGGGATTAAAAACTACAAAATAAATTGAGAACATAGGTTGGTCAGGGATAATAAGCCTTTAGGAGAAATATGATAGTTACATCCTTTACAATATCACTTGTCAGGACCATTTGGGACTACATATCAAAAACCACCTATTGAGGAACAATCTTCTAAGCCTAAGCAAGGAGAATTGACAAAGTCATCCTAGATTTGATAACCTAAGTATACAATGGAAAAAGTTAAAGATGTAATTTAGGAGTCTAGCATAGAGCATAGACCTAGTGAAGGTCACCAAATTTAGGCATCTCCACCAAGGCATTCTTCCCCAATAGAGGTTATTATCATGATTGCTTTGGAAACTGGAGATACAATAGAAAGTTCCCTTATTAATATCATATATTATTATGGCTTGGATAAGAAGACCCATTTAAGGAAGCATGCAAGGAATTGGTTCCATTGGGTAGTGGAAAGAAATAGGAAGAATTATCCTTAGTTCCTTTGGCTCCAAAAAAGAGTCCTAGGTTAACTTTCATTCACTCTACTAGTGAAATAAGCCTCTTCAGTGATGAGAATCCTATTTATGGACCAACCATTCTTAATTGGTTTATTTATGGGAATTTTCATAAAATCCCATCTCTTTCTCCTTCACTGGCTTTGACTCGAGTGGACATAGGTGTTTAGGATAATGTCAAGGCTTGGATTCAAAATATGTTGAACAAATATGCAAAGAGAAGCATCCAGATATAGGTTCCCTAAGAGCCTTTGGGAGTTCAAATGTAGAGATTCTTAAACAACCATAGGTGAAATAATTTAACCATCAGGTCCAACTTAATCTAGATACATCAACTCTTGAGAGAGTAGAGACCAAGAAAATTAATGTTGGTACTAAGGATTTCACCTTTTATAAGGTGGAACCATTTTTAGGCTTAACTCTTATTCCAAGGTAGGTAGTAGGGGAGAATCCTATATTTTAAGAAGGTGTAGCTAGTATGGCAATAGCCTAGTTAATAATGACCTTGGTTAGAGTTTAGGGAATGAAGCAAAAGATTCTCAACTTGGAAAAAGAAAAACAAGATTTAGAAGCTTATGTCCTCCTTTCAATTCTTAAAGATGTATTACAAGCATTGAATAAATTTTGATGGATGTGTTTAAGCATTGAATAAGTGATTTAAATGATCAAGCTAAGATGGCACAAGCCTTAATCACTCAATGGCATAATTCTCAAGTTCAGATGGAGGCATTCATTAAGGTGCATAAGACAAGGTAGTCATTGGAATTCAAGATGATCAAACTTAAACATATAAACATCTTCATGGAAATTTTGATAGATAAACAAGTGGATTTGATCACCAAAACAAATGATGTTTAGGAATTCATTAAGAGAGACACAGACTTGGTAAACTAGATTGAAAAACTTTTGGGGAATCTATTAGATAACCCTTCTCAAACTACTACTATAGGCCTGATTCATGATGAATAATTTAAGTAAAGGGTTTGTACTCACATCCAAATCATAAAATATAGCAAAGGTCATTTATCTAAGGATAACTAGAAGACCCTTGATACCATTATTTTTTAGGGAAGTAAATTGTAGACGCACAATGTATCAAGGAACTTTTATCTTCGGCAAACAGTTAATTTGACAAGTTAGCAGATAAAGAAGAGGATTGTCTAATGAAGCCTACAACAGATTTTGAACTGATCAAGGAAAAATACACCAAGGTGAAATACTTCCTTGGATAGGGATAATTGAAGGGCCCAATAATGAAATTCATAAGAATTTTCTTTTTGTAAAGTATATGCTATTCTATTATCATATACTCTTTCTTCTCATGTTGACATGTGACCTTCCACATTGTATCTTTATATTAAGGACAACTGTCCTTATTTGCATGTTAATATTTTGAAAGTTATCTGGTTAACCACCTATGTTTATTATAAATAGGTAGATGGTTACCATTTGTAAGATAGAGTTTTTGAGCAATTGATACTGGGAGCATTTAATACAACTAAGGAAATCTAAAAAGATTGTTTGGATAGTTTTGTTAAATGTCTATGATAGCTCTCAATTTTGTAAATTCATGTTGAATTTGAATGATTCTTCTTGTTGAGTAACATTTTTTGTCATATGGTAGTTAATTTGTGTTGAATTATAGATTAACTATAAATATGTCAAGTATAATTCATTTTATTTATGCTACATTTTGATGTACTTATGTTATTCAGATCATAATAGAAAACTTTTAAAGTAAACCTAGTTCTTACTTATGATTCATACTTTTCCTCTGAATCTTGATTTATTTGTGATGTAATTTGAGCTTATGTTATTTTATAACATAAATTATTTTAATGTGTACTCAATTTGAATTTTGTCATAATATTTGATATGAAAACTTACAATCACATCTCTTCCTTCCTTACCCTTTATTTTTTTCTTATTTTTTATCAATATTCACTCTAGCTCAAAGATCATTGCTAATAATCATTTATTTTAACTT
Organism: Torreya grandis; assembly: GCA_037957365.1. Lineage (NCBI taxonomy): Eukaryota > Viridiplantae > Streptophyta > Pinopsida > Cupressales > Taxaceae > Torreya > Torreya grandis. The sequence goes on along the minus strand of JARHVA010002959.1, from coordinate 113,864 downwards.
TTGAGTCCTCAAAATTACTCAGTATTCAAATTGTGTAGACCCTGATGGCTCCCAACCACTAAATAAAATAAATATTATGTACAGTTGTTATACTTTACTTCTATTTCACCTTAGACAATCACTGAATAGTCACAAACTACAACTCATGCCATGGATTTTTAGAGTCCTAAAATGAGAAGTGTTCTTCAATACTAAGAGCACATACGGTATAGTTTGAAGCATCAATAATATGATATTGTCGAAGACTATGTGGCTGAAATTTAAGACAAATCTAGAACCAAATAACAATATCCAATATTTATTTTGGGGATATTTTATGGACTAAGATAATATTAGGTCCATCTTAATACCATGAAATTTGTATTTAATCTCACTTCTATAAATTTAATCAGCTTCATCATCTCTCATATATGTGTTGAAGTAGATATATACAAGGTTAAGGCCATTATAAACATGCCTCCTCCATCCAACCTAAAGCAACTCTATAGTTTTCAAGGAAAGATTAAATAGATCAAATGCTTCATCTCTAAATTGGTATACAAATGCCACCGTTTCACTCAAATTCTCAAGAAAGGAACCACCTTATTGTGGAGTGTCAGTTTTTTCAAAATGTTTTTGAGAAGTTAAATTATTATTTAGCTAATCCTTCAATTTTGGCTCCACTCACACCAAAAAAAACTAATTTTTCTTTCCATTTTAGCTATAAAACATGCATTGCAGGTACTTTTTTCTCAGCATGATGATCTTGTAAAATAAAATTCCATTTATTACTTGAGTAAACATTGTTGTCTCATGAAAATAACTATACACCTATTTAAAATGCATTCCTATAAATGGTGTTTGTATCTTAGGATTTAAATCATTACATGTTAAAAAATATAACTATTATCATTTCCAAGATTGATCCCCTCAAGTACTTTCTTTCCAAATTGGTTTTTACAAGCCACATGAAAAAATGGGTAGTGTTATTAAGTGAATTTGAAATTGAGAAAACACATTGAAATACATTAAGGGCCAAGAACTTGTATATAAACTTGCATAGGATCTTATATCATATTCTTAGACACTCACATTTGATATTCTAGATGAGTCCATTTTGACTCTAGATCACTCAACTCTTGAAAAAACTTCTACATCAACTTATTCATCCAAAAAATGTACCCTATACTTCATTGGATCCTTCACTACTCATGGATCAAGAGTTATAATTTTATTAGTTATATCCTCAAGAGATATTATTCCTAGGTCTTTCTCTATTGGCTTTTAATTTATCAATAATATTGATAAATATGAAAATAACCTATTGCAGGGTTATGCCTAACTATACAATGGAACATTAACCAACTAATTTTTCATGGAGACTCATAATTAATTAAAAACCATGTCATAGACCTTATATTATATGGATGATAATTTTATCCCATATAAAGCCATGGTTGACAATCTAAAAAAATAATTTTAACATATTCAGTTTGAATAGGTACCATGAGACAAAAACTAATCTATTGATGCAATGGAAATGATATGTTCCCTCATCTAAATGGTAGATGATGCAAGGGAAAATTAATTTATATTGGAATACCTTCTACAACCAACTTACACTCTGTGTACAAATAGAAATGTAACTGATATATTAATCCATCCTAGCTCGAAGAAGATAAATCTTACTTACACTTCTGATTGTTGATACATTATATATTCAGGGTCATGACCAAAATGTATCTACTAGACTTAGGTAAGGATTATATTACCATAATAAAATCACTAGAGAGGGTTGTAAATCCTCTAGTTGAGCAAAACCATGTAATAACCCTGGCTAGGTCCTATGTTTTCATATTCACTAAGTATAATGACAAGTAAACTAAAAATCTAATCTAGTGCTCACCAAATATTGTGACACAAAGTGGGGGTAATAAACATAAAAATTAAACATGTAGAGAATACCTATACTCACATCAATGTATAAGAAATCATAATGCAAGGGAGAGAATTAAAAATTTAAATCTATCTACTCTTACAAAGGAGGAACAATGTTAGGAATAATTAACTTTGAAGATGAACCTATCGAGACTCAATCTCTCCCTTGGATAAAGTATTTCACAAGAGGTTGTTTTGGTATGTTAGGATAACAAAGATAAGTAAATTCTAGGATACACAACTTCTATATGCATCTAAAAGACTTCTCCATAAGATAATATTTATATCTCTGAAGAACATATTGAAACCCTATGTTATGATCCTAAAGTAAAATGGTGGATAAGTAGATGTGTAATAGAATATTCTTCTTCTTATCTTACTAAATAAATGACAAAATGAATGTGTATATATAGATTAATCTAACCTTAAACCTTTCAAAAAAATTAGCTGATATGTTTGACCTAATTGACCTAGATCCTAAATGAATTTTATCAATTAGAGAATAGGGTTGATGGCATCGATAATGTAATTTAAACCATCAAAAAGGGGTTTTAGGCCTAGGAAGGGGCTAATGAAGGTGGAAAATGGTTGGATGAGGATGAAAGAGAATATATAAATCTTAAGGAAGTGTTTTTGGAGATGGTTGTGTAGATAACAAGTGGTAGTATATGGATAACAATCCTATGAAGCACAATGGTCTACACACCCCTTTATCGATACACCCATTAAGGCATGCACTTAGAGAGATTGAGACTCAATGGGTTCATAAAATATAGAAAGCATAAGTAATTGATAAATTTTTAAAAATATTATGTGTATACATATTCCCTAATTGAATATCATCACACATCATGTAGGTGTAATAGGGGATGGTGCTTTGGGAAAATAACATAGCAACACACAACACTAGAAATATATAAATTTAAATAAGATGAAATTAAGATAAGTGGAAGGATAAAATTGAAAAAATTCATACCTTCACTTACCATAGTTCTATAGATAAATAAAAGATGCAAGAAATGTAAAGGTGTCCAATGTAGGGAACATTAGGTGAACCTATACAAATTAGTGAAAAGAGAAAACAAATGAAATTTTTATCAAAGATACATGTAATATGTGAAAAGATTCTCTAAAATGTTAGGATTATTGAACATCTTATAGTTTATAAAAATATCTAGTAGAAACAAAGATATGATAAAAAAAAATATAGTGGTAAATATTTGACAGGTAAATAATTTTTTAATAATAAATATAAATAGGGAAAAAATAATTCATTTGTTATTTTACTATTATAAGAAAATAGAGCTATGAGAGACCTAGTTTGAGACCAAAAAACCATCATGGTGAGGAGATGACAACTAAGATGGGAAGGATGCCTAGTGGCCATAATGATTGCAACATAGGCAAGCAAGAAAATTTTAATGTTTTTAGTAATTTTATTTAAAATTGAGCTAGATATAGAAAATTGACTAGTAGGTAAAATATAGGTACCGAAATTAAACCTAAGAAATTTTTAAGTAGACTAAGGGTAGAACATGATACTAGGTAAGAAGAATTTAGACCAATAAAGGCCTAAGACATTTATGATAAATGGTCAAAAAGTCATCACAATGAAATAAAAAATTTGACCTAGTCAACTATGTTTATAAGTCAAGCATAAAGTAAGAGGTAAACTATGTAGCAGTGGGATGACATATTATTCTAATGGTGATTGATTACATAGATGTAGGCTGACATAGTTTTTAAGGAAAATAAGGCCAACTATATACTATTATCAATCTAGATTTCACCCTTGAGGCAAAGGTGTTTTAATCCTCCCTCATCCATTTGGTACAATGAAATCACCTCTAGGTATGGGTGTCCTAATGGGTGAGGTGAATCTCTAATTTTGGGGCTAGTTCTATTGATGCACCATCTAAATTAAATGCCTAAACCTACTTGTTTTTATAATGAAAGGGGATAAAATAAAACATGAAATCAAACCTAATTTATAACAAGTGATGTAAAATTACATTGTGTCTCTTCTACTTGATCTTTCAACAACATTTATGGACCAAAATAAATGCTAATTACTAAAACACTCTCTCCAAAGGAATCTTACACATTAGTGATTCATATGTAGGTTATGCTAAATTACTATAATCTAAGTATGATGAATGAGAGGTCTGGTCTAAGACACTATCAATCAATTTTAACTACAAAGACAATCATTAGAACCCACACACACCATATAACTTGCATAAGAATAGTCTTCTAGCATATAGGTGAGGAACATGGACCTAAAAAAGGAGAAAATGGATCAAACACTTATGAAAATAAAAAAAATCATGAAACACACTAAAGGACAAGGAGAAGGTTGAATCAGTTTCCATATTATCTCAAATTTGCAAGATACAAATAGGAAGATTTTTCACATACCTAGTTGAAGGATGCATATAATGGCTTTATAAGCCCAATTTATAGAACATGAGAAGGAGAGAGAAGGAGAATATGGCATATAAGTGGAATTTATATTCCATGATGACCACCATTCATCTAGTAAGTAGTTAAAAACATGAATGAGTGGTATAAATAGTCCCATAACTCCTCCCATGCACTATTTTGGTGGCATAATGGCCTTTAATGAGCCTTTTGGGCATAGAAGTGTTGTGGATGGCCTTTTTTTGGTCATAGTTGACCCCATGAAGGCAACATGTTATCTTAAAATGATGCATTAATATTTTTCATGCATTAAGAGGTCATGCACCTATTATGAAAGGGAAGTTACATGTTTGAACATGTATATTACTTGCCCAATTGCCACCCTTCATGCCATTCATATTCCATTCAATACATTAGTCCTCATAGTAGGAAAGAGACTTGAGACTTAGACACCCTCAATCATGTGTTGATCTTGATAGTGGTCCTATAAATGTTGATGCAATGGTGTTTATACTCTATAAAACCTCTTCACCATGTGAGCAGACTTGAGATACTCTTCCCTTAATGCAAATGATGATTATGTCTTATTATTCCTTTAGGTATAATAATTATAATTTTACTAATGTGGGTATTTAATAGTTGTTTTTTTAAGACCATTATATCTTTTCACAGGCCCCATAGGCATTTCTACTCACTCAACATGCCCTAAAAACATGAAAATAGTCTCAAAACCAAACTTTATAAGCCATTTTATTGCACATTTTGCCTCACACATGAAAAAAATTTGTCTTTAAGGGAGTAAAAAGGGACCTATTTATGTTTACATGTTGTCTCATGACAATTATAATAATCAAGAATAGTTTATTTTCCATTAGGTTCTCTATGAGGGTTTTGGAGGGTTTAGTGTGGCCTACCATCTAAACAATGCTTAATAAAAAACATGACCTATATTTCACACTTAAGTCCATAAATTTTGATTAAATATACCCCATAAAATCTCCTTAACAACTTTTGGTCTCATTCATCTTTTATGGTGAAATCTGAGTAAAGGTTGGTAGCCCTCGTGTTTCCACTAGGTAGTTTAGGCATGCTTATAGTTTTAAAGACTATTCATAATGATGACCCCATAAATATATATATCTCTACCATGTATGGAAATTAAATATTGGTACTAAAATTATAATAATATAACTGGTCCCTATACATATTTTCATGTAAGATATGAGCATCCAAAATTGCAACTTGATTTGGTAGATTGTGGGGAGAAAGCTCAAGGAGGGATGTTAGGCAAAATTATCATTTAATCTATATTATTTATATATAACCAATTATTTTATACCTTAACCATCATTACACAACTTTTTATATCCTTAAATCTTATTTATTATCTTGTATTATCACAAGAGTGGAGTTGGAGGTCTGAGGGTTTATGTAGGGTTTTAGACCTTATAGTTCTAAACTAACCCTCAATCAACCAAACCACTTATAGGTTGTTGTGGTAAATTTAAATAATTATTGGAATATTTTAAATTAAATTTAAATCCTTTCCAAATTCTCATAATTTTTTGTATCTCTATCTCTATAATCCTTCCCTTTTAGGCTTGTTATGACCATCACTGACCTATACTAGGTTCTCAAACTAGTTGATGTCAATGACTTGAGTGGTATATGTTTAATATTTTAATAATTTTTGAGGGATTTTTAACCATAATTAAAATTAATTTATGGTATATCAACACATTATTATGCTTTATTATCCTTTTACCTATAATAAACACACTTGTATAGCCATACACACATAGGCTTGTATGCTGTGAGTGCTCAGTCAGACCTAGGAAAATCTTCTAAACTTGAATCTAGATTCAAAGATACTGAAGAATGTATAGATTTAATAAAAAAATTATATTTTAATTTTCACATGTATATTTTCTTCTAACAAATCTCTTTCTTCAAACCAACTAAGTATTCCATCTAGACTAGGTAGACTTGTATGCACTAAACTAGCTTTATATGCAAGGTTAGAGAGTCTTATTTTTTAGCTTATTTTAGTCATTTTTTCATATTAAATTTGAATTTAAATAATATATGTACCATATCCAATTGATTTAGATATAAAATTAAAGTCTATATAGCATTTTATATCAAGTTTGGAGATAAATGGACTATAATCCTGTAGTTGATGATTGGGATCACTTAATTGTAATTGAAGTCCTTATATAGATCAATGAGAAAGATAAAATACTTATAAACCATACTATGAAATAAATTTACCTACTTCAAACCTCATCAAATTTATCAATATTTCCATATTCACAATCATACAATGATCTTTCTTGCATCTACCTAAGCCCATCTATAGGTGATGATCTGGGATAACTCTTGAAAGTTGGGATTGAACTTGACCTTTATAATTATGTCACTTAACCTCTTAATAGTGGCCAATCTTGATTGTACTTCATTTCTCACAATTTAATTTACCTTTCATTGCATTATACAATCCTTTAGTCTTACCTTCATACATAGTCTTATCTATGAGGGTCTAGGCCTATAGGTGTATCATATAGTCCTTTGGAAGTTATGAATTTAGAATCCAAAATTCACTATGAGGTGAAAATGTCTTGATGAAGTCATTATAAATCATATGTTTTTTTGGATACCTTATGTGTACTATTACTCTCCATTTAATACCACCTAGTAATACCTAAGCATACACCATCTAATTATACAAAAAGGTGTTGAATTTAACTAGGTGGATTAGGTATCTTAGTGGATAAAAAGAAACCTAATAATCTCCAAAAACCTTAAACAGAGATAAGAAGCATTAAACTATGTTAAAGGCTTATGAATGCATTTAGGGATAGTTTGTAAGTGTTTTCCTTGAGGGATATATGGAATCTTTTTTATTTTGAGAAAGTATCTCCTCAATGTTCTTAAATCACCCTTTCCACTTGAATAAATCATTCATATACTTATAATTGGAGATGGATTTCCATGATAATAAACTAAGTCATGCTTAAAGCTTTTCTCCTTCTTTCCATGGTGGTCATTAAGGATACCTGAAGGGGATATATTATTACATATTGGTGACCATGTGTGTTATGTGATCAACATGGTTAGATCATTAAAAATCTCCACTAATCACCCTTGTGCTTTGCTTCTTCATTAAACATAGGAATCCTATCACATGAATTTGCAATCTACCAACCATGGGATACTTGATGTTGATCTATTCCTATTAGTTTCATGATAACATGTATATAGGAGTTTAAGAAACTTAATTTACCTTTTTATACCATTACCCATGCTCATGTTTTAATAATGGGCTTAAACATTTCATCAATCTCCATATAACTAAACTTATGGGGTTTATAAAGGGCTTAAGACCACCTATGGGTATTAGTGATTGTTCATAAATCATAAGGATTTGATAAAAAAACAAATGCCACTAATTTAATTCCCACTAGGCACTTTAACTTTGGCTAAGATCTTGAGCTCTAATTCCCCTTATACAGACCATACCGTCTAACTTAAATTGGCCCATTATGAGCTTACCAAGAGCTTGATGAAGACCTTTCTAACATTTATGCCTTTCTCTTGGATCTATGATCATTTATTATTTTGTATGATACCTAAAAGGGATCCAACATAATATTTTTTACCTCATCTAACTCTACACTAACCATATGAATCTATACAAGTCTTGAAAACACCTATAAAACATTATTTCTCTATATTTTATTAGGTTTGAGATATTGAAAAACAATTGGAGGACAATAAGAGGGAAATAAGAAGCCAAATAGAGTTTCAAATAAAAATTTATGGATGGAAGTAAGTTGAAAAGTCATATTTTAAAGTGCATGAGACCCTTTTGGTGAATGAAGGGTGTTTGACTTCTAAAAACCCCCTTTTTACATGTAAAACCACCTTAAAATGATATTATGATGGTTATGAGACCCCTTTTTGAGGAATTTCTCCCTTGATAATGACTTAATGATGTCTTAGCGGCCATAATAACACTATTCACATGGTTTGAACACCCCTTGAAGGAAATATAAGCATGATCTTAAATGAAATATTAACTAAAGAAATTACCTTAACATTTGATAAAAACCTTAAAATATGATAAGGATTAAAACATAGTTACCCTTCCCTCCTCACAATAGCTCCAATCTCCTTGAATTCTATCATATTATATAGGTCCTTTGCATGCTTAAATGGACACATGATTGGCTATGGGCTACAATATCATAAGTCATCCTTGCATGAGTGATTTTAGATCATAAGAACCACATCAATAATTTTTTTAAATATTATACATAATCAACATAAGATGGATCCTTAACACAAGTTAAAATAGTATGAGATTGGGATCACAATGGAATTTTTACATAATCTCACTACTTGAACATATTGCATATAATCATAAGGATAACTGACCCTTTCCTAGGCTATCAAAACATCTCAAGGACTTATGTAAATGACTAAGGATAATTTTAGGTTTTTAAGAATAAATTAATCCTTTATAAGTACAAGGGAAGAAAAATATCAACATCATTGGTGACTCCCAGGGGTTAACCTACCTATTGGTCAAGAGAACCAATTGTCTCATACATGAAATTCATGTCTCAATTGAAATAACTTTTCTACTTGGACTACCAATTAGACTTATCACCTTATAATGTCTTCAGGATTGAAACAACAATACCACTCACAAAAAGGACACAAAAAGGAACCAACACCTAAACACCTAAGAAAATAACAAAACAACAAAGTAAATAACTAATAAAGGCACTTGTGCAACAATACTTGGAGAAAAGAAACACCTAACTACTATGTACAAGGATATTATAGATGATATTCAATAATAGTACGTAAGAAACACCCCTTTAATAGGGATAGGGATTTCCTCAGCATTAAATATTACAAACTAGAATGCATTGTGATCCTTGCATATAGTGATTATGTAAGGTCCACTCCATAGGCTATCAAACTTTTATTTCTTACCTAGTTTAGCTTGGTATTCATCTCAATTAAGCACAATATCACCTTCTTGGAAATTCCTTGAGATATATATCTTGTAAAATTACCTCTTCACTTGATCTTAATGGGACCATATAGCATGCATCAAATTATCTCTTATTCCTTATAACTCTCTCAACTCATTCATTCTCACTTCTATGGCATCATTATCAATTAGCTCAAGATGGTGTGTGAGTTTCAAAGCTGGTAAATAAAGTGATATGGGTATCTTTGCCTATTTTCCATATATAATAAGGTATGAAAAATTAATATTATCTTTCTTTGGGGTGATCATATCTACCCACAAGACTATCCTCATTTTGGTTGCCATTCCCTCTAGTTATCTTCCATAGTTCTCTTTATTATCCTAGTTAAGTTCTTATTAATGGAATTTACAAGTCCATTTACCTAAGGATATTATTTTTAGTAATTACTAAGGTAAATTACATAATTTATATGCCATTCACTTAACTAAGATCTAGTGCATTGTCTGATATGAATGTGGAGGGGAGCCTAATTCTGGTCACTAGGTTATCATAGAACTCTAAGATAGAGTTTTCATTTTCGTCCTTAAGGGATACTACTTCTACTCACCTGGTGAAGTAGTGTATAGTATTTAAGACCCATTTATGGCCTACACTAGATCGAGGGTATATCATGACTACAAAATCTAGTCCCCACTACATGAAAGGCTTTTCCACTTGGATGGGCTTGAGGGGTAAGGCTATTAACTTTTATTTCTTAGTGAGAATTTCACACTTATAACATATTATAACCCAATCATGGGAATATTTGAATAGTCTTGGATAAATTAGCCTGCTCTCATTATCCTTGTTGTTGTGGTCCTAGACACAAAGTAGCCTCCTGTAAGCCCATCATGAAACTGATCTAATAGCTTATCAACTTGGTTTGTCTCCACACACCTTAAGATTATTCCATCAAGATATTTCTTGATTAGGAACCCATATATCAAAACATAAGGAATTGAATGCAGTCTATAATATCTCCTTATTTTCCAATCTAAACCTATAAGACATTATCCTATTTAAAGGAATATTACCATGTCTTGAGTCTAGCTAGAATAAGGTGTAGGTGTAGCTACTTGGTGATCCCTATGCATTGCTAAAACCACCTCTTTGTTTTACTTAACATCTACTCCTAAGTGTTCACATATTCCTCTACCACTCACTAACTTGGTGACCTTCACTTATATGTCATACTCCATGCATTTGGTCACCCAACCTACCCTTTTTCACTCAAATCTCAATTAAGAAGGAAATTCTTGATGCTAGGGTGGGACATCATAGCATAGATATTATTATTGGACACCACGTGCCTAAATTTGTTAAGGCTTATCATGACTATAATCACATTTATTATACATAAGTATACCTATCTTCATATCCCTCCAATGTTTAACCAAATAAAGTTATGGGATACTCAAATACCTCATTGTTTTGTTGTATTATCATGGTAGATATGGTGTCATTGGTTGAGAAGGCATACAAAAAGAAGTCTTTTGAGAAATAAGGGTTAAGGAGAGTGGGTGATTTTGGAATAGACTACTTAATTGCTTCAAAACTCCTATTTCCTTTCTTAGTCCATGTGAAGTCCTTATGTTTTTTGAGCATAGAAGTTAAGGGGTCTAACCAACTTAGTAAACATAAGAATGAACATTATAATGAAATTGAGTTTTTAAAGAAAGATATTAATTCCCTTCTAGTGATTGGTTAGTGATAGGGCTAGAATTTCACTTATCCTTTCAAGGTATATGGAAAGGCATTATTTAGACATAATGTGGCCTAAAACTCCACCCTCATGGATTATAAAAATGCACATTTTAGGGTTCAAGGAGACCCTATATTGCCTAAACCTATCAAATATTAGCCTTAGGTGTGTTAAGTGATCTTTAAATATTTTGATAAGACTATTATATCATTAAGATATATGAGCACTATTTCATAAATAAGTCCTTTTAAGGGTACATCCATTTCCCTTTGAAATGTGGACCTATATTGGATAACCCAAAGGGCATCTTATTATAATCATAAGTTCCCCATGTAGCTATGAATATAGTATTAAATTGGTCCCCTTCCTTCACCAACACCTAGTTATACCATGAGTATCCATTAACCAAGGATAAATGTTGTGAACTTGCAACCTTTTGGATAATTTGATCCATAAATGTCAAGGGGTAGTGTTATCTCAATGGCACCCTATTAAGATCCTTAAATTCTACACATAACCTTATCTCCCCATTATTTTTCATTATAGGCACAAGGTTATCCACCCATGAAGAGTGTTTAATGTGTAATATAATGTTGCATTCAATCAATTTATTCCACTCTTTCTTCATGAGGAGTTTAATCTTGGGGTTGAACAATATTTGCTTATGTCTCACAGGTTTGGTACTTGCTTCTAGGTATATAGTATGTTGAGATAAACTATGGTAAAAGCCTTTAAGTCACTTTATTCCCAATAAAATATGTTTGATAATTATTTACAAAACTCTATGAAGGTAATATTCTCTTCTCTAATTTTCACCTTTCCTAGTTTGAGCAACTTATCTTTAAAGATGGTGACATTCTTATAGTGTTCTACCTTGGTTGACATCCTAACATCATCTCTTCTCAACTTTTCATATTAATTAAATATTTTTTAAAGATTAAATAATCCATTAGGAGTTTTTTTAGTCTTTAATTGCATAATCTATTAACCATACTATTGTTGAAGTTTGGTTTGGTTCATTGAGAAGAATTCTAACACTTCTTACAAGAAACATGATATATGTTTATTACAATCAAAGACCTACTAATTGAATTCATTTTCAAGTACTGATGGTATGTACAGTACCTTTATTTTTTACTATTTATTCATGTTCTTGATGTTAACACTTTAAATTACACCCTTAGGAGAATATGGTTCAGTTCTCTCTAAGTTTGGGGTAACATAGGATTGGTATAAAGGCTATGGGTAACCTATATGAGGACTAAACATCTATTTATGGGGATATATCCCTTGGTATATCAAATTTATCTCACTTCATAAAACTTAATAATTATTGGGTGAAAATAGATAGAGAAATACATGAAAGAAACCTAACTTAATGAGGTGATACACTAATATTGATCTATCCACTCTAACTAATATTTAATCAACACTTTATGAGTCAAGTAAAGATTTATGAATAAAATAAGATTCTTAATGGAATCCTAAGCATGAGTATTTCATGCAAGGATATGATGGATTCTTGAAACTTGAAGGTAATAGAAAAGATGTCTTCTTAAGGAACTATCAACAAGCTTACTCTTCAACACAACAACCAACACTTTAACACATCATATGACCTATAGAGGATGGAATTATAAAAACTAGGTGAAGGATATAACCTATAAAGGAGAATAAAATTCACACTTTCTACAAATAAACAAACCATAACACACTAATATATTAAAATAAAATGAAAATAGTCCTTTATTGATTCAAAGAGGTTCTCAAATATAATTTGGTAGAGTTTCATTACACTCAGCCAAGGGATCATTACAATGGCCTAAAAGGCTAAATATATATAATGGTATACAAGAATGAGAAGATAATTAGGAATTTAAATAACAAGAATAGGTCATTAATTACAACAATCCCTTTTATTGGTAGTTAAATGAATCCCTCCACACTCCTCCATGTGTTGCCTAGTCAAACTAATGTCTTAAATGATCATCTTTGGGGAATTGAAGTAAATTTTTATCCAAGTTTGACCCCATGAATATCATATTCATGATACTCATATTAAATTTACTCTCCTTATGATAACTATAAAGTAATAAAGTGATTTAATTAGGCCTTGTCCATAAAGAATTTAGCGGCCACCTCTTTCTTACATGTTAATATGATTTGGAAAAATGACACAATCTTCATGGTGGATAATAAATGGATATTATCACATCATGTGACTATTATATTAGTTTCATGATCATGTATTAAATCCATATCAGCCTCCTACATCCATGAGCATCCTAATTTTGTTGGTTAAGTGGGCCTACTAAACAAGTAGTCTAGTCTTTTGACTGTTCACTATTTGATTGGTTATGAAGATTGAATGAAACATTTAGGATGAATGGGTGAGATTTTTTATAATCTTAATGAACATATTATACCAATATTTATTTTCTCCAAATAACTCACACCTATAATTATGCCATACTTATATGACTAGGTCACCTTCGTTTAAAACATTTAGATTGTTTATTTGGCATGGACCTATATGAGAATTTTTAGGCATGATTGTAAGTGTTTCATGATTTTATAAGGTTAAAAATGTCTCATATTATCTAATATAATTATTTTTAACCCTTTACCAACTTTTATACCTTGTATTTTGCTTAAAACCTTGTAAAAATGTAGCTTTTGGGAGGTTCAAACAATAGTCCATATAAATCAATATTATGATGGGATACCTTAAGAGTATACTATAGGTTCCAAGTATTTAAAATTATATACCAATTAACTTAGATTAATTTTCTCCTATATCTTCTCCATTATGTCACTATTAGGGTTTTAGGGAGGTTTAAGGGGGTTTTGGGCTGTTAGTAATGGTTCATAAAGGTTATGACCTTAAACTCTGAACCAATACCACTATTGTCTTATAAAAATGAAATTCCATTATCCAAAAGTGATATTATAACAATGAAATTATTTCTTATAGATATGATATACTTAAGTTGTTTCTTAGGAGAGAATTGTACATTTAAATTAATTTCAAGCCACTCTCAGGCCAACATGACCAACTGTGACCTCTCCCATACAAAACAAAGTGGATCACACACCTAAAACAACATGATAAACATATATATGGTGTTTTTAGGTGATATATTATCTCATTTTTATCCTCTATTCTAGACTTCAATTAGAATATCTTTGAGAAGATGTTAGATCAACAGGCTTAAATACATGGTTTATGAGTTTTGATCCTAGACTAGATTTATGAATAACTTAGACACCTTTGATGATATGTAATTTACCTATTAGGGCCATTACATCACCTTTTTTTCAATTAAGCCACTTTCCTCTCCTTTGTATTCATATATTTCTCCACCTAGGTACCTAGGTAGGTTTGTAAGTGGTTATCAGGCATGAATGACCTTATGGGTGGCTATTATTATTAATTTGAGACCTATAGGACCCTCTCATTATTTATAAACATATGGGATGTGCATATCCTTTTCAAATTATTTAATATAGTCTTAGAGTAGATAGTTTAGGCATGATCCATATAAAACATACCTTTCACTTGGAAAAAAGTAGACTATTTGGGTGCTTAGTGAGCTGGGGAGACCACCAAGACTATTTCATATCCTTGATTATTCATTTGGAGGTTTAAGGGTGTAAATCACTCATTGGGTCTTGATCATGGTTTAAACATGGTTTTGGAGGTACACCATATTAATGATGGTTCATAGAGTATATACCTCTAAACCAAAAACTTTTTTCATGAACATCTATCCCACAAACCCCTTAAAGTATCTTGAATAGGTATGGGTCCCATGTTGACTGTATGGTGATATATGAATTAAATATGGTGTGATTCAAGCTCTTTACAAGGAAATTTCTATAGTTTATAATGTTAAGGTTTTTTCATAGATTTGGGCCCCTAAATCCTACTCTCTCTTTAATGGATATTGAGTGCACAGGGGTGCCTAACTACACCTAAAGGTAATGGGTTTGAGAGTCCATGTCATGTGAGATATGAGTGTTTAAAATGACAAATCAACATTCCACTTAAGGTAATAAATCTTGAGAAGGTGTTAATATTGAATTTAACTATTTCCCTATATTCATTTGCTTCAAACACCTCCTTCATGACCCATAACAACACCACACACCCTCTCATAGCTTTGAGTCTATTTTTGGGTATTGGATTTGCTACTAAGGTGGAGGTGGGGTTGTGAGACTTAAGGGAGGATTTAGGCCTTATAAATTGGACTAGAATTTGGAACATCAAATCACCTATAGGTGCATTTGTATCCTCAATTTCATCATAACATCCTTATTAGTCTAGTTTCCACCTTTTTCACTTATCTTTATCTAGCTAAACTACTATCTCAGCCTCTCCCTCTCTAAAGTTTGCCTTAACCACCACTTTCCAATGTAAGGGCTTGAAAAGTTTGGTGTTGGTAACCTAATAAATCTATTTTATCTCATTATAGTGATGGATTCAGGGCTCATACAACATATTTTTAGGTTTTTACTATAGCCTTTGAGGCTTGTCTTATCTAACTCTATCATCAAGATTTACTTACATAGTCAAGATAAGCTTGTGTCCTACATATCTAAATTAGACCAAATAATCACCTTAACCTAGTACCACCATCATATGATAATTTGAGGGATACATATATAGTAATCATTTTGGGGTCCCTCTTCACATTCCATTAGTATTTGCATCTACTACAGTCATGTACTCTAGACTAATTAAGTAAGACTAATTTACTATACATACTTGAGCCATTATACTTAGTCATCTGTCCAAACATTTTGTCCTTGGTAACATGATTTTTATGCTATGAACACCATGTTAGTATAGGTTCTCTCCTTTATGTCATATTAGGTCTGATATTTGAGTTTAGAGAAAGGTTTTCAATAGTCCTATATGTAGTGATTTATACATGTTCACTTTCAAGAAGTCTTTTGAGTAGGATCTTGAGTTAGAAGAGTGTTTCCATTATTATAATTAAGACCTAAATGGCCTTCCTTATGTTCAAATTCATCCCTTTAATATAATTATCTATACAATCTATGACCCCTTTTATGCATCTTGAGACTCAGATACATATGATAACTTTGAAACTTTTGGAGGCTGGGCTGAGTTAGGTAACCATAAGTGGCCATCATGCTTATCAATAGTAATTACAAATAGATATTCAATTTTCATATAGTCTTAATGGATTTTAATGTTTTTATATAATATTTGTTCTTTATCTCAACCCTTAATCATGGGGATAAGGTTTCAAACCTATAAGTGGAAGTTAGAAGGATTTATGGAGTTTTATATTAGGAGTCAGAGATCATTATGAGGTGAATGTGTGAAATTAATCCATTATATAATAATGGTACCATTGACTAATTTTTATCCCTAAGCCTAGAAAATATTCCACCTAAGTATTGAGTACTCTATTCCACCTAATACTTCACTCTTTTCATATCTCTTTATGAATCAAGGCATTTCAAAGGAAATCATTGGTTGTCATGTCAAGGAGAAAAGGTCTAATGTTTTTTCATGCCAATAAAATATCATGGTGGTCATATTTATTCCCTATTTCAAATTGTGTCAAGTTTTCTCCTTGTGTTTAGATATGTTTCAAGGTCCATAATAGGCATTGACGTAGTCTTAATAGTCCAAATGTACCATGGTGGAGATGACTAAATATTACAACTCATAACTCATCATGCATATATCTAGTGTGTTAAGAATATGAAAGGTATAGCTTGATAATAATTTTTATGGATGATATATAAGTAAATGGTAGTATAATTTAAGTCTATAACATGTTATAAGATATTCTAATAAGTGTTGAAATGATATCCATTTGGAATATTCTCTTAAAGCCATGTATATTGTCTAAAAAGGGAGTATTTGACATTAATGTGCTGATTTTTTACCTTAAAAGGCCTCTAAAACCACAATTTACATCCTAAAAATCCTTCATGAATTCTATTAGGTCATAACCAAATCATTTCACATGCTAATCTTTTCCTTTTCATAAGTTAACACCTTTAATTTACATTAAATGGGTCCCACACATGTGAAAATGTGTCTCTTCAACTTCCCACCCTATACCATGAGTTTTCAAACATTGTCTAACCCTTATTTTCCCTTCTCCTACCTTCCAAGTGATTCATGATTTTAAACATGAGAAAATGCAAGAAATTTACAAGTTATAGAAGTTTTTAAATGGTATGAATCTGTACATTATGAATTTGCTAAGATGGATTCAGGAGTCTATAAGGGGTGTTAAACATAAGAATATGATGGAGAAATCCAAGTGTTTTAGAGAAAAGATATTAAAATTGGTTTACTTCCTCCATCAAGATCTTTGGTAGCCATGGGGAGCACTTCAGGTTTGAGCTCAATCTATATAGGAGAGAAAAGGTGAGGGTCTAGAATCTTGGCCAAAAAAAGAGACTTCATGACCTTCCAATCATGGGCACTAGTTTCTAGATTAGTATTTTTAGTTGTATGAAGAAACACTAAAAATTAGAGAAATGTTGTTACCATATTCATCTACATAAGGCCAAAAAATGGGAATAGTTTCAATGCATTATTGTCCTATTTGATGAAACAAGTGATTTTTCATGTCTCCTCCAGTCACATAAAGTCCTTCTATGGCACCCTCCACCCCTATTTCACACATGTGAGCCTATAGGAGTGATAAATATATAATCTACCATCATATGCAGACTATAAACAAGGTTTTCATTGCTGAAAAGGGGGTATTCAATGTATATGTCTAAAAGTGAGTAGTGTTTAAAGGTGCACTGATGGTAAATTTAAGCTTTCCACATCTCCTTAGTTTAACTATTTGGTCAGGTGGACCTCCAAATCTTTAAAATAATGATTTCAAGTGAAACTGCCTACATGTCGAGGTTCCATTTCAAGGAAGGGTAGTGTGTTTGATGAAGTTAGTTTTTGAGTGCCATAAATATGCCATAGAGACAAAAAGAGAATATTGTATCCATATAAAAATTCCCTTTTTTAGTTTATAATACCTTATCATAGTTATCAAAGGCCAAGAAACCACCAATTAACCCTCAAACACATTCATAGTCTTTTTAGTAGAAACTAAGGTTGTTTATCAAAGTTTTAGGTTTTTAGAGTCCTAGGTTTCCATTCCTCACTACGTATGCCTCATTGATGACCTCAAAGTGTTTTATTCTATTAGGTATGTGTGTGGAGATGCTTAGGGTCCTCATAGATAATTTTGGGTATGTGTTCATAGTTTAATCCAATCCCTCAAAGAGCCTTTGTCATTTAACAACCTTATCATTATCAACCTACCTCATTATAGGACCTTAGTTCTAGGTTTTAATCTCCATGTGACCTTACCAATCATCATCCATAGGTCTAAACCCTCTAATAAAGTATAAGTCATAGAAAAAGGTCTAAATACCCTATAATGTTATCAAATACCATTATTACCATGAGGAAATGAAATTATATAGGTATAAGCCCTATTGAGAGATTATGATCACCACTTACAATAGATAAGTCAAATCCACTTTATAAAATCCTTCAAAGTCATTATAGGAAAATGAGTCTCAAATGTAAATAAAGGCCATGACTGAGTCGATATGTGTCTTGAAGGGATGAATTTTAACATGAAGAAGGACATAGGGATCTCAATTATGATAATGGAGGATCTCTTTTAACCCAAAGGTCTATTCAACAGACCTATTGGTAGGTAATACACATAAATCAACACCTATAGTACTATTGATATTTTATGTCTTATATTAAATATAAGACATATAGACGCATAATGAGATAAAATTCAAATTGATAATATTTTTAAAGCATGGGTATGATGCCACCAAGGGTAAGAGACATGATAAGTGACTAAACAAGATAATCCAAACTTGCATAGTGAGCTAACCTTACTTAGTTAGTTTTTAATGTATGGCTAAAGTGACTGGCATGACAAGGACATATAAATGGGAACCTCAATGTGAGTAAGACACATATATAACTCAAACCTTCATATGATGGTGATACCAGTCTAGGGTGATTGCTTGGTTTGAGTTACATACTCAAGACACATAGGCCTTATGTATGACTATGTAAATGAACCTTGTTGGTAGAGTTAGAGAAGATAGACCTTGGTGATATGATCAAGACTTGGAATATGTTATTTTAACCCTGATTCCATCCTTATAGGGATATAAAAGAGGTTTATTAGGGAACCAACATCAACTATTCCAAGTCCATACACAAGACAGTGTATTTAAGTTAGGCTTAAGAGAGAGGAGGGTTGACAAGATGGTATGAGTGAATGAGAAAAAGTGTAAAATAGGGAGAATATATTGGGAAATATTATATTATAAAATAGAATATATATATATATATATATATATATATATATATATATGGATTGAGGATATAAATCCCAATTTGATCATCTCAAGACTTACCCACAAGGCCCCATATCCACTTTAGGGGGAAATCAAAGCCCCTAGGTAGACTAAATGAAATATGGGGGTATTTGAAGATGTTTAAATCTCTAAAGGAGGTGTTTGAATAAATTTAGTGTAATGAGTTTGTTCATTTTGGTTTTATCCCTCTTTTGAGCTCTACTACTTTAAGTAACCATGTCGAGTTGCACCTTCCAACACTCATATCTTTCACCACAAAGGGACCTAAACCTAGGGATCTTATGAGAAGTTGAGAACCCATATGGAATCAAAATTAATGAATTACTGAGTGGAATTTAGGGACTCATCTCTATGAATGATTTATAAGAAGGTAACTTACACAAACTACTTAATAGAGAGCTCAAGAAACACCATCTTCTACTCATATCTCCACGTACAATTTGTATGGGAGATGTTGAGGTCAACATACCCAAATTTTATGAAAATTGGAAACCTTGAGATATTTTAAATGCTAACCCTTAAAACATGGCATATTTTGATCATTATTTAGAATTTTAAGATCATCCACTTTAATGAGGTTGGTTCACTAGTTTAAGGTTTTGCTTTGAACTTGCCTAATATTGTTAATAATTGGTATTCATGTCTTTTAGTTATAGGTCTTATGGAAATCTTTTTTGTTGATTCATTTTCCAAAACCCTCTCATAAACCCTTGATTCAAGTTGAATTTAAATTTGGTGAGAATAAATTATCATAAACATTCTAAATTTATTTTGGACTCAAGCCTAATTTTTATGTTAAGGCTTGGTCATGTTTTTTGACACAACCAAACCTTAGCCTAAAAATTATGCCTTGGTCCCTTTTATTTTCCCCCATATATTTCTTATATCTCTACATGGTCTAATTTCATGTTGGCAATGTCCTCTTTATTTTCTAACATGATCCAAGTTTATGCCAAGGATCCCTTCTAATTTTCCTAGTAGGGTCCATTCATATTCTCTAGCATGGTCCTTTTAATCACCTATTTATCCTAAATTTCTTATGATAAGACCCCATTCATGTTTATAAACATGAACAAGACCTTAGTCTAAATTCCTTATCTTAATTTTATTTTATCTTAGGTCCTAAATTAATTATCATGCATCTTGTAGGATCCAATGATCCACTCCTCCTCATACCTTTTGATCCAATGGAGCAAGGAAAAGATGGAAAAACTAAACACTTATCCCTTTGGACCAATAATGTTCAAGCATCTAGATCATGATCAATGGCTCATGATTCATTATGGATTGAATATCAGATGGAGAAAAGACATCATTACAAAGTCAAAGCCTCAAAAGGCTTGTGGAGTTTCCATGCAACACTCCCACATTTGAAGACTAAAATTAAAATTTCCCACATGTCAAAAGGGACCAATCTCGAATGAGCTTCTAGATCAGGATTAGACAGTTCTTTCTACATCATGGATTTGATCTAATGATGCAAATTAACTCCAAGATCCCAAGAAGCCTCATGAAGCTACCATGTGGTATTATCATATTAGAACATAGAAATTTGATGAGATTAAATTTGATGTCCTCACGAATGTCATTTGACACTCATGAGGAAATCATTGATGTCCATGTGACCATCAATTTTAAGCCCATAAAACCTAAAATTATTTAAGATATTAAATTTTACATCCTCACAAAAGTCATTTGAACATCCAAAAAGCTTCTTTTAACATCTGTGCGGCCATCAAAATTAAGATTGTCTAATATTTTACTTAGACTAAAGGGGACATGTTTTATGTCATTTAAGGGGTAATTTTAATTTAAAACTTAGCATAAATAGCTTTAACCTAAGTCCATTTTTGTTTATTAATATAAAATAGACTTAGACTTATGGATTTTAGCCTAAGTTATTTTATGTCTATGCACTGATTAAAGATCATACACCTCATAGGGTCCAATGGTATGTGCTTCATCATGAAAAATGATCCAATGACACAAAATTATTGATTACTTTCCAAAAAATCTACAAGAGTGCATAGGTTTGACATATGGTGAATGCACATCTAATATGTGACTAATAAAGGTGTCAGAGCATATAAAGCCTATAAAGGTGCCAAGTGGCACAACCATAGGGCTCAAGATGAAAAGTAACTAATGACAAGTAAGTGCATAGATCATAACCAATGACCCATGATAATTCAAGGATTTTTATCTAGTGGTATGGAACAAAAAGCATTTTTTAAATGCTAATGGGTAGTGCATCAAAGGCATTTATGAAAAATGCCATGAAAGGTTCTAGATAGATGCTAGATAAGCATCACGCAAGCACAAAATGATAAAATAGGAGATATTATGTGCTTAAAAATGAAAACATATAAAGGTAAATGTATAAATAATATTTGAATCATGTAGGAGTTAAACTCCAAATGAGCTACCACTGTTAAAGCTTTAAAACCCTAAAACATGCATAAAAGGGCCTTAGGTGGACTCAAGTTTTATAGTGAATTTATAAAAAGTTAAATTGTGTTTTTATCATGAAATAGATTACTTAGAGACCATTTTCAATCTCATTTAGATCAATTTTCAAGATTTAGAAGCCATGGTAGCTCACAGGCAGCAATACAAGGATGACATAGAGTTGTATTTATCTATGAATAATAAAGGGAGGGTCTTCAAAGATATAGAACTAGATGTTATTACACTAAACACATGCCATAAGAATTGGTCTAAGATCTTCTAGACCATTGAGGAGATGTAAGACATTACTAAGGAATAACATAAGATTGCTATTATGACTAGGAGGTATTATGACCTAGTTGAAGTCTAGATGGCTAGTCTATACCATGCAACTACCAAATCGGAGGTAATATATTGTATCAACATCCTTACTCCCATTTTCAAAGATTGTAAGATTTAGTAGGGTTGGATTATTCATGAAAGGATGTTTAAAATAGTATCATTCATTTCCCCATTAGCCTTTGAAAGTTAGCATAAACTCCCAAAACCCCAAGTGGATTTTCCCACTATTAAAGAATGGAATAGAAATAATGATCTTGACACCATCCTTAGGCCATGGTTACTCCAAGGGAGCCATGTAATCCAAAACCCTACTATCAATATCCCAATTTCCTAATTTATATATTTAATTAGGGTAATTATGACCCTATTAAATAGAATCTCTAGAGCCCCCTCAACCACATTTGTTAGCAAGAATTGGGTATTCTATGTCTAATTTATGGTATAAAAGGGGATCAATCCTTTAATTGGGGAGATGATCAACATATACCTATAAATTTAATTCATAGCCACTAAGAAGAAGACCAACACCCATTTTTCCATGATGTCCTATCTGTTAGATGCCTTACTAGTCTCCACCTAGATCCCCTATATCAAAAATTGACATATGATGGTAGATTTATAGTCTCTCACCATTATTCCAAGATACACATAATCAAGTATCAGCATAACACGCAATTCATTTGTGATTGTGTCAACCCAAATTTAGTAGAATCCATTAAAAGGATTCCCATGCATAGGATAAACCCTCTAACCAAGAAATATATGGAGCTTATGGGAGACATATAGTTGTGTCCATATTGTATAGTAATCTATATTGATGGGATTATGATATAAAACTAAAGATTACCTATCCTTGTCCTAGTCAAGCTAGTAGATTAGGAGATTGCATACCAAATTATTAATGGTGTGGATAGATTATGAAAAGATAATAAGAAGGGTATCCTCCATCCCTTTCCTATAACCATTGGTTTAACTATGATATATAATTAGGATCAAGTGAGTATTATGGCAAAGCATAGTGTCTCTTTTTTATTATAGCTTGATGAGCTAAAGATGTGGGACCTAAAAGGCATAGTATCAACATACTTGAAATATAGGAAATTGCCCAAACTAGTGTATGTACACCAACTCAGTGTCCATGACACCATTCATATCAGAGCAAACACTTTTCAAGAAATATTGGCTAGAATCAAGGGACATAATAATAAAATTGAGCACAGACTATCTAGTGATGAGAATACACTAAGGGATATATGGAAAATAAGACCTTTGTAATGCCACTTGCTTCTTGGACCCTCAAGGCCCCCTCAAAAGTAACCCCATGTAGAGAGGCAATATATCCAAACATAAATAACATACAGTCCTCATAAAGAAAAGTTCAAAGAGAGACTTAGTGAAGGCCCATCATCTTTGGCCCCTCCCGATGGACTTACATCTTTAATGGAACACTTGGACATGATTGCCTTATGATGTAATGAAACATTAGAAGATGATCTCAATGTCTTTGTTGAGGCATATGGCACTGATGAAGAAAAGGAGCATGTTGAGGAGGCATAATCATAGGTAGAGGAGGATAAGAAAGATAAAGGAAAAGGTGTTGCTTTTAATTTATTTGTAGTATATCCCCCATAGAAAAGGAAATCAAAATGATCTTTGGTCCTGGTTGGATAAAAGAGGCCAAAGTAGAATTTCACTCACCCCACAAGTGAAATCAACTTATTCAGTGAGGAATACCCTATTCATGGACCACTCATCCATGATTGGTTCATATGTGAAAAAATGCAAAAAGATTCCCACTTTATACAACTATTGGGCCTTGACCTAGACTATTAACATTGATGTGCATGATAACATCAAACCTTTGATAAAGGCTTTAATGAACAAGGAAGAAGAAAGAAGGATAGTGACCATTTCAAGGTTAGAAATCAAATAAGTGGATGCTCTAAGAGCATCGAACAACATAAATATCTAGGTCCTAGAACCTCTAAAATACATAGATCCATCACTATTATGTATTTCAATCCATAGATAGTTGGATTAGAGAGATCGAAATAAGAAAAGACATGGTGGGGACTGAAGAGTTCACATTCTAGAAGGTTGAACCCTTTATAGGTTTGACTCCAGGTGCAGAGTAGTAACCTAATAAACTACCCATCCATGAAGAATATATTTAAAGCCTAATTGAGGCTCACTCAGCTCAAGTTAGAGCTAGCATAAGAGGAATAAAATAGAGGATTCATAATTTAGAGAAGGGAAATGATAACTTAGAGACCCAAACTATCTTATCAGTGCCTAAGTCTATATTAAATATGTTTCAAGCATCCTTTTTTGATATGTTTGACTCTTTAAAGTCAATGAAACTAATAAAAGATCCATTGAGCCAATAGAGTGAGGTTTCCAAAGGATTGATGATAGAATGGCAAGATGCAAAGGCCAAATTAAGAGATCTTATCAACATAGTGATTAGGAATAGGATTCCTAAGTACTTAGGGATGATGCATAGCTGATTGTCAGGACTAAGCAACACCTTGGCACCATCTTGGCTAATCTTGCAAAGACTACAGCCTTGGAAATTATTGATAATGAGGAATATAAGTATAGAGTCACTTTGGTGATGTAGGAAGTAAAGGTAAAGAACCAAGGTCAATCATGAAGTTAAAATAACATAATTTTAGGCATGATATTTAGTGATAAAAAAAATATTATAAATGCTAGGAGTATTGTAGAAATAATGGTAAGGGATGATAGAGATTTTGAGGACTTATCTAACCAAGAAGATGTCTACCTCCTAAACCCAATTGTAAATTTAGAGCTTGTTAAGGAAAAACATCAGAGGGATATGGAGCTTATACAAGAGCAACAGAGGAACTCTTTAGTAATGGGCCCACCAATTAATTAGCATATGCATATAAAATAGGAATATTATTTTGTAAATGCATATGATAGTCTATTAGCATATTTGCCTCTAGGTCAGTCTAGTTTAAAGAAGTAAGTGTATTCTAGAACTTTATAAAAAAGGACAGTTGCCCTTATCTTTTATACATTTATATCTCACAACTAAGTGGTATACTACCTTGTCTTTCTATAAAAGGTAGTACTACCATTTTCTAAATGGATAGAATTTTGAGAAAATTTGTATATATTGAGAAACTAATACTATCAAGGAATTCTATAAAAATTGTCCAAATTTGATGTGTAAATTGTTAATGTGGCTTCCTCTCAATTGTTGGTTATAAAGCTTGAATTTGAATGGTTTCATGAATTTTGAATTTACATTTATGATATAAGGTTGATAATTTGTGCTTATGTTAGATTAGTTGAAGGGTCTTGATTTTACTTCATTTCATTTGTTCTATACTCAGATGTGCTAATGCTATTTGAGTTTGGTAACAAATCTTTAAAGTAAAATCTAGTTCTTACTTATATAATTTCATATTATCCTTATAAATTTACATGGTGTATGTTAGATCTAAGATTATGCTATTTTGCATCATATACTAGTTGAATGTAGGTTTAATTATAATTAAAACTTTATCATGATATTTAAGTCAAGAATCAACAATCACTTATTTTCTTTCACCTTACCCTTATCTTTTGTCCCATTTTTAAACAAATCATTTTAGTTTAGACTTCATTATAAATATCCATTTATATTAGTCTATAGTTTAATATTTGATCATAATTCACTATTATTAGCATAGATACTTACATTTTATAAAGAATTGGTCCATGATAGTTCCCAACCATCAATTAATATAAATTTTGTAGAATAGATAATCATTGCTTTGCTGCTATTTCACCATAGGTAACATATGTTGCCAAAAACTACTACTCATGCTCTAAATTTCCAAAATTATAAAATGAGAAGTGTTCTTGAAAACTAACAACATTTGTGGTACACATAGAGGCATCAAAAAGTCATGTTGGTGCTAGAAGGAGGGTTTTCTTTGTGAATCAATTAAATCCTTACTTATCTTAGTGTGTTTTGATCTAATATTAATGATATATTTGCACTTCTAATTAATTGTTTGCTTATAAGTGTAAATATAATTGATATTTGTGGTCTATGACCTATCTTTGTGCTTCCTTTAGACAAAGATCAAAGTTCTATCAATTTTTATGCTTATTTTTGGTAAAGATAGCTTAAGAATTGAAAATCCATAGTATTTGAGGTTAGAATAACTTATTTTGATCCAATTTTGGTATATATTTCATAGATCTAAGTTTATTTTAACTTATACTTGTAAATATAGATCATATTTGTATAATTAGACAAATCTTTGAGTGAGCTTAGTCAAATATTTACATCCTTTACTGTTATTTACATAATCTTTAAAAAATGAGATTAATGTGTAGGTTTAATCCTTGTTATTTATAAAGATTAACTTGATACATTATATTTTAAATAGGATATTTAATCTTTAAGCTAGAATTTCCAAAGATTTGAACACAATCACATTTAAAGACAAGAGATCCTTTACTCGAGCTTAAAGTCCATAGGAGAACCAGGCGAGATAAAGGTCGGCATAGATGTTCCAAATATTTTCCAATCTCACCTCTTCAAGGTAACTTTACCTTCAACTTTCATCCAAGTATGGCTTGGTTGGTAGACTCTTTAATCAACATACCAGGTGTGGTACATGATCTCACACAACCCTAAAAAATACTTGCCAATATTTAGTCCAACTAGTATTATGGCTATTGAAGAGCACATTAAATATTTTAAAGTTTATTTAAGGTTAATAAATGTTGTGCATGAATATGTAGCATGAAAATTGTTCCCCTTTAATTTTAAATATGCTATCTATGAATGGTTTATCAATTTTCTTGATAATTATATTACTATCTAGGATGAATTTACTAATGTTTTCATAGACCAATTTGGCAAAAATGTTAGTCCATGTATCATATACCACTAGTTCACCACCATTAAGAGGGATGTAAGCAATCCCATGAAGTCCTTTAATGCTATATTCTAGAAAATGTATAGCAAGAACATAGAACCTTATAAACCTGATGATGTTTTAGCTCAAGAAATATACAAGGATGTAGTAGATCCCATGACCTCTATATTTTTGAAAATATTTAGGGATTATTCTAAAGTAGTGATCATTAATGATCAAATATAGCCCCAGGAACAAATGGCCTACACTATCCCAAATATCAACCCACATATTCCCATTCTAAACATCTTCCCCAATAACAACCAAAATATTCTAGCCTTAAACCAACTCCCAAATCTAAATCAATTTCCCTTTAGTCATGCTACTCCCAATTAGAACCTAGGATTGTTAAGTCATCCTTTCACTAATGGTTTCAATGCAAATGATCAAATATATTTAGTACAACTACAAGTACTAATAATAAATAGGTGAGTAATTCTAAAACTCCCAAGAATGAGAATGAATCTATCCTAAAAATGGTTCAAAAGCTGAGCACAAATTTCCTTTAGATGTAAAAACAAGTTAGAAATACTAGAGAGAGCTCTGGTAGGAACTTCTCATTCCAAATGTTTAAGAGGCCAAATAATAGGTTTCATAATGATAGTTTCCATAATAATAATAATAATAATAATAATAATAATAATTGCATATCTTCTAAAAATAAGACTATGGACATTAGTCTTATTGACATTACCTTTCCTTATTATTGTAGAGTTTATTATACAACCAAGCATGGACAGATTGATTGTATAGATTTTTTCAAGGATTTGTAAGCTTTGTAAGAAGAGTTAGATAATTTGAAGTGGTCCCTAATAAGGATTATGGTGAAAGTAATTTAGGATCCAAGCCATCTAATCAAACTTTCATGGTAGATACCTTTGATTTCCCCTTTCAAGGGGACAATAAACCTAATGATGTTCCTGAGTATGTCCAGGCCTTCCAAAAATTATTGAAGAAGATTTATCCTTTGAGGAATAGAGAGTAGAGGCAGCCACTAACTACCTCAATGCCTAAAAATAACTTTGGAACTCTTCCAAACACTTCTTCAAGCAATGATCAAGAACCACCCAAAGGGAGTACCTCTAAACCTAATGTTGATGTTCCTAGTTCTTCAAAAAATATTGGTTATAATATTATTGAAGACATGAAAAAGATAAAATATGACATCACATTGCATGAATTGACATAGATTACGAGGCAAAGGGACCTCTTACTAGATTCATTGTCAAAGAAATCCAACAAACCACCCAGGGATAATAATGCTAATATAGCTATACTCAAAGTTAAGGCATAATATCCTCCTTTCTTGCTCATAGTTAGAATGTTTGGTAAGAATTTTGATAATTGTTTATTAGATTATAGTGAATATGTGAATATAATGCTAATAGGTATTTGTAAATAGCTTGTATTGACTCCTATTAAGTCTGATAGATTTGTACTCAATTAGATAAATCTAGAGTCAAAATAATTGGGTAACTTTTAAATGCTCATATGCAATTGGATTCTGAGCCTAGAGTATAGTAATTTATTGATATCCAAGTTGTTGACATTCCTGTTGTTTATGGGATCTTACTAAGTAGGGAATGGAATAAATCCTTAAATGGCTACATGTCCATGGATTGTTTACACTTGTGGCTACCTTGGAAAGGAGTTCAAAATAAAATTAGGGTTGAAAGAATGCCAAAGATGAAGCACATGATCACTGAGTACAATGTCATAAATGAAAGGGTCAACATAATTGAATTAAACTTAGGGGTTTTTAGCCTAGAGACTACCAAGGTATATGATCATAAAAGCACTCATTTTATTCTTAGGCTGTGAAAGCTACAATTTGATGGGGTTAGGTGTAGGTCTCGATCTAGAATTGTTTTTGTCCTAACTGACCCTATTAGTAATAAATACCATTCTTATTATATACTCTAATTATATTGCATTGACAATCTTGCTAAATATGAGGCCTTTATCTTAGGTTTGAAATTTTATATAAAGAATAATGTCAAAGAACTACTAGTCTATGGTGATTCAGAACTAGTAGTCAATCAGGTGAGAAGCAAATATCAATGCAAACTCTCATACCTTAAGAGGTATAAGTTTAGGTTCTACAATCTAATGGAAGATTTTGATGTTTTTATAATTGTGTCTATCCCTAAAGAAGAGAACTAAGCTACTGGTGAGTTGGCATCTATTGTATCCAATATCATGTCAAACTAAGATTCCCCCAACTTCAACATTGAGATAGTACCTTATCCTTTGGAATCCTAATAACATAAATCATTTTCAAGTCTTCAGTGATGATCAATAGATATTAGATTTCATAACTAATTCTAGAGCATTTGATGCTTAGATTGTTGATTAAAATAATTAAAATGTGCTTAAGGAGGACAAATTTGATGGTAAAGTCATTTAGTTGAATGACGATAAAATTCCCAAAGGCTATTTGATGAAGACAAGTTGGCTGAGGTTTCTAAGATTCTCAAGGTAAGTGGGAAGGACTATAATGATATTTTCCTTGGACCCTAATATTAACCCCATATAGTAAATGTTGGAAAACATTTCATTAACATTGAGAATAAGAAGGCCAAAGAGTTGCTAACCAAGTATAAAGATGTCATATCTTGGTCTTATGATGACTTAAATATATTTCATCTAAGAGTCATCACCCATATTATACCCCTTAAAGAAATTTTTAATCCATTTAGACAAAAGCAAATACCTGCGATCCCTATCCTAGAACCAATGATCTTTAAAGAGGTCAAGAGATTATTAGATGCTATAATTGTGTTTCCTGTTAGGCATTATACTTGGGTGGCCAATTTGGTGCCAGTTAGAAAGAAGAATGGTGAGATTAGGCTATGCATGAACTTTAAGAATTTAAAAAAATAATCTAAAAATGATAACAATCCTCTTCCCTCTTTATACTAGGTGATACAAAATGTTTTAGGTTTAGATATGATGTCTTTTCTTGATGTATTTTTACGTTACAACTAGGTGTTGGTTGACAGGGAAGACAAGATGAAAACAAAATTCACAACCAAATGGGGAACCTTTACTTACAAAATAATGCCTTTTAGTCTAATCAATGTAGGAGCTACTTTTCAAAGGTCCATAGACCATGCCTTCATAGTCTAATTAGTAAGTGTATCATTATATATAGATGATCTAACCATTTTTTCTAAAAATAGGGACCACTTTATACATTTACAACAAGTCTTTGAGAGATGAAAAAGGTATGGAATCTCCTTAAACCCTAAGAAAAGCATCTTTTGTGTTACCAAAGGCAAATTAATGGGTCATGTTATAATTAAAGATGGTATCTATATAGATCCTGAAAGGGTGGAAGATATATATATATATATATATATATATACACACACATATATACATATATATATGTGTGTATATATATGTGTGTATATATATATGTATATATATATATGTATATATATATATATCTATGTATATATATATATATGTATATATGTATATATATATATGTATATATATATATGTATATATATATATATATATATATATATAGAGAGAGAGAGAGAGAGAGAGAGAGAGAATAAAGCCTTCAAATAGTAGGAAAGAGCTAAAATCATTTTTTGGTAAGATAAACTTTGTAAGGAAGTTAATTTATGGCTTTGCAAAGGTTGTCAAGCCATTAAATGACATGCTAAAGAAGGATGCCAAGGTCACTTGAAATGAGGAATCTTGGAAGGCTTTTAATGACATCAAGGAAGCAATTATCCAAGCTCTAGTCCTGATAAATCCTAAATTTTCAAAGGGATTTTATCTCTATTCTTTTGCTTCTAACCATACTATGACTATAGTTTTAACTTAGAAAATTGAGGGGTGTGACTGCCCAATAGCTTTCATGATTACTAGATTTAAAAATGTTAAATTTAACTATTCATTGATAAATAAACAAGCTTATGCATTAATTAAGGCAGTAAATAAATTCAAGCATTATATCCTTTGAAATAAGGTGCATGTTAGTCTACATGATCCTACCACAAAGCTTATGCTAATATAAAATGAAATTGGGGAATGCAAAGGTAAAGGGATGTTATTTTTGCATAAATGTGATGAAAATAAATATGGAAAAATTGGTAAGGTGCCAAGGCTTGATCTAAATAATTACTAATGCCAACCCTAGGTTAAGTATTATGCAATTTTATCTATAGAAATTTTAAGCTAGTGAGTGGTATGATTCCATCATTAATTTAATAATTAATGGTACCTATCCTACATGACTAATAAGGGAGAAAAAGAGACCCCTGAAGCTCAAGGTAGCCCATTATTTGATCAAAGATGGGGTATTATAGAGGAAAATATTTGAAGGTGCCTAATTGATGTATGTCTCAAAAGAAGAAGTTGCCTAAATCATGAGCACCTTTCATGAGAAGTTTAGTAATGGACACCCATCTAGGAATACCATAAGCCATAAGATTCCCAGAGCTGGCTACTATTAGCCAACTATTTTTAAATATGATCACATGTACGTGATAGAATGTCACTCCTACCAAATCTTTTGCACCAAGGAGCCTACTGTAGTAATGCCTTTACAACTAGTTATGGTTGATAAACCCTTTGCATAATGGGGGTTGGACTTTATAGGGGCGATTAACCCCAATTCATCTAAAGGTCACAAATTCATCTTGATTTCCATAGACAATTACATATAATAGGCTGAAGCTATAGACACCAAAAAATGTAGGACCAAGAAAGTGATCAATTTCTTGAAAGAGAACATCTATATTAGATTTAGAACTCTAATCTCTCTAATGTGTGATAATGAATCTACATTTACATCAATAGAGATGATTGAATGGGTGTATGATAATGGCATTTGTCTTAAGTTTTCATCCATCCATTATCCCTAAAGAAAAGGATTATCTAAATATACTAATAAGAACCTAATGAAGGCAATAAATAAGACTATTATAAACAAGCCTAGGACTTGGCATAATCTTCTCAAGTATGCACTATGGGAAGATAGAATAAGAATCAAGCAAACCTTAAAGGCATCACTATTTCTATTGGTGTATGGTAAGGAACCTATCTTCCTTATCACTCTCAAGTTGACTACATATAATTTCATGTAATAATACATGGAAGAAAGCCAAGAGCTAGCCAATTCAATATTTCTAGACATCATTTAGATGAACGATGCACATGAGAAGGTTGTTTTTTATTTTAACAAACATCAGACCATGGTGAAGAGGTGGTTGATAAAATATCAAATATTAAGGTGTTTAGACAAGGGGACCTAGTTCTATTTTGGGACAAAGCATCTGAGTGTAAGGGTAAGCATGATAAATTCACACCTTTGTGGATTGGCCCATATTATATTATAGACATATTAGGAAATAATAACTTCAAGCTCAAATACATATAAGGAGAAAAGTTCACACTGCCCACCAATGGGTAGTACCTCAAGCATTACTTCTTTGCTTCTCCTCCAAGGATCTTTATGGAGTAAACTATAAGATGGTTAGATTTAGTGTAGGTAGGCTAGTTAATTTCTTTCATCTTTTTCCTTCCTACCCCTTGTTTGTATATAATCATAATTATATTTATTTGTTTCCTTTTGTTTCTTATTTTGTTCATTTTATTATGTGATTGCTTCTCTTGGCTTGTTCCTTATTTATAATAAGTCCTTTTAGACAACCCTGAGATCAAATTCTACTTAAATTGCTTGAAAATCCAAGTTTAGGAATGTGGGTATGAACCTAATACATATGTTGACCATGGTTCTAAAATATGAGCCTAATGTTATTATTTGAAGAAATTGGTAAAGACTAATTGAAGAGGCCAATTTTTCCATGAGAACTTGATAATTATCTTTACCTAAATTTGGTTTTAAGAATATTTTCACTTATAAGATGAAAGCTTTATCTATTGAAACATAGTTATGCTTGCACTTAACAAATATCTTTACCTAAGACAATGATTACAACCATAGGTGATTCTCTAAGGATCAAATACCTAACCAAATCCTTAAACTTGGCTACATAGTTTCCCAACCTTCATGAAAGCATAAAAGATCTAAAAATACAAAAAAATAAGAATACAGTGTAAAATTAAAAGCTTTTCAAGCATATGTGATTATGGTAATCTCCATTGGGGCTATGGATGCCTGGTTGGTAGTGGAGCAAGGCCATGAGTGGAGCCAAAGGAAACTATATCAGGGATATGAATGCTTGGTTGGAAACAGAGTAATACATAAGCCTTACCTAAATTAGAAGCACGAATCTTAATGAATATATAAACATGCTCCAAGTTAGTGTTAATGATTAAGGATATGAAACCTGAAAGTTGTCTTCTAAATCTAATGGAAAATATTAAGTGGAATCAAAGCGCACACACACCATGGATATGTCTTAATGTTTGATCTTGATTATGTAAGTAAAATGTTTTTTTCAATTATAAAATGATCTAGATAATATTATTGATTAAGGGGAGTGGATGACTTAGTTATTTGTCTATACTAAAGTCTCTAAGTTCTAACATATTGCTATGTTTCCCTAGAAGTCACCATTTATTGAGGTCAACATACCCCCATATTTTGAAAATTGGGGCTCTTGAGATATTTTTAAGCTTAACCCTAAAATCATGGCCTATTTTTATCATTATTTAGAATTTTAATATCATCCACTTTAATGAGGTTGGTTCACTAGTTTATGGTTTTGCTTTGAACTTGCCTAGTGTTGCTAATAATTGGTCTTCATGGCTTTTAGTTACAAGTCTTGTGGAGCTCTTACTATTGGATTCATGTTTCAAAACCTTATCATAAAACCTTGGTTCAATTTTAATTTGAATTTGGTGGGAGAAAATTGGTAGGAACAATCTAAATTTATTTTGGACTCTAGCCTGATTTTTATGTTAAGGCTTGGTCATGTTTTTTAACACAACCAAATCTTAGCCTAAAAATTATGCCTTGGTACCTTTTATTTTCTCCATATGTTTCCTATATCTCTAACATGGTCTAATGTTATGTTGGTAGGGTCCTTTTTATTTTCTAACATGGCCCAATTTTACACCAAGGGTCCCTTTTAATTTTCCTAGCAAGGTCCCTTTATATTCTCTAACATGGTCCATTTAATTACCTAATTAGCCTCAATTTTAATGATAAGGCCCTAGTCATGTTTATAAACATGAACAAGACCTTATTCTAAATGACTTATCATATGTTTCTTTTATCCCAAGTCCTAAATTAATTATCATGCATCTTGCAAGATCTAATGATCCATGCTTTCTCATACCCTTTAATCCAATGGAGTGAGGAAAATATTGAAAAATTGAGCACTTAACCCTTCAAACCAATCACATTAAATCATCTAGATCATGTTCAATGGATCATGATTCACCATATACTAAAGACCATATGGAGTGAAGACATCATTGAAAATTTAAAGCCTCAAGAGGCCTATAAAGTTACCATGTGACACTCCAACATTCAAAGATTAAAAGCAAAGGGTCCCGCATGTCAGAAGGAACTAATCCTAAGTGAGCTCCTAGATCATGATTAGAAAACTCTCTCTTCATTGTGGATTTTGATCAGATGATGTAAACTGACTCTGAGATCTCAAGAATCCCATGGAGTTATCACATGGCATTATCATATTAGAATAGAGGAATTTGATGAGCTTAAATTTGATGGCATTATAAGGTCATCATTGACATCTACATGACCATTAATTTTAAACCCATCAAACCTAAAATACTTTAAGATCTTAAATTTGACATCCTTAAGAATGTCATTTGAACATCGAACAAGCTTTCTTTGACATCCGTGAGGCCATTAAAATTAATATCATCTATCCTTTTACTTAGACCACAAGGGTCATGATTTATGTCATTTAAGGGATCATTTTGCTCAAAAATTTAGAATAAAATTCTTTAACCTAAATCCATTCATGTTTATTAATATAAAATAGACTTATCCTTAATAATTTTATCCCAAGTTATTTTATGTATATGTAATGATTAAAGCTCATTCAACTTATAGGCTCTAACGGTCCACACTTCATCATGTTGAATGATACAATAACATAAAATCATTTATGACTTTTCAATGGAGCTCTAAGAGCCCATAAGCTGGACACATGGTGAATGTGCATCTAATATGTGACTAACAAAGGTACTAGAGCATAGAAATCCTATGGAGATGCTAAGTGGTACAACCACAGTGCTTGAGACCAAAAGGAACCAATGAGAAGCAAGGACCTAAAACATAATAAATGGATCACAATGATATGAGGGTCTTGATCCAATGGTGTGAAAACAAAAAGCATTTTTAAAATTCCAATGACTAGTGTTTCAAAGGTATTTATGAAAAATACCATGAAAAGTTCTAGATAAATGCCAAATAAGTGCCATGCAAGAAAAAAATGACAAAATAGGAGATCTTGTATGCTAAAAAATTAAAACATATAAAGGCAAAGGTCTAAATAATATTTGAATAACATATGATATAAAATCTAAATGAGCTATTCACCATTAAAGCTTCAAAACCCTAAAACTTTCATAAAATTTCCTTAGGTGGACTCAAGTTGATTATAGTGAATTTAGAGAAGTTTAATTATCTTTTGAGCATGAAAGAGCTAACCTAGAGACTATTTACAATCTAATTAAGAGCAACTTTCAAGATTCGAAAGCCATGGTAGCTTGTAGGCAGCAATACAAGAATGAGAGAGAGCTATATTTGTCTATGGAAAATGAAGGGAGGGTCTTCAAGGATATACATCTAGATGTTGCTACAATGAACATAGGTTATAAGAATTAGTCTGAGCTTTTCTATAACATTGAGGAGATATAGGCCATTATTAAGGAAGAAAAAAATATTTCTAATGTGACTAGGAGGTACTATGACCTAGTTGCAATCTAGACGGTTAGTCTACACCATATAACTACTAAAGTAGAGGTAATCCATTATATTAACATCCTTTCTCCCATTTTCAAGGATTGTAGGATTAAGTAGGGTTGTATTATCTATGAAAGGACCTTTAAAATAATAGCATTCATTTCCCCATTAACCTTTGAAAGTTACTATAAACTCCCAAAACCCCAAGAGGATTTACCCACTATTAAAAAAATGGAATATCAAGAATCATCTTGACACCATCCTTAGGCCATGGTTACTCCAGGGGAGCCATGTAATTTGAGACCCTATTTTTAACATCCTAGCTACCTAATTTGGAGAGGGAATTAGGGTAATTATGATCCTATTAAATATAATATATGGAGCCAACTCAACTATACTTATCACCAAGAATTGGGTATCTTATGTCTAATTTATAGTATAAAAGGGGCTCACTCCTCAAATTAGGGAGATGATCAACATATACCTAGAAAGGCAATTCATAGCCATTAGGAAGAATACTAGCACCCATTTTTTCATGATGTCCTATCTTTTGGATGCCTTAATAGCCTCCACCTAGATCCCCTATATCAAAAATTGGTCACCTAATGGTAGATTTATAGTCTCTCATGACTATTCCAAGCTACACATATTCAAGTTCGGCATAACATGCAATTCATTTGAGATCGTGTCTACCTAGCTTTAGTAGAATCCATTACGGGTATTCCCATGCCTAGGGTAAGCCCTCTAACCAAGAAATATGTGGAGCTCATGGGAAACATATAGTTCTATATATATTACACAGTTATATGGATTGAGGGGATTATGATCTAGCCATATAGAATGCTTATTCATGTCCTAATCAAGCTCACAAATTAGGAGATTACATATCAAATTCTTAATGGTGTGGTCATAGTATGAAAAGATAATATGAAGGGTCTCCTCCATCCCTTTCCTATAACCATTGGTAGAATTATGTTATAGAATTAGGATCAAGTGATTACTATGGTCAAGCATAGGGACTCTTTCAAATTATAGATTGATGAACTAAAGATGTGGGACCTAAAAGGCATAGTATCCACACACTTAAAATTTAGGAAGTTTCCCAAACCAGTCTTTGTGCACCAAATCAATGTGCATGACACCATTTATATCAAAATAAACATTTTTGAAGAAATATTAGCTAGACTAAAGGGACATAAAAGTAAACTTGAGCACATAATATCTAGTAATGAGAAGCCATCATGGGATATATTACAAATAGGACATTTGAAATACCACATGATTCTTAGACCCTCAAGGCCCCTCAAGAGAAACCCCAAGTAGAGAGGTAGTATCCCTAAGAAAAAGTACTTAGGGTCTTAGTAAAGAAAAGTTGGAAGAGAGA
Source organism: Torreya grandis (assembly GCA_037957365.1). NCBI lineage: Eukaryota > Viridiplantae > Streptophyta > Pinopsida > Cupressales > Taxaceae > Torreya > Torreya grandis. The sequence goes on along the minus strand of JARHVA010002959.1, from coordinate 76,378 downwards.
CCCAGAAAGGGCCATTAATATTTGGCCCCTCTTGACAGACCTACATCTCTAGTGGAATACTTGTACATGATTTCCTTAGGACATTATGAAATAGTGGAGGATGCCCTCAAGATCCTTACTGAGGCATATGTAATTGATGAATAAATTGAGCATATTGAGGAGGCACAAGCCTTGGAAAAGGAGGTTGAGAAAGATAAAATAAAAGAGGTTGCTTTGAATTTAGTTTTAGTAGCTCCCCTAGAGAAAAATAAACTAGAATTAGCCTTGGTCCTAGTTGGATCAAAGAGGCCAAAGTTGAATTTCACTCATCCCAAAAGTGAAATCAACTTATTTGGTGAGGAATACCCTATTCATGGACCAATAATCCTTGATTTTTTTACATATGGAAAAATTCATAAGATTCCCACTTTGTATCACTCTTGGGTCTTGACCCGAACTATTAAAATTGATGTGCATGATGACATCAAGCCTTGGATAAAGGTTTTGATGAAAGAGGAAGAAGAAATAAGGATATTGACCACTATAAGGTTAGAAATCAAATAAGTGGATTCTTTACAAGTATTAAGTAGTACAAAAATAAAGGTCCTAAAACTTACAAAATACATAGAGTCATCTACTATTGTGCAGTTTAATCCAAAGACAACTAGATTAGAGAGATTCATAACCAAAAAACCCATGGTGGGGACTGAAGAGTTCACTTTATAAGGTTAAACACTTTACAAGTTTGAATCTATTTGGAGGGTAGCAACCTTGTGAACTACCCATCCATGAAGAAGATATTAAAAGCCTAATTAATGCTCACTTAGCTAAAGTCAGAGCTAGAATCAGAGGAATGAAATAAAGGATTCATAATTTAGAGAAGGTATATGAGAACTTAGAGACCCATGATATTTTATCAATGGTTAAGGCTATAGTAAATATGTTTGAAGCATCCTTTTTTAATATGTTTGACTCTTTAAAGTCAATGAAGCTAAGATAAGATGCATTCAACCAAAAGAGTGATGTGTTCAAAAAATTGATGATAGAATGGCAGGATGCAAAGGTAAAAATAAGAGATCTTATTAGCATAGTTATTAGGAATATGATTCCTAATTTCAAAACCATTAGCCTAGCCCACCTAAATGAAATATTAGTGATAGTAGTGGCAAGGATCGTAAATCCATAATTAATGATTTTTAGGGTAGTTCAAATTATAGATTTAGATTTGATCAATAATAAGTAATTCCTAGGTGTCTCTCAGTGTCTTCCCCTTTTTATCCCTTTCTTTCTACAAGCCCCTTTTCTCAAAATTTTCTAAAGTTTTGGTCTCTTTCTACTCCCTTTACATGGTACCTCGATGCTCATATAGCTTGGGTAAATTTTCATTCCCCTTAAGTAGGAGTGTCAATTTGACACATCACTTGCATGACCCTTAGAGTTATTTATTTGTGGTCAAAAATCAAAACAATGGTTTTAGTCAGTGGGACTAAGGGGGCCTTAAAAAGTAATTAATGCATTATTAAAATTTGTCTTCACCACATGGCATTTAGGCACTCATTTTGGTGAGTGAATGCCTATATTTCTCAAGAGAAGTGTCATCATGACACATGGCACTCCTATGCTCAATCATGCCCATAAAAACCTCAACCCCTCCAAAAAATCACTAATTTGATGTGTGTCATCCCTATGCTTATCCAAAGAGGGTGTCAATTTCCATAAATTTAAGGAATGCCATTGGATGAAAATGTGGGTCCCTCCTTCAAAATAATATTTTGAAAAACTTTAATCTTTACCTAAAGTGTGATCTTTTAAGTATGGGGGGGACCAAAGACTATTAAAAAGGACATGAGTAGACAACTCCAAGAGCAGACATGTAGAGCCACCCCACCTTTCCTAAGTATAATGGCCATAATAAGAATAGGTAGTTGCACCATATCTAAGATTTGGAAGGTAGCTACACTCATGAATTATATATCATATTTAGTTGTAATGACATCATAGGTGTGAGTGGTGGAATCTCCATTTATCAACTCTTCAAGCATTTACTCTACCTATATATTCAAGGTTTTTTTCCCTCAAAGGGGGCTGGTGATTTTGTTTTTGTACTATTATTTTTATCTATAACCATTGTAATATATAAGGTGATGTTGTTTAATGATTTATTTATATCCATTTTCACCCCCTAAATAGAATGAAGATCTAGATTCTAAGATCTTAGAGGTCTCTTTATAAACCACATTTGGTCCCATGTATGTGAAGCTACCCATAAATTTATTGTCCAACTTAAGGTGAAAAATTTAAGCATCAATAGTTTTAAATATTTATGACATTATCGATGGGAGTCAAACCCATAATCACCTGATTAGAATTTATATTTTATTATCTTTAAGACCATAACAAGGTAATAAACTATAATGAATCCAAATCTACTTGTAGTGCCTTTGGAAATCCCTTCCCACCAAAGAGTTATAGGGCACAACACTACATAATAACCACAATACTTACATCAACAATAATGGCACATCCTACACCAAGGAATTTTGTGTCATGAGATAGTGGTATCCCTTTGATCCCATTAACACCTTCGGCCCAATGAGACCCCATAACTTTGAATGCTTTAAAGGTGCTCCCAAGATTTTTAGGGGAGGTTTTCAAGACAATAGCTAAGCACCTCTAAGATGTGGTGAATGTGTACATTGTCCACTATGTCAACACCCAAAACATAGCCTTGAGGTTAATAGTAACCTATTTTAAGGGATGGGCCCTTGATTGGTATAGATCTTTGCTAACTAACTCTATCTCCACCTAGGATGACCTAAGCGATAGATTATTTGAGCACTTTAATTAAAAAGAGGACTGATCTTACCTATTATAGAAATTGATAACAATCAAAATGGGCCGATAAGAATCCATGGGAAAATTCAACACCATATTATAAAAGACCTGGTAAATACTTCCATTAGTGGCTCACCCACCTGTAGGGATGGCGATTGTCTTTTATCTAAAGGCCCTTAATTTATATATTACAATTATGATCCAATCACTTGGAAGACAAAAATTACTAGATACATATGATATCATGGTAAGGGTAGATAATAACCTTCTCAATGTAGGAAGGATTCTTCCTTGGCCACTAATTCTAGTATTCCTTGAGCTATTGTTGCCTTTGTAGGAAGAAAATTTGAGCACTTCGAGAGCCCCACCTCTTTTGATATATGCATACACACACACTTAGATGAGAGCATATATTGCATCCTCACTAAGTGCTAAGATGAATGATATGAAGAGTATTTTAAGGAAATTTTCTAATGATATTATAAATCTCAAAAGGAAATAAGCTGCCCCTTAAAATACCTCTGATAACAACTACCAAGAGAGGATAAATCCTTACTAGCAAAACCAGTACTAGGAGAGGCAAAGGCTAAAGTATTAAGGGTCAAACAACTAAGTATAAAATCATCAAAAACCAAAACTTAAGACACATCCTTACAATCAAATAGTTTTGGTCTTAGATCTATTAGATATAGTAGCACTAAGCATGAATAGAGAACTGGTGGCTAGCTAGAATAACTTGGTTGAAGATTAACTCATGGTTTTTCCCTTTTAATGAACCTCATGGGCCCCAAAATTGTCCATGTGGTAACATACAATAAAATATCTCTAAGTAGAGATGAAAATGAAATACTCAAAATTTATATTATACTTACCAGACCTCAAGAGTTGAAAATACCATCTTAATGGAGAAAATGTAGGGCATGCCCCTAAAACAAGAGGAAGAAATAGTTTTAGAATATGTAGTATTATCTTGGGTAGAAGATGAAGACATGGTTCACAAATGAAGTTCCCACATATAAAACCTCATAAGTTCAATCTAACTACTTCACACAATTTAAAAAAAGGATGGAAAGAAGCCCCAAAACCTCTACAAGCCCTAAGTCAACCTTTGAAAAGGCTTTGACACCTCCACCTATAGTCTATCAGAGGTGCGATAAGGCAATGAAGAAAAAGTTGAAAGACCCTGATGCCCTATCCCCAAAGCCATATAAGATGGTGGAGAAGCTAAAGAAAGCACCAAATAATGTTTCCCTTTGGGATGTCTTATCCGCCTTAGAGGAAAATGATGAGCCCATGCAAAACAAATCACCAATAGATCATGCAAAGGAAAAAGAGAAGGGGATAGCATGACCATGTAGCCTCAGGTACTCTCCACATTCATTAATATTAAGGAAGGGGTAAGAAATTTAAATCCTTCCTTTTTTATATAAATATGGTTATGAGTAAAAAGTTTTTGAAAAACTCTATGATCATCTTAGGTGCAAGCATGATGGAAATGTATAAATAAATAGATGACATGCTATAATAAAAATATGAACCCTTGAATAAAGGGGTAATATAACTAGATGTAAAAAGGGTTCAAGCATTAGGAATCATCAAGTCTCTTCCTCTCACATTATACCCCTATACAAGCATCATTATATCACAAGATGTTATGTTGATAGACATCCCACCTATCCTCAGGCTATGTCTATTAAGATATTTCACCACCAAGATTGGCAAATACCTATCATTGGATTAGTCCCATCTGATCCTAAAGACCTAATATGGTTAAAATTTGATAGTTTTATCTAAGCCCCTCTACCTTGAGCTAATATGATCAATATTTCAAGTGATAATTTAGGTGATGGTTCTACCCCAATTGGTGGTAGAACTTCTAGGAGCCATAACATTTTCACCATAGCTCTATTTGACTCCCCATTTGAACCATTGGAAAACTAAGAATAAGTGGAAAATCATGAGATAGAATGAATATTTACTCAGTGGGTTTTAACCACTAGAAAACAAATGGAAGTTACCTAAATTTTAATTTTAGTAGTGTAGTATAAAAATAGTAAGTTTCTAAAAATAGTAATTCCTCGAATTCTATATTGTTGTAAATCATGGAAGTTGAAACACTTAATCTCCCTCAAGATTGGTGACATTCCATAGCCTCCTCATACATTAAAAAAATATATAAATTAATATTTAAACTTAAATGGAAATTAGACATCTCTTTTCAGAGATAGGCATATGTTTGGGTCTACAAATTTGATAAATAAAACATCTCTTCTCAGAGATAGCATTATTTTTATTATGTTGTTACTATTTATTAAATTATATTTCAATGAGAGCTTTTTATTTTTGGATCAATGGTATCAGAGCTATTTGTATTTAGAGTGTATGATCCTGAGGATGAGTTCAATTTATAGGAAGCTTGGGTAGAAAATATAACCAACAGACTATCCACCTTTTCACTGCAAATGACATCAAATGGTGGAAAACATCGAGACATCTGAACCTTTCAAGGAAATGGTGAATGAAGCCCTCCAAAAACAATAAGCATAGATGCTGCAATAATTCAACCAAATTCTCCAATAAATTTTGATGGGAAATTTTGGCTTCTCATCTACAACCCCACATCTTTTAAGTGCCCCAACACCCTTCAAAGTTCAAGTGAATTTTGATATCCCTACATTTGAAGGCAAAATCAATGCTGATGTAGTAGAAATTTGGTTAGATCAATTGTCATCTTATTTTTCTATAAATAAATTCACTGATAAAGAGAAGATAATTTTTTCTCTTTTGAAAGCATCATTGCCTATCAAAAACTGGGGGGAAGTGTACAAAAATAGATTCAGTATGAATTATATATTGGCATTGAGGTAGAACCTAATTAGGATGATTTCATAGAATCTATAAATGAAGAATACTACCCCACTAAAACATATGATGATCTATATATAGAGTGGCAGCAACTTCACCAATGTAAGGAATAGTATATTCAATATTACACTAACATTTTTCATTCTCTATCTATGAGATTAAGCATCCAAGAAAGTAAGAAACACAAGGTTCTCAAATATCATGGTGGACTACAATGGTACATATGGGGGTACATGGAAATCTTCAATTTGGAAACCCTTGGTGAGGTGTACAAGTTCATAGTGAAGATTGAGCAGAAGCATGGAATAATGAATATGAAGAGTCAACCTTCAAAATGGAAAAGTGATAAAGAAGGTCAAACATGAGGCCAAAATTAGAATCAAAAGGAAGGAAAGATTTTGAAGTGGTGTGATTATCACAAATCTAGATTTCATGCCAAAGAAGAATGTCAAGCCATCAAGTCCCTACTTTCTGAGTCACAATCCTCAACATCTACTACTTTACCTCATACATAGCTTATAGTTGAAGAGGATGCAGAATAGATTATAGATGTTGAGCCTGATGCCATTTTTGCTTCATCACAGACCCATGAGGAGAGGCGAGATGACAAGGAAAGGTTGTTTCATTCTAAGTTATGGGTGAAAGGTAAGCCTCTATATTTCATTCTTGATAGTGGGAGTCAAAAGAATTTAATCTCTAATAATGTTGTAAAAATCCTAATTTATCCATGAAACATCACCTAAAGCCATAAAGTATTGGATGGTTGACACTAGGGAGAAACCTCCATGTCACCCACCAATGTCTTCTCTCATATGCAATAAAACCTTTCTAAGATGAGGTCTTATATGATGTGGTCAATCTAGATGTTTGCAATGTACTCTTTGGTTAGCCATTCATGTATGATCAACATGGAATCTATGAATCAAGAAATCAAAGGATCAATCTCACTCTTGGAACATGATGCTATAGGGTGCTAGAGGTACCACCTTCTACATCTATCTACTTGATTAGTGCCAAGAAATTTATTCTCATGGTGATCAAGCCACAGGAATCCAAAAGGGCTGATGTTGCAACCTTGACTACACAAACCACAAAATAATAAAGGCCAACAGATAATAAGTTGAAGAAATTTATGGCCTTCCATCCATAGATTAATGGTTAGATAGAAATGGTGAAAAATTAGGCCTTACACAGCTCCACAAAGCATAGTTCATTTCAAGTATACATCAAGAATCAAATAAAAACACAACTACCACACTTGATGACAAATATTGATACAATGGGGACCATTAATTCTAAAGGAGGGAGGAATGATCTGTTTAACATTTTAGGTGACAATTTGGGTGATGGTTCTACCCCAATTGGTGGAAGAACTTTTGAGAGCCATAACTTTTGCACCATAGCTCTGTTTGACTCCCTGACTGAATTGTTGGAAAGCTAAGAATGATGAGAACATTGTGAGATGGCATGGAGATCCACTTAGTGGGTTTTGACCCTTGAAAATAAAATTTAATTTCCCCAAATTTCAATTTTAGTAGTGTAATATGAAAATAGTAAGTTTCTAAAAATATTAATTTCTTGAATTTTGTATTTTTGTAAATCATGGAAGTTGAACCACTTAATCTCCCTCAAGATTGGTGACCTTCCACATCCTCCTCCTACCTTCAAAATATGTATAAATGAAGATGTAACCCAAAATGGAAATTAGACATCTCTTCTTAGAGATAGGCATATGTTTGGGTCTACAAATTTGATAAATAAAACATCTCTTCTTAGAGATAAAATTATTGTTATTGTGTTGTTCTTGTTTCTTGAATTATCTTTCAACCAAAGCTTTTGAGTTTTGGATCATGAGTACATAGTGGATGAATTAATGGTGAATTTTGAGGCAATAGACACCTCCTTCTCAAAGATAGAGACACTATGTAGAGATGCTCCAGTAGGAACAAGTGGTGGATGACAAAAGCCTAGAAGAAGAGGCTCTCATCATTGATTTCATTGAGAATGGAAAATTTTCAAACTTTGATGCCACTAGTCTTAGGACCTACACCATCCAAAATGAACACTAGGTCCTTCCCCAGGTCACAATAAAGCAAGAAGACTAGAGTAAGGGGGTGAAAGATGATTCTAAAATCTAGGCTTTGAATTTTTATGGCATGAAATGCAAGATCAAATTCACATCTAGTATCCAACTAACATCGCCCTTCAAGGAAGAGATACTCAAGGATTTTCATTTTTAGTTTTCTTGTACAAACAAAAAATAAGAATATGAGGCTTTGGTCCATGGTCTCAACCTCATCAAGCAAATAGACATGAAACATTTGAAGCTTTTTCGTGACTTTGAGTTGGTTGTAAGCTAGGTAAGAGGGATAGTTGTGGTGAAAAATGCATGTATTAGGTCTTACCATCACCACATAAGGGACTTAATTAAGTCCTTCAAGGCCTTTAAAATTTAAATCACCCTAAGGTATATGAATGCAAAGGCCTATAGAATGACAATAGTAAGATCCTAATTTGACCTAGTGATAGACTTGTTCACCAATTAATAGGTAGTATGGGTTATCATCAAGCCTGCCATCCTAGACAATGTCCAAAATTGGCAAGTATTTGAAAGTGATGCTCAGATTAAAATGTTCCTTTAACAATCTTGTAAATTCATAGAGAAACTATATTCAAGGATCAAGGAGGTATACAAAGACCAATTCATGTAGTTGAAGACCAAAAAATTACCAAAGGGACTCATCACCCTAAAAAACCTCTTTGACTCTAATGATGTAATAAATGACAAGCATAAGTTTGTCATAGATAGGGGTGATTACTACAAACTTGAAATTGAAGGTGGAATAAAGCTATAGTTTGGAAAATAGATCCCTTAGAGGGATAAAGAGAAATTGGTTTCTTTTTGTGATAGATACAAGAGCATCATTACTTGGACTTATGATGACCTAAACGGATATGACCAAGACGTGATTCAACATACCATTGACCTGGTAAAAGGAACTAAACTAATCTAGTAGAAGTAGTAGCTAGTGAATAAAAAGATCAAATATTTGATGGCCTAAGAACTCAAGAAAATGATCGATTCAAAGATTATTTACCTAATTAATCACTTGACTTGGGTATCTAACTTGGTCCTTATGTAAAATAAAATTAGATAAATATGAATGTGCATAAAATTTTGATACCTAAACAAGGCATCTTTAAAGGATCATTATGCTCTAACTTCCATGGAGAAAATACTCTAGATGGTAGTAGGAAAGGGGATGTTTTCTCTCTTAGATGGATTCTCTAGGTACAATCAAGTGTGGGTAAAGGAAGATGATCAGCACAAAACTACCTTCACTACAAAGTGGGGAACCTTTGCATATGCAAAGATGCCTTTTGACCTCTATAATGCTAGGGAAACTTTCCAATAAGGAATGGATATAGAATTCAAAGGCTTAATTAATGAGATCATCCTTATTTTCCTCAATGACATCACTATATTTTTAAAAAGGAGTGAAGACTACTTTGATCATCTAGAAAAAGTTTTTTAGAGGTGATAGGAATTTAGTGTGTCCATAAACCCCAAAAAATGTATCTTTGGAGTCCCTCAGGGTAAGCTTCTTAAATACATAGTATCCAAAGATGGGATTTTTATTGAAATACAAAGGATAAAATCCATAAGGGACTTGGCATTGATGGTAAATAAAAAGGGAGTCCAATATTTCCCTCAAAAGATGAATTTTATTAGTAGATTTATATCAAACTTCAAAAGATTTGTCAGACCAATCATGTTAATGCTATAGAAGAACCAAGCCTTCAAATGGATGCTAAAAGGGAAATAAACATTAAAAAAGATAAAAAAATATGATATCCATTGCACTTATACTTCTTAATCCTAACTTTTTCAAAGACTTCATTATGTATATGTATGGAAGTGAGCATAACCTTGAAACAATGCTAACTCAAAAGGAAAAGGAAGGAAAATGAGAACACCTAATTACGTTCTATTCTAGAAATTTGTGTGGGTATGAAGTTAAATAATTTTTTTTTATAAATACAAGCATTCACTATCATCAAGGGGCTTAAGAAGTTTAGACACCTTGTGGCAATAGTAAGATAATGGTATACATTGCACATTAGAGCATGCATGAGTATATCATGAAGGTTGAGTCATAGAAAAGAGGTCCAACTAGATCACCAAGATCCTAGAATATGTTATAAAAGTTAGGCTAACCAAGGTAATTATAGGAAAAATAATTTATGAGTACCTAGCCTAGTGCACAGACCTCATAGTAGAAGATCAAAACATACCAGAGATAACATTAGTGAACTAGTTTGAAGCCAAATAATCATGAATGATTGACCAGATCCAATTTATGAAAACTAACATATACCTTTATGGTTTCCCCACACATAATATATGTTTCTATAAATTACAAGGGTCTAGATATATGCTAGTCCAAGGATTCCTATTCAAGAGGAATTTTAATGGAGACCTTATCAGGTGTGTTAATAATCCCTAAGTAGAAAGGACTTTGTAGGATATGTATTTTTCTCCCTAGTTGGCCATTTCTCAACCAAGACTACCATGAACAAGACCATGCAGGTAGGGTACTATTCGATGACCATGTTTACAAACTATCATCAAGTAGTTAAAAGATGCGAGACGTTTTAATTATTTTCTAAGAAGAGGAAGAACTCAGTGATGCATCTTAATTTTATTGTGACTGATGAACCCTTTGTGAAATATGGATTAGACTTCATTAGAATGATAAACCTAATCTTTGGCATAGGTTACAAGTGGATACTGATGGACACTAATTACTTCACTAGGTGGATCGAGGCAATCCCACTAAAAGACAAAATTGAGAATGTAATTTTTAGCTTTTATGAAGAGTTCATGGTTAGATTTGGCTGATTAAAATGATCATTTTGGATAATGTAAAAGCCTTCCTTGGATCCAAAATATCTAAATTTTTACTCTAGAATGGCATTTTCTTGAAGACTTCATCCAATCACTACAAATAGGGGATTGGATTAGTAGAGTCTACAAATAAGAACTTGATCTAGTTGATCAAGAGAATGGGTAGTGATAAATAAAGAGACTGGCACTTACATTTTAGAATAGCTCTATGGGTAGATTGCATCACCCCCTAAATAGATCTTAAAAGTTTCTTCATATAAGCTTGTATATAGGAAAGAAGTGGTGATGTTGACGTCTTCAAAAATGCCCACATAATAGCTCTTGAAGGCTATCAAGATCAAATAAAATGGGGTGATGGAGGTTTAGCTTGCCAAATTACTCAAAATCTAGGAGTTAGGGGAGATTCTAGGTGATTCAAAGGTTGTCCGATATCAAATGGTAAAGTGGTGGTTCAACAAGAATTTGTCAGACTTAGGATTCAAACCCAAGGACCTTGTTTTTAAGTATGACCAGTGGGATACAAAGCTAGGATAGCATGCAAATTTTGATTCTCTATGGAGAGGGCCCTTTCACATCATCATTAATATGTAGGGAAATGCTTTCAAACTAGAATAATTAGAAGGTAATGGCTTAGATGTCCCCATCAATGGGATCAACTTGAAGCATTTCAATTGACTTCTTACCATCCCTTATACATAATTATATAGTTTCCTTTCCCCTTTTTTGTGTTTCCTTTATTCCTTATTGTTTACCTTATTATTTTATATTCCTTGTTGTTTCCCTTTCTGAATAAATGTTGTTAGCACAAGGGGCTCATCAGATCACCATGCATCCTCTCCCTGATATCTCCATATCTTCAAAAACATTATCTGAAAGATGGTTATCTACTTACTTACTCTATCATTAATGTTAGATAATCTATTATGCCTAATTACCCATAAGGATCACCACAAATATTTTGAAAGGTGGCCATTCAAGCATGCATGCCACTCTTACCATTTATTAGGGCACTCATTTTTGAATTATCCATAATGGACCACCTAGTGGCACAAGTGCATAAATACACCACCTCTCATTTGAAATCAAACCCTTGACATTTTGGAATTTTGAAGAGAGCATCGAGCAGTTGAAGAAAGAAAAAGAGGAAGCCTAAAAATTGAAAGGAAATTAACAAAACCTTTGACCCAACTTTCCTAGAAGAAATAGAGACTTATTTTTCAAGTCAATATTCATCTTCTTGGATAATGGAAGCCTTTACATACCCATAAAGAAGTGGGAAACACCCCTCAAAGTAGAGAATTCATGGCTTAAGTAGTGAAGGAACCCATCCTCCCACATACACCATGACAAATTCCTATGCTTCACCCCCTATCTAAGCAAAAAAGAAGGTCCTCAATACCATGTCGATAATAAAGGGACCCTGTAAAGATAAGGATTTGTTGATTAACTCTATTAATTAAATTTTTGATCTTGAGTTGGCCCATAATCCTAAAAATTTGAGGGAGGACACTTATGCCAAAATTATCAATAGGTTTAATAAGGAGTATACCTCTTTTGGGTGCAAAATATGGGATTACACCTTAGTTCATCACATGGTGCCCTACATGCACCCCTACCTTGAGGTCATTGCCCTATGTGTTGAAAATTATGATGCCCAAACTAGCATAATTATAAGGAATACCCATCTAAGGATTAAGATTGGGTTAGATAATGTAAGGTTAATGTTTTGACTCCCAAATGATCCTAACATGGTCACTTACAACATTAAGAGACTCAAAAGCATCTAGGACTCCCAAGTAGAGAATAAGGCACATTTATTTGGGTACTTTCTTAACTAAAGGATCACATAACTACCTCCCATGCCCTTTTACCTACTAATTATCCCCACATAACGTGTAAAATATACTTTATCCATGCTAGCATTCATCTTAGGCATGGATACTAACACCAACATCAAAGAGTTATAACTAGGAGTGATCTTTCTCATAGACATGGTAGAGAATGTGGAAGCATTTAGGATGGACTTCATTGAAGCCATCACTTACAATATGACGCAAGAGCTAAAAAAATTCTCAATGATGGGTACATTTTGATATTCATCTTATCTCATGAACTTAATATTTTACTAGCACTCCAAGTTCTTCTCAAAATATCTTTAGCTAAACACTATAGATATGGATGTTTTCCCAAATATCATAGCCTTGATCACCATCTAGACCCCCATTATTTTTATCATAGGGGACTACTATGAGTTCTTAGAGTGGTTTATGACTCCAATTATCATAGATGTTAGTAGGTAGGATGTCATCCCTTAGATGATGAATGAGTAGCAAGCATGGCTCAAAGGTAGAAAGGTCTTGATTGATTACTTTTAGGGGGACCATTTCTCATGCATTTGAGCACATGGATTTGTGAGAGAGATTTTTTGACTCCCCTATATGATGACTCATAGGACCATGACCCTTGTGTTGGCTTGATAACTAAATAATGTGAACTTCATCTATAGGGTAGGAAAGAAGAAAAAGGGGCTATATAACATTCCTTTTTCAAGGAATGGCATCACAATGCATAAAAGGCACCAAGGAAGTCTCCTCATGTCTAAAATGGTAGAGCTAGGCCTTGAACTAATAGATTATTGATGGGATTGTGACCCAATGGGACATATAATAGGATTGAAGACCACTAACACACTTGAGCACTAGTCCTGACCCTACATAGAGCAGAAGAAGTCACCCATGAAGGACCTTCCTCAAAACTACATAGACCTAGCCTTGATCTTGCAAGACATCCCCAAACCATGAGAGTCTTTTTACAATAAGGTCCAAGATTTCAACCCCACCAAGAAGTTATCAAATGGTATGAGGTAATGGATAAATGACTTAGGTTAGATCAAAGATATTAAATATACTTTCCTAAAGTATAGATATGAGTTTGACAAACCATGTTTGGTTTCTATTAAGATGTCCTGGATGAGAAATTTGAAAATCTATGGGATTAATCCTACCCAAAAGAGAATGCATCAAAAGATGAGTCCACACCAAAGATCGAGGTGTTCAAAGATGATTAAGAATAATATACCCCCAAAGAGGATGTTGGAGACATCTTTCTAGAAAAATAAGTAGAGAAATTAGAAGTCATAGTGGTTCAACCCCCACTTGTATGGCCACCACCCTTGTTCCCTTATCTTATAACCCCAAAACAACAATAATAACCCTATAATAATCTCATGGCTAGGTCATCTCAACTCAAGTAGAATGAGGCTCCCATTTCTAACTCACCAATGGCCCCTCTATAGAAGAAGATTTGCTTTGTTAGTCATCTTATTTATACCTCCACCTCCTTCATTACTTCCCCATCTCCCTCCATATCTCTATCATAATTTGTCACATCCACTTCTACTCAATCAATCACTCAAGCTCCTCCTGTTACCTCTTCTTTAGCCTTGGTACCCCTACTATAGGTTGTGGTAATTACCACCATCCAACCTAACACCACCTTATCCCAATCTTTTGCTTATCTATTCAAACTAATAATAAGACTCCCTCTTCTCTTCCACCACTCTTATCTCATCCCTCATGACATTCCTCACTCACCCACCTTCATCATCCTTTTCATCCTCACTCATTTCATAGTCACCATTTTATCTACCCTATGGGCTCCCACCTTTTTCACCTTCATCCCTTATTATTCCTTTACTCATGTTTATAGGATCAGGGTCCACTACTTCATAATAACTATTATCCATCCCATTTGCATTTCTACAAAGGACCCTTTTATGAGTGAAATCATCCAAATATCAAAAAAAAATTAGTAATAGATAGATGTAGCAAGGGTGGCCCAATCAGAAATGATATAGAATAAAATGGGTAAGCAGGCTAAGGTTGACTCCCAACCCCACATGTAGTCATTCTACAACCCCAGACATTAGTCCCTCCTAGTCACCCATTTAAAACTTTAGGTAGTTAAGCCCCAAGAGAAGATGCAATCAAGGGACTACACTATCTAGGCCATTGGGATTAACATCAACCAAGCCTAACCCACTGATAGGGTTGAGCTTATGGAGGGGACATAAAAGTCAGTAACTATGGACTATGTCAAGGTATCCTATTAGTTGGAGAAAACCAAATAATAAATCACCAAGGTTAAGGCCAAAATTGAATGACTCAATAATAAGGCTAAATCCAAAGACACTAACCCCAACAAGGTGAGGGCCAACCTATAAGGATTTATCATGATGGAAAGCTTCCAAGATGAAGCTAATAAGTGGGTAACCACTGAAACAAAAAAATAAAAGGTGGAGGTAGAGTTAGCTACAATTTGTAATAAGATTTTTGATGCAGATTAGGCACTCCAACAACCTAAGAACTCAGTGAAACAAGACTCCTTGATCAAGGAAAAAGATATTTAAATACTAAAAAATGACCTTTCCACTCACTCTTAGGATACAAATATCCTTCCACTGATCCAAAAATTATACAAGTCCTATTAGGAATGGATGAAGGTCATAATAGTAAGCCTAAAGACAATTTTTGTTTTCATTATTGATGCACAGAAGTTGTCCACACAAGTAAGCTCATATATAGACCAATTACTTTCCTTCATCACCCCTATGGTTACAGACTCACAAATTCTAGTTTAAAATCTCTATAGTGCCTCTCCTAAAATGCTACAGGTAATAGAGGTGTCCGATTGAAGGTAGGTAATGGCATAGGTGAATGAGTTCCTAGGATACAATAAGGCAATAAACAAATGCAAAGAATTCATCGATGCCTTAAAATAAGTGGTCCAATAAATGAATCGCTGCATAGAATAATTAGTCCAATTGGGACTCCCCTCTCCTTTCTTGGTTGATAATAGTGTTCTCCCTAAGGATCAGATCAAGGAACTATTTGACTAGAAGTACAATGACAAGACCATCTTCATGGCTCTCAGTTAAACACCCAATGATTTTAAAGTGGAGAAGATTTTTCACACACTCACCTAATTGGAGTTTCAAATTTTGAAAATGGTCAAAATCCTATGGAATATCTCCTTTAAGGAGGTAATTCACTTGGATAGAGCCATTGAGGCTCTCAATAAAAAGACCCATATGAAGGAGGAAGAATGGGCACCCTTGTAGGTGGCCCATTAAAAGTTGTGAGTATCCATTTTCCTCCCTTTTTCTAAATTTTACCTCAACTAGTTTGAGCACTAGAGGTTTTGGGTTCATTCATCTACAAGTAGACTCCCCTATGAGTCATCAAGAAATGTGTATTGTAAATCCATAATTGATGTTTTTTAGTGTAGTTTGAATTGTAGTTTCAGATTTTCTCTATAGTAAGTATTTCATCAATTCCTCTCAACATCTTCCCCTTTTCATCCCTTTCTTTCTTTAGACCCCTTTGTTCAAATTTTGATAAAGTATCAGCCTATTTTCACTTCTTCCACATAGAAACTTGACACTCATCCATCTTGGGGAAATTTTCATTCCCCTCGAGGAGGAGTACCAATTTGACATGTGTCATCCCCATGATCCTCAAAGTTCTTTGTTTTTGGTTATAAATCAAAGTAGTACTATTGGTTGGTAGGATTAAGTGGGGCCCATGAATTAGCTAATGTAGTAAAACCAAGGGGAAATATACCAAAGAAATGCATAGGAAAATCCAAGAGAATGAACAAGGAAAAGCACATACTTTTGTTTAGATAAGCAAGGAATAAACACAGTAAAAAAATTCATAAGTAGAGAAGTCAAAAATTATAAAGATCAGTGAACAAGCAAGACAAATAATATACATGTACAAGAATTAGAAGTTGTAAATAGAAAAGGTCAAACAGAGATTCTTATCTATGAAAACATGTTATTAGACTGGATAAAACTATTGTTGACTATTTCACCATGCCACATGCTTCTCTCATGTGTAAAAATGTTTCAAATGTTCCAATAGTTCAAGTGGAGTTCATCTACTAGCCTTTTGCGTAACATTTCATGCAAAGGAAAAGTTGACTGGTCAAACTTGAGTTCCTTCATCCACTTCCACACCATCTTGGTCATACATGTTTGGAGTTTTATTGGAGAGTTTTGTTTATTTTAAGAATCATTTTCCAAACTTGTCTTCATCATCTATATTCTATGCCAAAGTTTAGAGAAGCATGTAGATTTTTGTAAAGGAGAATAATTTTATTGAATATTCAAAGCAATGTAAAAGAGGTGAGGTCTTGAGTTAACCAACCAAGATTGACCTTTTCCCTTTTTGGACTACACTTAGATTGATTTAGACTATTTTTTCAAATCTTATTTATTGGTTGAATCAAGCCATAGAGAAGGGCCCTAAAGTTTGAAAAATAAATTGTAAGATGGACCAATGATCAATAAGGAATTTATTTTTCTAAATCTAATTTTTGACAATATCATAGTGTGTATTTGATTGTGCATCAGCATATAAGAGAGAATTTTTCTTCTTTTTTTAGTCCTTTCCTCACCTATCTCTCTCTATCTCACCCTTTTTTAGGTCATTTGAAGAGGTTTTCAACCCTTCCTCTGAAACACTTTTACTTAGGGATAGAATATAAATCGCATTTTGGTTATATGTGTGCATTGATTTTATTAACTTTAGAGGATATAATCAATTCAAGTGTATAACCCCCATTGTATATTCTTTCAAAGTTTACCCTTACTCTTTTCACCCCAAAAAGCCATATTGTTAGACTTAATTACAAAAAATCATAAGGGAACCAACTCTCTCTGGAGGTTATTATCAACATAGAGGCACCCACCCTTTGAGAAGTTCCCATTTTATTAGCTGGAGAGAAGTTGTGCTTTGCATGTCTTTAAGTAGGGTGCACTCTAGAGTGATAACAATTTCTGGCATGCCTGATGGGACAACTTTATTCACATTTTTGAATTGTTATCTATGTATCTAATTATTTTATTCATTTCCAAATTTCATTTTTAGATTTGTATGTTTTTTTATGCCACCAAAAGTTGTCACAAAATCAACTATAAAAGGGAAAATGGTAGATTTTTTAAAGTTATCTTATCAACCAAAGCAAAGGAGAACGTCTTAGTCAAATCCAAATCCTACACCCTATGTTATCCCTTTTATTGCATCAAATCCTATTATTCAAGACAATATTATTCAACATTATAGTGATATAAATCCTATTCCTTATATGGATGTTCCCAAAAGATAGGCTTTTATTTCATTAAATGGTGGTAGTCCTCGAAATATCACTACATGGGATGATATTCCAATTTTAGCTCTAAAGGCTCTTCTTTATTATATAGTATAAAATTAAACAAGTCTTATAAAACATATTGTAGAAATTGATAATCTTTGTTCAGTCTATTATGTGACACAAGAGAATGTAGCAATGAGGTTTTTAAAAACTTCTTTTAAATGAAAAGTACTTTAGTGGTACAAAAGTTTAACTCCTACATCAATCAACAATTGGGATGAATTTGGAGTACTTTTGTGTAAACATTTTGAAGATAAAAGTGATCATATTTCACTTGTGGAGAAGCTTATGATAATTAAGAGATTCAATCATGTGTTCATGGTATATTTCAATCATATATTCTAAAAGACTTGGGACAAAATTCTAGCATGGATCAAGCCTACCCCTAATTATGCTTTTTTGTATTATTTGAAGGCTCTTAATTTACATGTGGCTATAATGATTCAATCTATGGGAGGTAATACTTTAACTCAATATTTTTATGTATAAATTAAGGCTAAAAATTATCTTATACAAGTAGGCAAATTATCTCCAAGGCCTCCAATTCCCCTTTTTCTAGAAGTTCATCCTCCTAATCTAACTATTACTCCAATTCTTGAGTCATCAAAGTTCCACCAAATATAAGGTGATAAAAATAATAGATTGGGAAAGGTAGAGAGTCTTCTTAAAGCTCAAACAAATAATTTGGTTGCAATTGAGAGACAAAAATCTCCACCATATAGGCCTTATTAGAATACTAACCAGAATTATTAGCCCAATAGGCCATCTTATCAATCCAATCAGCAAGGTCAAGGGAAAAATTCTCAATAAATATAATATAATACTAATGCTTCAAGAAGTTCATGAGAAATTGTTTCAACTCAAATAAATAATGTTCAAGAAGGATAATGTAGCAATCAATGGGATCAATCAAGCAGCATGGCAATGGCTCCAATTGGTGAGAGTTCTCATCAATCTTTTATGCAACAAAGTTTAGTTCAAATTCTTTTGAAAACTAGCCATCTTCTTAGAATAAGGAAGCCTCTCTACCCTATGGATACATTCCTTCATTCACTAAAATTTAAGCTTCAAATCAGCAAGGAGAAGGTAGTGGTAAAACTCTTACTAAAACTACATTTGTTAATTTCTAGGAAGGTGAGAATTCTTTTGAATATTTGGTTGTAAATTAGAATCAAGATTTATCTAGTGTTGATAATCCAAATTCAAATTATATTAGATATAAGAAAATAATAATTAGATAAGGTTCAGGACTTGAAAGGGAAGCTCCTTCTTCTTCTCATCCATAACAATAGACAACTACACATGAGCTGCCTTGGAAAAGTTCAAACCAACAATTTCAAGATCCAAAATATAAGAATGTGAGAGGGCTTTAAATTTCTCAATTTACACAAAATTTGGGAGATTCTCATAAATAATATTAAAAAATATCCACTTCTTCACTTAGTATTGTGGATCAAATGAAGAAGACTTTAGTATCATTTTTAATGCGGGACACTCTTCTAATCATAGGATAAAAGGAATACTTGAAAGAAGAGATTTCAAAGGTCACTATCTTTGAGAAGACATCAAAAAAATAAAGAGTAAGTACTATCTTAACTAATTCTAATTCAATTTTTTATCCTTAAAATTTAACTAAACCTCCTCCATTTTACCTTTCTGTGATCATTGGAGATTGTCTAGTTCATAATTGTATGATTCATAATGGGGTTAGTACTTCTGTTATGCCCAAATCAATAACTGATAAGTTGGTTTATAGTATGAACCCCATGTGAACGGTGTCATGAAATTATATGTTTCTCTTACCAAAACTATGGGTGTGTTGAAATATATAAAAATTATACTTGTTGCTTGACCAAATTTCACCATCTTATAGGATGATGTTGTTGATTTACCGCCATATTTTTCACTTTACCTATCAAGATATTTTAATACCAAAATATGAGGTTATATTTCTATAGATTGATCATACATGGTTTTTATAACTAGGTATGGGACAAAAATAACTATTATATTAGATCCTATTTCCATATTTCACCTTGAGCCATATATGTCAAACATGACATATGTGAGTTACAACATTACAGAAGAAGATGATAACAATTGATCAAGAGCCTTCTAAGCATCTTAAATGTATTCCATATCTTCTCCTTGATGAATGGGCTGTTGATAATCATGGCCATGACCCCTAAAAAATTATTTAAGATGTTGGTTTTGGAGTTTATTGCATGCACAAAGAAGGTGACTTGTTACCTAGTCTTACTAGCTCATTATGGGATTAAGAAGGAGTTTGGAATCTATTTTTTGATGGATCTAGAACAAAGAATGGTAGTGGCACTGGAGTTATGTTGGTTTCACTACAAGATAAAAGGTATTATTATTCTATTATATTTTAGTTTAGTTGTACTTCTAATACTATAAAATATGAAGCTCTTATTTATGGTCTTTAGTGGGCTAGAAATAGCGGTATTAAGATCTTACAGGTAAAGGGTGATAGTGAATTAGTGGTATAGAAAGTAAAATGTTTAAGTATATAAAATAATCCTATTATAAAGGAATACAAAAATATATTTTTGGATCTCATTGAACATTTCCTTGCATTTGACATAAACTCCATTCCTATAGGAGCAAATCATCATGTTGACTGACTTGCTACAATAGGTGCATAGTATGATATTCTAGATCAGATTAAGGATAGTAAAAATTAGACTCAAATCAGATCGGTATGCAAACCTTCAATTCCAAATAATGATGTAAGTTGGCAAGTTTTTTATTCTGATAAACAAATAGCATATTTTCTACAGAATGTGGTAGAATTTTGCCGAAGAAATCATGATAAATTGCAGGATCAATATAAAAATCAGATTGTGTAATTAAAATCAAAAAAGATTCCTAAAGGTTTGGTGAATTTATATAACATATTCAATGAATATCATCATCTACGTAGAGACAAGGTGAGTATTTCTTTCAAGAAAGAACATTATGAACCAATTAGCATAGCTGAAAGTAACTTAAGTTGGGTAAAGTAAATTCAGATTCAAAGAGATTAGCTTTCATTTCATTATGTCAAGAGTATATAGATTTTTTTGCTTGGGAGTACCATGATTTGAAATGTTTTGATCCCAAATTAGAACATAATACTATTGAATTAGAAAAGGATGTAAAACTGATAAGACAAAGGCAAAGGCCAATCAACCCCAATGTTGAGATTCTCATGAGGAAATAGCTTACAAAGATGATTGAATCAGGTATTATTTTTCCTATTATGCATTCAACATGGGTTGAAAATATTTTTCCTGTAAGGAAAAATAATGTAGAGATAAGGCTTTGTATATATTTTAAATATTTAAATAAGGTGTCATTAAAAGATCATTATCGACTTCCTTCTATGGATCAAATTTTGTAGAGAGTTTCAAGTTCATATAGATTTTCTATATTGGATGGGTATTTAAGATACAATTAAATATTTATGAATGAGAAAGACCAATATAAAACCACCTTCACCACCAAGTGGGGTACCTTTGCTTACAAAAAAAATGCTTTTCGGACTTTCCAATGCTAGAGCTATGATCCGTAAACTCTACATTTAGAATTGAAGTGCAAATAGTTTTTATGGATACTTTAATAACTCCCCATTATAAATCATTCAAATTCTTGAAAATTTCCATAGAACTTGTAAAAATGATAGGAGATAGTGGAAAAACACAGTTTTTTGAAAATGGATTGAAATTATCTATGACTCGTACTTTCAAATACCATTTAACCATTTAAAAAAAAAGTAACATTGTGTTATAATTTTCAAAATGTAAATTACTTGCATGAGTTCATTTACTAATTAAAATCAAATCAACAAACTGAAATAAAATCATGCATCAAATGATAATTACCAAAACATAAAATGTGATAATGGAGTTTGGCTCAATAATTGATGCCTACAACTCCATGTTCACCAAAGGAGTGGACCATTTCCATTAAGGGCACTTCAAACACCTGGAAACAATAAACATCTTTCCTGCAAGCTAATATCTCCATGTAAAAATTCACCTTCACCATGACTGAAATCAAGCCTGACACCTTTGAATTTTGTGAGTCTTCATGAACACCTACAAAGTTGTTCCAAAAGTCCTAAAAATATCCTCTAAGGTTTGAAATATACTCCTCCAATATGCAAATTGGCTTAAAAGAGTATTAAGACTATGTATTATGGCCGGAGGATGGATAAAAATCCATTACATGAGCTTACCAAAGCTTTAACAAAGTCTCAGACTCTTAAAAATAAAAAACATAGTCTAGAAATGATTGATTTCAAATAGAAATTTTCTCCTTAAATAACACTTTGACCCCCATAGCTCAAGCAATCAAAGCCTATCTCTTTTGGATGGCAAGTCGGGAGTTCAAACCATTAGCCTTTCTTTTAGGCACTTATCTCTTATTATCCCACATGTGTGGGTTGAAAGGATGAATTCAAGGCTTATAAAATCCTTTTTCCACCATTTCCAATGTGGGTTTATCACACATGCATCAAATTTGGGATAAGACAAGGCTTTAAAAAGCCTTTGACAACCCACTTATCACATGGCTTTGGCCACATAAAAGCATTTTACTTGAGCTCGGGCTTAGGCTCTGTCTTTATGGAATGACATTATCTTGAGTTGAATCGGTAAGGTGTGTTGGTTCTACATGTGACTCGGCTAAGAACTCACCATATGGCTCGCTCAATGAGCTTAGTCACTTAACTCCACTTGGCATAAAAGGTGACATGGCAAGATGAGTCACTATTGATGATGTGGCTTGTCATCAAACCAATATTTTTTTACAAACCTTTCAGTTTTCCAAGTGTCAAAACCACATTGAAACACATGCCACATGTCTCATGGCTTCAAGCAATCTTGTGACATTTTTTACCATCTTTAAATGGCCATAACAGGAGCTCCCAAACTCAGATTTACATGCTAAAAAATGTGTTGGAAAGATCTCAAAGAGATCTAAAGTGTGCCACTACTGAAACTATAAATTGGAACCATTATTATAACCCAATTTCTGATCATACCTCCCTAATGGATGGCTTTTAGTCTCTAAAAGTCTAATATCCCCTGAATCTACATACTGGTATACTACATCCATGAAAATAGAATCCAATCATAGCAAGAGGTATAAACAATTGCATTAAAATGATTCAAAATCAAACTATAAAAATTCCTAATCCAAAGGCGAGAGTAAGTGAATCTATAACTACAAAATTTATTACAACATATCAAACTACCAACCCAAATCTCACATCCTGTAAAGTGGTGAATTGCCAAAAATTGAAATAACTCCCAATGTAACTACAAGACAAGTTTATAATGCTGAAAACATACAATAAATGTTGTGGACTTATTGTAATACAATGCCCTAGTATGGGACTTACATGCTAAGAAAATTCAAACAACCAAAAGTGTATGCTGCCTAACATCTAAACATGCCCAAAGGGTATTTCAATGCATCTATACATCCATGTGCCAAAAATAGATACATTCTGAAATATAGCAGTCTAACTATCAAATGTTGTAAAGAAACAACTCATAACATCACTCTATTATATCCCCAAATATTTGAAATGAGTTAGTGTCCTATCCATTATTAGACCACTCATACAGTATATTTTGGAGATCAAAAACTTAGAGTTATCAAAAAGTGAGAATTGAAAAACTTCATATGGTAAACCTGTCTTGAAGTGTTCCCACCAAATCTAATCAACATCTATCAAAGCTTGTTCATTCCCTTAGGTGAATTCTTAACCATGCTTTTCAAAAATAATGTAGTGATAATCCACTTAACCAATTATTTCTTCCTAGTGAAATTGATTGTCTCTATGGATTTATTATCAATTGCATACTTTACCAAATTGGGCTTTGCCATATGTAATTGAAAAGATTGTTGACTTAACCTATTTAATGGATTTTCACTTGTAGGTTTTACCTTATCCTGGGTTGTATTGTCAACTACATTATGGATTGAATTAGCTTCGTTAACCTTATTGAGAGTTTTGTAAATCATCTTAGTTTTAACATTACTTGAATGTGAAGATGCATGAAGCTTAAAACATATATCAATCCTATGTCCAATCACTTTATAAATGAGTAAAAACATCCTTCTTAAGTTAGGGTCTCCTTTTTCCAATTCCCAACTTAACATGAGAATGGTCTTTCAAACATACAATCTGCTTAAACAAAGCATTTCATTTCCAACAAGTCTTAGCACTATGGTTATTCATCCCACAAAAAGTGCATGGAAATGATTGCATTATCTTTTGTACATTATATCTAAACTTCTTAAAAGTATCAATTGGATCAAAAGATTTAGTGTAGCAATCAGGAGGTGGAATCTCAATACCTTTTTTACCTTTACACCTTTGAACTAGTGGCCTAGTACCTTCGCTATTAGAAGCTCATCTTCCTTTAGCCATGGAAGAAACTTCTCCATCATCCAACTGCACACTAGTATAACCCAAACCTACATGAAGAGGTCTATGCTCAACTTGAATTGGGTTAGATATAACTTGGCTATCTCTACCAAGTCCTCCTCTATTATAACCCATTTTAAATAACAATTTAGATCCTATGCCCTTAGTGTATCTTTCAAAATCACCAAAAAAAATATTAGTAGAATCTAAATCTGAAATGGTAAAAGAAGATGGAGATTCCTATGGTGAAAAACTTATAGTGCACTCAGTCATAGTCTCTACATCTGAAGTTGAAGGCTTTACCTTTTCACACTCACCACATTGTAATCTAATCAAGAGCTCATCCTTGGATTTGAGCTCCAATTTTAACTTTGCCACTTGTAATTCAATTGAAAAATTTTGGCATCTCAAGATTTTGATTTCATATTTGATGGCCTTAATCTGTGACAACTTGCCCATGGTTTCCTACAAGCACCTGATTCCAAACTGCACCCTATAATAAAATCAATCTATAAACCAATAATCCAACTATTCTAGAAGCAACTGTCAATACACAACTAGAAGCAATCCCTACACTCTAACCACTATAATACCAACTTGATCTATAAACTCTACACTTAGAATTGAAGTGAAAATAGTTTTTATGGATACTTTAATAACTCCCCATTATAAATCATTCAAATTCTTGAAAATTTCAATTGAACTTGTAAAAATGATAGGAGATAGCAGAAAAATAGGGTTTTTCAAAAATGGATTGAAATTGTCTATGACTTGTACTTCCAAATACCATTTAACCATTTTTTTAAAAAATAACATTGTGTTATAATTGTCAATATGTAAATTACTTGCATGAGTTCATTTACTAATTAAAATCAAATTAGCAAACTAAAACAAAATCATGCATCAAATGAAAATTACCAAAACATGAAACGTGATAATAGAGTTCAGCTCACTAATTGATGCCTACTTCTCTAGGTTCGCCAAAGGAGTGGACCATTTCTATTAAGGGCACTTCAAAAACCTAGAAACAATAAACAACTTACGTACAAGCTGATATCTCCAAGCAAAAATTCACCTTCACCGTGACTAAAATCAAGTGCAACAACTTCAAATTTTGTGAGTCTTCATGAACACCTGCAAAGTTTTTCCAAAAGACCTATAAATCTCCTCTAAGGTTTGAAATATACTCCTCTAATATGAAATTGGATTAAAAGGGTATTAATACAATGTATAATGGGTGGAGGTTGGATAAAAATCCATTACATGAGCTTACCAAAGCTTTATCAAAGTCTCATCCTCTTAAAAAAAAAACACTGTCAAGAATTGATTGATTTCAAATATAAATTCACTCCTTAAATAACACTTCGACCCCCACAACTCAAGTGGTCAAAGCCTATCTCTTTTGGACGGCAGGTTAGGAGTTCAAACCATTGAGCTTTCTTTTAGGTGCTTATCTCTTATTATCCCACATGTGTGGGTTGAAAGGATAAAGTTAAGGCTTATCAAAGCCTTTGGCTGTCATTTCTAATGTGGGTTTATCCCACATGCATTGGATTTGGGATAAGACAAGGCTTTAAAAAGCCTTTGACCACCTACTTATCACGTGGCTTCAGCCACATAAAAGAATTATATTCAGGCTTGGGATTGGGCTCGGTCTTTGTGGAACTACATTATCTTGAGTTGACTCAGTAAGGCATGTTGGTTCTCCATGTGACTCAGCTAAGAACTCACAATATGGCTCACTCAATGAGCTTACTCACTTAACTCCACTTGGCATAAAAGGTGATGTGTCAAGATGAGTCACTATTAATGGCATGGCTTGTCATCAAACAATTTTTTTTTACAAACCTTTTAATCTACCAAGTGTCAAAACCACATTGAAACACATGCCACATGTCACATGGCTTCAAGCAATCTTGCGACATTTTTTGACCATCTTCAAATAGCCATAATAAGAGCTCCCAAACTCATATTTACATTCCAAAAAATGTCTCAAAAATCTCTCAAAGATCTCTAAAATGTGCCACCACTGAAATTATGAATTGGAACCATTATCAAAACACAATTTTTGATCATACCTCCCCAATGGATGGCTTTTGGTCTCCAAAAGTCCAATATCCCCTAAATCTACATACTGGTATACTGCATCCATGAAAATAAAACCCAATCATAGTAAGAGGTATAAAAAATTGCATTAAAATGATTCACAATCAACCTATAAAAATGCCTAATCTAAAGGCATGAGTAAGTGAATCTGCAACTACAAAAGTTATTACAACATATCAAACTTCCTACCCAAATGTCACATCTTGTAAAGAGGTGAATTGCCAAAAAATGAAACAACTCCCAATGTAACTACAAGACAAGTTTATAATGATGTGAACATAAAATAAATGTTGTGGACATGTTGCAATACAATGCCCTAGTATGGGACTTATATGCTAAGCAAATGTAAACAACCAAAAGTGTATGCTGCTTAACATCTAAATATGTCCAAAGGATCTTTCAATGCATCTATACATCCATGTGCCAAAAATAGATACATTCTAAAATATAGCAATCTAACTGTCAAATGTTGTAAGGAAAAAACTCACAACATCACTCTACTATATCCCCAACTATTTCAAATGAGTTAATGTCTTATCCATTATTAGACTACTCATATAGTATATTATGGAGATCAAAAACATAGAGTTATCAAAAAATGAGAATTGAAAAACTTCATATGGTAAACCTGTCTTGAAGTGTTCCCACCAACTCTAATCTACATCTATCAAAGCTTGTTCATTCCCTTAGGTGAATTTTTAACCATGCTTTTCAAAAATAATGTAGTGATAATCCACTTAACCAATTCTTTCTTCCTAGTGAAATTAATTGTCTCTATGGATGTATTATCAATTGCATACTTTACCAAATTGGGCTTTGCCATATGTAATTGAAAAGATTGTTGACTTAACCTATTTAATGGATTTTCACTTGTAGGTTTTACTTTATCCTGGGTTGTATTGTCAACTACATTATGGATTGAATTAGCTTCATTAACCTTAGTGAAAGGTTTGTAAATCATCTTAGTTTTAACATTACTTGAATGTGAAGATGCATGAAGGTTAAGACATCTATCAATCCTATGTCCACTCCCTTTACAATGAGTACAAACATCATTCTTAAGTGATGGTCCCCTTTTTCCAATTCCCAACTTAACATGAGAATGGTCTTTCAAATATGCAATCTGCTTAAACAAAGCATTTTGTTTCCATCAAGTCTTAGCAATATGGTTATTCATCCCACAAAAAGTGCATGGAAATGATTGCATTATCTTATGTACATTATATCTAAACTTCTTAAAAGTATCAATTGGATCATAAGATTTAGTGTAGGAATTAGGAGGTGAAACCTCAATACCTCTTTTACCTTTACACCTTTGAACTAGTGGCCTAGTACCTTCACTATTGGAAGCTCATCTTCCTTTAGCCATAGAAGAAACTTCTCCATCATCCACCTGCACACTAGTATAACCCAAACCTGCATGAAGAGGTCTATGCTCAACCTGAATTAGGTTAGATATACCTTGGCTATCTCTACCAAGTTCTCCTCCATTATAACCCATTTTAAACAACAATTTATATCATATGCCCTTAGTGTATCTTTCCAAATCACCAAAAACAATATTACTAGAATCTGAATTTGAAATGGTAGAAGATGAAGATTCCTATGGTGAAAAAATTATAGTTCACTCAGTCATTATCTTTGCATCTAAAGTTGAAGGCTTTACATTTTCACACTCACCACATTGTAATCTAATCAAGAGCTCATCCTTGGATTTGTGCTCCAATTTTAACTCTGCCACTTGCAATTCAAGTGCAAATTTTTGGCATCTGAAGATTACATTTTCATCTTTGATGGCCTCAATCTGTGACAGCTTGCCCATGGTTTGCTATAAACACATGATTCCACACTGCACACTACAATATAATCAATCTACAAACCAATAATCTACCTATTCTGAAAGCAATTATCAATACACAACTAGAAGCAATCCTTGCATTCTAACTGCTCTCATACCAACTTGATTGATAAACTCTACACTTAGAATTGAAATGAAAATAGTTTTTATCGATACTTTAATAACTCCTCATTATAAATCATTCAAATTCTTGAAAATTTCAATTGAACTTGTAAAAATGATAGGAGATACCAGAAAAACATGGTTTTTTGAAAATGGATTGAAATTGTTTGTGACTTGTACTTTCAAATACCATTTAACCATTTTTTCAAAAAATAATGTTGTGTTATAATTGTCTAAATGTAAATTACTTGCATGAGTTCATTTACTAATTAAAATTAAATCAGCAAACTGAAACAAAAGCATGCATCAAAAGACAATTACTAAAACATGAAACGTGATAACAGAGTTTGGCTCACTAATTGATGCCTACATCTTTGGGTTCCCCAAAGGCGTAGATCATTTCCATTAAGGGCACTTAAAACACCTAGAAACAATAAACAACTTTCTTGTAAGCTGATATCTCCATGCAAAAATTCACCTTCACTGTGATTGAAATCAGGCCTAACACCTTCAAATTGCATGAGTCTTCATGAGCACCTGAAAAGTTGTTCCAAAAGTCCTAAAAATCTCCTCTAAGGTTTGAAATATACTCCTCCAATATGTAAATTGGCTTAAAAGAGTATTAAGACTGTGTATTATGGTTGGAGGATGGATAAAAATCTATTATATGAGCTTACCAAAGCTTTAACAAAGTCTCAGCCTTTTAAAAATTAAAAACACAGTCTATAATTGATTGATTTCAAATAGAAATTCACTCCTTAAATAACACCTCAACCCCCACAGCTCAAGTGGTCAAAGCCTATCTCTTTTGGATGATAGGTCAGGAGTTCAAACCATCATCCCTTCTTTTAGGTGCTTATCTCTTATTATCCCACATGTATGGGTTGAAAGGATAAAGTCAAGGCTTATCAAAGCCTTTGTCTACCATTTAAAATGTGGGTTTATCCCACATGCATCGGATTTGGGATAAGACAAGGCTTTAAAAATCCTTTGACCATCCACTTATCACATGGCTTCGGCCACATAAAAGCATTTTACTCAAGCTTGGGCTTGGTCTCAGTCTTTATGGAATGGCATTATCTTGAGTTGACTTGGTAAGGCATGTTGGTTCTCCATGTGACTCGGCTAAGAACTCGCCATATGGCTTGCTCAGTGAGCTTGGTCACTTAACTCCACTTGGCAAAAAAGGTGATGTGGCAAGATGAGTCACTATTGATGATATGGCTTGTCATCAAACCAATTTTTTTTTGCAAACCTTTTAATCTGCCAAGTGTCTAAATCAGATTGAAACACATGCCACATGTCACATGGCTTCAAGAAATCTTGTGACATTTTTTGAGCATCTTCAAATGGCCATAACAAGAGCTCTCAAGCTCAAATTTACATTCCAAAAAATGTGCTAGAAAGCTCTCAAAGAGCTCTATAGTGTGCCACCACTGAAAATCTGAATTGGAACCATTATCAGAACCCAATTTCTAATCAATCTAATTATCAAAGGGCAATAGATATTTATTTTTATTGTCTTTTGAATAAAATGGCTTTGGTATATCTAGATGAAATTATAGTATTTTCAAAGAATCCTAATGATTATCTAACTCATTTGAAGATTGGTTTTGATAGATTTAGAGAATTTGAAGTTTCTTTGAATCCAAAGAAATGTATTTTTTCAGTGCATGAAGGGAGACTTCTTGGAGATGTTGTGTCCAAAGCTAGACTTTCAATTGATCCAAAAAGAATAAAATAAATCCTTGCTCTATCTTTTCCTAAACATAAGAAAGGATTGAAAATATTCTTAGGTAAGATTAATTTTATTAGAATATTCATTCCTAGTTTTGTAGAACTAGTAAAGCCACTTACTCATATGCTTAAGAAACACCAATATTTCACTTGGAGTAAGGAAGGTAAAAGAAGTTTTGAAGCCATCAAGGAAGCAATCAATCAAGCTCCTACTTTGCTCAATCCATATTTTAGTAAGGATTTCTTCTTGTATGGAATTCTTGGACATGTTATGTCTAAAGCTGGTATTTTAATTAAACCAAAAAGAATAGACGAAATCCTTTCTCTATCTTTTCCTAAACACAAGAAAGGATTTAAAATCTTCTTGGGTAAGATTAATTTTATTAGAAGATTCGTTCCTAGTTTTGTAGAACTAGTAAAGCCACTTACTCAAATGCTTAAGAAACACTAAGAGTTCACTTAGAGTAAGGAAGGTAAAAGAAGTTTTGAAGAAATAAAGGAAGCAATAAAATAATCTCATAATTTTATCAATCCATATTTTAGTAAGGATTTCTTCTTGTATGTTTTCTCTACTTCCAGTACTATTTCAGCTATGCTTATGCAACAAAATGATGAAGGTTTGGAATAGCCCATTGTATTCTTTACTCAAGATTTAGAAGATTATGAAGAGAGATATTATTTCATAGAAAAGCATGTTCTAGATGTAATAATAGGTCTTAAAAAATTTAGACATTTGATTTCAAATAATAAAATTATACTAAAGGTTGCTCATCCAAGTCTGAAGGACTTCATTCTCAATAGAGACTTGAGAGAAAAGAGGGATAAATGGGTTAATAAATGCATGGAATACAAAATTGATATCAAAATTAAAAATTTGGTTTGAGGTAAAGGATTATGTGACCATCTTTTATAATATGGAAAAGAAGAGAAAGAAATAATTTTGGCAATTCAAGACACTCAACATCAAGCTAAAGGTACAACTCCTATAAGCTGGACACATAATATTTCTTGGTTTCTTCAAACTAGAGAATGTAAAAGGGTTTTAATTCATCACAAAGAAGACACTTTAGGCTAAAATCAGTGCCCTATATCTTGATTGATGGAGTTTTTGTCAAAAATGACATTGGAGGTATGCTTTGAAGGTATGTATCAACTAGTCAATTTGATAAACTTTTTGAGCAATTTCATGATAGTCCTTCTAGAGGTAATTTTCTAGCCAAGAATACAGCTGAAAAAATTATTAGAGATTTTTATTTTTGGCCTAATTTATACAGATATACACATGAGTGGGTTAGAAAATGTTCAAAATTTTCAATATTTGTAGGAAAATAGAGAATAGAAACTATGCCATTAAAGCCAATTCAGTTTGAATAACCATTCATGCAATGAGGTTTGGAATTCATTAAAATCATTCATCCCTCATCTAGTGATGGTCATAAATGGGTTTTTATAGCTACATATTATTTCAATAGGTGGGTGGAAGCAGTACCTTTGAGAGAACCAAATGAGAATTATGTGCTTGAGTTTTATGAGAGCCTAGTCACTCATTTTGGAGCTCCATCTACTATTATATCAGATAACACTTTAGCATTAGATAGTACAAAGGTATGTCAGTGGGATCTTGAACTTGTATCTAATTGTATTCATAATCTAATTACTATCCATAGGGTAATGGGCTAGTTTAATCTACTAATAAAAATTTGATTTGGATCATCAAAAGAATAATGGAGGATGATTAGAGATCTTGGCATACAAAATTAAAAATTAATTTATGGGCTGATAGGATCACCCATAAGAAGGCTATTGGTCATTCACCTTATCTCCTAGTTTATGGAAGAGAAGCAAGGCTACCTATTTCATTGGAGCTTCCATCTTTAGATCTTGCACACTAGCTAGAGCTTCTAGATAATGATGCCATGGAGGTAAGAATGAATGAACTGAGAGAGTTAGAAGAAACTATAGATTATGCTATACATATCATGTGGACTAATAAATATAAAATAAAGAAGAAATTTGACAAGAGAGCTTCATAAAAAATATTCCAATAAAGAGACATAGTTCTCAAATGGTATGAGGAATGTGCAAAGCTAGGTAGGCACTCCAAATTTGATAGCCTTTGGAGTGGACCTTATATTATTACTGATTTTAATAATAATACCACTTTCCAATTATCCATATTGAAATGATAAGAACATCCCATTACTATAAATGAGATGTTTCTTAAATATTTATATTAAGAGAGTCACTCCTTTGTACATAGTCATAGTTTCATTCCTCTAAGTGATTTTTAGCACATATTTTCTATCTTAGTTGTTTTCCCTTTCAGTTTCATTTTTGTTCGATCTTCAAAGTGCACATGTGCATGTTGTTTTTGTTGTTGAGTCAATTTTCCTATTTGTATTGGTCTGTAGCTTTCCAATTTTTAGTCATGTTCAAGCTTGTTACAATTTATTTTTTTGAGTTCTTTGTCCAATAGGCTAGTCAAACCCTATGAGTCACAAGAATTGTTAGTAATTTGGCTTGTCAAATCAAAGCTATTACCCCTATTATTTTAAACATTCCTAAAATGGTCTAATCCCCTTTTCAGCTAGTTAATCTATGGTCTAAAAGTAGGAATTTACTTATAGAAAAGGTATTAAGAATAGTTGGGTGAAGACCTATAGCCACCATATAGAGAATATAGTTTGATGAAGGGTAAGATACCTAAAAATGTTCAAAGGCCATATCTCCTTTTCAAAATATCATATACATTTATAAAGCTACAAGTTTGTGGGTTTACTTACAAAAGCAAGAATTATTTTAGGTTAAGAAATGGACAATTTTATCAAATGGAAAGATTTTTTAAAGGACTTTGTAAAGAGTCCCAAATAATGTCACAGTGATCATTTATAAAGGTTTATTTCCTTAAAAAAATTTGTCTAAAGGAAATAAAATGGTAACCTAGTTTTCAAAAGAATTTTTAATTAGTTCAAAGGCATTTCTCAAAGAAATAAGACACTTTACAAAAAATTTGAAGGGCACCTACCCTTCAGAAATGACCATTTGAAGAAAGCTAAGTGACATGTACCCTTCGGGAAGGAGTGGATTTATTTCAAAAAATTTATCTGAAGGAAGTCAGGAGATAGAAAATCTAAAGTGTCAGATAATAAATCCAAAAGAATTCAAAGAAGCAATTGTTTTGTGGGAAAATGACAAAGGACTCTTTCAAAAAGCTCGAAGGGAATGTGCCCTTTGGGAGGGATCATTTCAAAAATCCTAAAGTGTAGGTACCCTTTGGTAAAAGTTAAAACTCCATTTCAAAATATCTAACAAGCTTCTCTCTCAAAATAATTGTTCATTTTAATTTTTTTGAAGGGTATGTACCCTTTAGAAGGGTCATTGACAAGAATATTGAAGGGAAATTACCCTTCAAAAAGGATCATTTTAAAGGCCAAAGGGTCATTTTTAATCTTTTGGAGGACAATTTCAAAAATCTTGAAGGGCACCTACCCTTCAAGAATGTACACATCATGTTTGAAAGGATCATTAATAGAAATATTGAAGGGCACTTACCCTTTGGGAAGGCTTACTTTGAGAAAGGAAGGCAAATTTGCAACAAACCCAAAGGGCACCTACCCTTTGGGAATTTACATCTCATGATTTATAAGGGGATTTTACAAAAATCTTGAAGGGTATATACCCTTCAATCAAATTACTTTATAATAAATTCCAAAGAACAAAGAACAAATTGGCAAATTATATAAGGACTTAGATAAAAGTGTGAAGGAATTCCTTTAGACAATTTGTCTAAAGGAATTCCATTTAGAAAAAGGAAAGGCAAGTATGCATAGAGAAGTTTTGGACATTTTGTTTGAGGGAAAAAAAGTCCAAAAGAAATGAGATATGATGAATTTCCAAAGGTATGTAGGGAAGTCTTAGACAAGATAAAAGTCCACAAGAAAGTTAAAGGAGAAAAGGAGATAAACAAAAGTCCAAAATAATTCTTGTAGACATTTTGTTCAAAAGAATTCTTTCAGAAGATGAATCTTTGAGAAAATTGCTAAGTAAATCCTAAGACAAATAAGCCTGATATAAAGCATAATATAGGGAAAACATATAAAAAATTTGACTATGCAAATAAACCCAAAGGAAATAATCCCAAAGAATTTCTAAGGGATTTAACTATGTAGAAAAACCAAGGGGAAAATTTCCAAAGAAATACATAGAAAAATTTGAGATAATGAACAAGGAAAGGCTCAAAATTTTGTCTAGATAAGCAAGGAACAAACATATTGAAAATTTCATAAATAGAGAAGTTTGAGATTATAAATCTTGATGAACAAGCAAGAAAAATAATAGAAATACACATGAATTAGAAGATTTAAATAGAAAAGGTCAAAAATAGATTCTTATCTATGAAAATGTGTTATTGGACTGGTCAAAACTACTATTGACTATTTCATCATGCCACATGCTTCTCTTATGCATCCAAACATTTCATCAATTTGTGGGGAGTTCATCTACTAGATTTTTGTGTAAAATTTCATGCAAAGGAGAAGTTGACTAGTCAAATCTAAGTTCTTTCACCTAATTCCATGCCATCTTGGTCATACATGTTTAGATTTTTCTTGGAGAGTTTTATTTATTTCAAGAATTATTTTTTGAACTTGTCTCCATCATCTATATTCTATGCCAATGTTTTGAGAAGCATGCAGATTTTTGTAAAGGAGAATAATTTTATTGAATATTCAAAGCATTGTAAAAGAGGTGAGGTCTTGATTTAACTAACCAAGAATGACCTTTTCCATTTTTGGACTACACTTAGATTGATTTAGATTATTTTTCAAAGCTGATTTATTGACTGAAGTGAGCCATATAGAAGAGCCCTAAAGTTTGAAAAAGAAATTCTAAGATGGACTAGTGATCAATAAGGAGTTTATTTTTTTGAATTTGATTTTTGACAGTAGCATTGTGTGCATTTGATTATGCATTAGCGTATAAGAGATAATTTTTATCCCTTTTCTAGTATGTTCCTCACATATATCTCTCTATCTCACCCTTTTATAGGTTATTTTAAGAGGTTTTCAACCCTTCCTCTAAAACACTTTTGCTTAGGGACATAATATAAATTGCATTTTGGTTATATGTGTGCATTGATTTTAGTAACTTTAGAGGATCTAATCAATTTAGGTGTATTACCCCCCTTATACTTTATTTAAAAGTTTACCCTTACTCTTTTTACCCCAAAAAATCATAGTTTTAGACTTAATTGAAAAAAATCATAAGGGAACTAGCCCTCTCTAGAGGTTCTTCTCAACATAGAGGCACCCACCCTCTGAGAAAATCCCATTATATTAACTAGAGAGAAGTTGTGATTTACACATATTCAAGTAGGGTTCACTCTAGAGTGATAACAAGTATTTAATAAGTAGGTTTTGGTGTGTATTTAATTCAAGAATAAGGATCTTCCATACCAAATCTCACTAGAATAAGCCAAGTTCATGAAGGGGTGTGGAACTTATTATTTGATGGCTCCAAATCCAAAATAGAAGTGGGGAAATTTTTATGCTTATCTCCCCTTATAATAAAAATTATTATTATAACCTAATATTTCAATACAGTCACACTTCCAACATAGTAGCATATGAGGTCCTCATCCATGGGTTGTAATGGGCAAGAAAGAGAGGCATCAATCTCCTAAAAGTTATGAGAGATAGTGAGATAGTGTTGAATCAGGTGAGATGCCTAAGTATAGTCAATAATAAACTCTTGAAGGCCTAAAAACATAAGGTTTTGGACCTCTTGAAGGAATTTCAAGCCTTTGACATTCACTCTATTCCTAGAGAGGCCAATCAACATGCAAATCGGTTAATAGACATTGGGGCACATTATGACATAATAAGTGGAGTTATGGACATCAAAGAGTAGTTATAAATTAAGGTGATATGAAAGCCTTTAGTCCCTAATAATGAGGTGATTTTGAAAGTTTTTGAAAGTGATAAACAATTTTCTTGTTTCTTGTAACATGAGGAAGAATTCTACTCAAATAATCAAGCCAGATTGTAACATCAATATGTAGACTAGATTATCCAATTGAGGGAAAGTAAGATACCTAAGGGATTGGTAACATTATATAGTTAATTTATTTAGGATTAATATATAATGAAAGATAAGGTAACAATATCCACTAATGAGGGACACTATGAAAAAGTTATCATATTCAAAGACAAGCTACTCAAGCTAGGAAAGGTGAACACCAAAGAGGAGAAGGCAACCTTCATATCATTATGCCAAAAATTTGTAGATGTTTTTTCTTGGGAATATCATTTATTAAATTGGTTTGAACCTAGTTTGGCTCAACATACCATAGAGTTGGAAGAAATTTCTAAGTGTGTGAGAGTAAAATAAAAAATGGTCAAACCCAATATTGATATCCTTACGAGGAAGGAGTTAGAAAATATAATTGAATCCAAAATTATCTTCCCCATGAAACACTTTTCATGGATGGAAAATATTGTGACTATGAGGAAGAAGAATACAAAGATAAGGTTTTGTGTAGAATTCATGGAACTCAATAAGGTGTCACTAAGAGATCACTACCTTCTACCATCTATGGATCAAATTATTTAAAGAGTTACAAGTTCACAAAGGTTTTCCCTACTTGATGGATACTCAAGTTATAATCAATTATTATTGAGGGAGGAGGATTAACACAAAACTACCTTCACAACCAAATGGGACACCTATGTATTCAAGAATATGCCCTTTAGAATGTCCAATGTAGGGGATACCTTTGAAAGGTCAATGGATGTGGCCTTCCAAGGGGTCATAAATGAGATGGTGCTCATCTACCTTTGTGAAATCACTATATTATCCAAGGATCCCAAAGATCACTTGACACATTTGAGGTTGGTTTTTGACAGGTTCAGGTAGTTTGGGGTCTCCTTAAACCCCAAAAATGTATATTTACAATCTATGAGGGTAGACTTCAAGGACATGTTGTGTCAAAATATGGCCTCTCTATTGAACCCAAAAGGATAGAGGTAATTATTTCCTTATCACTTCCTAAACACAATATGGTATTTCAAAGTTTATTTGGAAAAATCAACTTCATCATAAGATTCATACACAGTTTTGTAGAATTGGTGAGGTCACTAACTCACATACTCATGAAACACAAGGATTTATCATGGACCAAAGAAGGTAAGATAAGTTTTTAGGCCATAAATTAGACCATTTTCCAATCTCTCACCCTCCTTAATCATAATTTTATAAAGTATTTCTTCATGTATGCCTTATCTACAAGTGACACTATTTATGTTATGTTCAAGCAATGAAATAGTGAAGGCCTAGAGTAGCCCATAGCCTTATTTAGTCAAGCATTGGAGGGGCATGAGGAGAGGTATAAATTTATTGAAAAATATGTTATTTTAGTTATTATATGCCTCAATAATTTTAGACACATATTTTATAACAATAATATATTTGTAATGGTGTTTCTAGCATTAAGGATTTCTTCCTTAATAAAGAATTCAGTGAAAATAGGGCTGGTTAGGTGACCAAATGCATGGAGTATGAAATAGTGGTGAAGGTCACTATTTTTTTCATGGGTAGAGGACTATGTGAAAAACTTGAAGTAGATGTGAAGGAATAAAAGGAAGTAGTTTTGGAAGTCTAAGATGACCAACAAGCAGCTGTAACTATGTCTCCTTTTAGCTACACCCAAGATATGGTGTAGGTCCTCCAAATGGGAGAATGTCCTATAATATTAAATAAGAAAATTAGGAGACACTTCAGACTCAAATACATTCCTTATATCTTGTTTGATGGATTAATCTTGAAGAAAGACATTTATGGCATGATTTTGAGGTGTGTAGAGACTAGTCAGGTTGACAAGATTTTGGGATAATTTCATGATGGGGATGTAGGGGGGTAATATGAAGCTAAAAATACAACATCAAAGATCATAAGAGTAGTCTATTTTTAGCGAATTTTTTTATGTACTCCCATATTTGGGTTAGGAAGTGTCAGAAAGTGTTATGTTCACTGCTAAACAAAGACTAACAACCTTACCTCTAAATCCCATTCAAGTTGAGTATCCATTCATGAAATGGGCCCAAGAATTTATAGGTATGATTAATCCCCCATATAGTGATGGACATAAATTGGTTTTTTAATTTATTTATTACTTTACTAGGTGGGTTGAGGATGTTTCACTCAAGGAGGCAAATGAGAACTGAGTTTTGGAGTTCTATGATAGCCTAGTGACTAGATTTGGGGTCCCCTCCATGATTATATAAGATAATTTTAGTAGTGAAAATGTGAGTGAGTGGGACCTTAATAATGGTATCTACCTTAATTATTCATTCAATTACTATCCATATGGTAATTGACTATCATATTTCACCAATAAGAATCTAATTAGGATCATAAGAAGGATAATAAAGGACAACCAAAGGGAGTAGTACACCAAGTTAAGGACTAACTTATGGGTAGATAGGATTAATCCAAAAAAATATAAAATTCACAAACCTTATCTCATTATCTGTGGAAAATAATCAAGACTACCTATTTCACTTAAGCTTCCAGTCTTAGAACTTGCACACTAACTTAAACTCATGGGCAATGATGTAATGGAATTGATGATGAATGAGTTAAGGGAGCTAAAAGAGACAAGGTATGATGTTATGAATACCATGTGGTCCAACAAAGATAAATTTAAAATATAATTTGACAAGAGAGATTATTCAAAGACTTTTCAATAAGGTGACATTATAATTAAATGGGATGATGATTGTGCCAAGCTAGGTAAACATTTAAAATTTGATAGTCATTGGAGTGGGCCATATGTCATCATCAATTGTAAGGAGATAAATGTCTTATAATTATCCAAATTGAGTTGTGAATAACTCCCTATCCCTTTCAATTATATGTTCCTCAAGTATTGTTACTAAAATCACCAAACTCTTTTATACATAGTATCTAGTTTCCTTCCTCCAAGTGTTACAACACATGCTTTGTTATTTTTTTTATTGTCTAGTTGTTTGTTGTTATGTGTCTTTATTGTATCTTATTTATTTTTTTGTTTCTTATTGATTTCATTCAGTCCTCAAGGTATACAATGTTTGATTCATGAAGTCATAATGTAGTCAAGGAGTTTTCACCTAAGCATGAGTGATATGTAAGGATATCCTAATTTATCTTGACCAATAGGTAGGTCAAACCTTCAGATTCACAAAAAATGTTGAATAATTTCTACCCTCATGCCTATAAATGAGTCAATATAATTCTTGAATAACCTTGTCCACCTAATAGTTCACTCTTCTCATATATCTTAATGAATCAAGGCATTTCAAAATAAGTCACTAGTTGTCATGTCAAGGACAACATGTCTCACATTTTTTCATGCCAAAAAAATATCATGGTGGTTTTCTTTATTCCCTATTTTAGCTTGTGCCAAGTTTCTTTGTGTTTATCCATGTGTGAAGGTCCATAACAAGATTTTAAGTGGTTTAAATAATCTAAATGTGACATGATGGAGATGACTAAATGTTATATTTGATAACTCATCGTGAGTCTATCTAGTATGTTGATAATATGCAAGTTATCATTAGATCATAAGTTTTGTGGATGTAATATAGGTAAATGGAAGCCTAATTGAAGTCTTTGTCATTTTATAAGATCTTATAATAAGTGTTGAAATGATATACATTTAGAACCTTCTCTTAAATCCATGTATATTACCTAAAAATGGAGTATTTGACCTTAACGTGATGTTTTTTTACCTTAAAAGGACAAAAAAAACAAAATCCTTCATGAATTCCATGAGCCCATAGCCAAACCTTTAGTTTTAAGATAACCACAATGTAACCATATTTTAGGGTTAAACACAACCTTAAGTTAGATCTTTTACATTGTTTGTATCATGGTTGGTTAAGTGGAAATTATACATGGTATGCTTCTCATCACATTTTACATGTGAAGTAGAATAACCAATGCTATCATTTGGAATGAGGATCAATTTACCTTAATGAAAAAAGAAAATAACCTTACTGATTATGGTTAATTTTTGCTTTCATTTGGTATATCCAAAGAGTTCCCAACATAAATTCATATGGAGATTTTTTTTTCATAACCAAAAACCATGTTTGAATTAATTTAGGACCACAAATAATTGGTATTGTTATGTTGCCTAAGGAGTCATTCCAACGTCATTTTTTTTGTAAATATTTTAGATAAAATCCAATATATTGTATATGTATTATATTACAAATATTTTTTGTTTGTGTAAGATCAATATGGTAATTTTTTTTTCATGGATGTTTTTTGTGTTTTTTACCTTTGGGTTTGTATATATGATGAAGACCTTGGATTGGTCCCATATTGATTAAACCATGTAGAGATCTCATATAAATATTAGGAAATCCACATTTTTTTTCATAATGTTCATTTGGTAATTCATCTCCCTCCTTTGTGGGAGGAATAAAATTTTGGTACTTATAAAGGGATATGTTAATAACTTTTGGATGAGTAAGGATAAATGAATCATACATATGCACATCCACATATACATGGGTAAATTAATCATATTGTTTATGTAATGCTCTTTATTTAAATGGAGAAATAATAATTCTACTATAAATGAATTGTAACTTCAAATTTGAAGGTTTAAATGCTAGCTCATATGATGTACTTTTGAATCAAATAGTATAATCTTGAAGGGATTCATCATCATGTGGTTTTAAATTATGCAAATGCTCTAATGTAAGTTTTATCACTTAATGGATATTGAAAGCCTAGAATAATGCATATTATAATTATGAAAAAGTGGTTAAGAAACATTTGGTATGATATATAACAAATTATGAGCCTCATTAGAAACTCTCATATGGAATACTTTTAATAATACTTTTTCATATTTTTCCCATTGACCAATATAATGTACATAGTTAATCATGTGATTGAATGGATCCTTATGACTCAAAAAGAGAGGCAAATCTGATAGTTCAAAATCTTATGTATATGGATAGTCAATTATACAATATTCAATAGGTTGATTGTTGAATGAGGTAACATTTGCATAGTATTATGGAAATCCATTTGTATATCAAGTATAAAATCCTATTTTTGAAGATCCTAATAGTGCTCATCATAAAAATAAAATAATCCATGAGAATGGTGGTGTTTTTCATAGGTTTTATGATTGATTATAATCCACCACCACTCTTTAATATCGGAATATGAGTATCATCATCCTCATGGATAACAAGTGAATTTTATGAATCACTAAAATTAGGATACTTTGGTAATGGTATTATATCTCTGCATGGTGGTACCCTTGGTATATCATTTAGATATCTTGGTTTATTCACCTTTGGTAGAGATTTATAAATTGGTATTAGAGGGATATTTTGTAAAGGTTCCTATTTTGGTATGGTATAAACCTTTTTCATGAATGAATATTTTGGGAGATAAATATCCCTTGATTTAAAGACCCTAGTTGCAAGATTTGGAATATTAGGATCTTTTGGCACTTTAGGCTTGCAATGTTTCTCTCTTCTTAATTATTTAAAGCTACTTGTTAAATATGTCATGATGTCTTGGTTAACATTTAAAAATAAATTAATGTCAAATGAAAGGAAAAGAGAATCATCACCCTTTATAAAGTGGGAATTAAATGGAAATGTTAAAATTATGGGGGTTTGAATTAATTCATTTGAAGGAATATCCACCTTATAAGTGATTTGTAAATTAGTCATAATTCATTTATGCATTTCATATAACTTTTGATGATCATATGAATGAGTATATTGGTCATATGTACACTTTTGTGTTAGAATGTGCAAGAAGGGCATGATTAAATGACTTGCCTTATTGGTGCCTGATGGATTTTTATAAAAAATATGAGCCTTATTGATATGTATTATATTTTAATGATATAGAGTGGGTTATACCTTACTCATGTT
Source organism: Torreya grandis (assembly GCA_037957365.1). NCBI lineage: Eukaryota > Viridiplantae > Streptophyta > Pinopsida > Cupressales > Taxaceae > Torreya > Torreya grandis. The sequence continues at coordinate 34,385 of JARHVA010002959.1, read as the reverse complement.
TTCCTAACCCTTATCATTTGTATCCAAATATTGGAAAATATAAAAAGCCAAAATCATATGATGGTTCTCTAGAGAGTAATAGTAAAGGGTATTTACCTTCCTTGATATGGATCAACTCATCTCTTGAAATTTTGAGAGAATTGACTTGATTATAAGGATGGTATCTAACACCATTCAAATATTTGAGATTATAGGATTAATAATTTGGAATAATACAAGAGTAATACATTTTTACCCATTTTTTTATAGAAAATTTGAGAGTTTCATAATTAGAGTCATTGAAGCAATAAATATCATCCATGATAAGGGAGATAAAGAATATAAATATTAGTACAATATAGGTAAAAGCCATCTTATATGGTATATTTAGACAAAAGTGATGATTAAATATCAAATTCACCAAATGTTTAACCCTAAAATATAGATATGGGGGAATATAGGGTTAAAAAGAGAAGAGATATCCTAAGGCATAAGGATGGTAGACTATCTCTAGAGAAGGCCAATTATTTATGAAACTCAAATAAACATATACTAAATTTATTATTCTAAGATATGCAAAAGATAGAAAGTATAATTGTGCTAGATATTGTAATGATATTTAAAAAAATATAGTTAGTTTTGATGCTAATATAGGTCAGTACTTTAGACCTATATATATATATATTGTACCTGTGTTTGATATGGAAATAGGAGAAAATAGGGATTTTTTTCTCACTTGAGTACTTGATTTGAGTGATTTTAGGTCTATTATAGGTCTCTTTAGGTCTTTTTTAGGTGATGAATTAATGAGGTAGGGTAAATTTTCAGATCCCTTATAATAAATCCCCTTATATTTCATTGGAAAATTTATAGATATCTATTTTGAAGTCATGGTAGAAAATCCAAGGGGAGGAGAGGTGCAGTAGTCATTTTATGTACAACCAAATGATTTCACCATGAAACTAGACATATTCAAGGCTAGTTGGTTTCATTGTGAAATTGACCAATGCAAACACTAGTTAGTTGTACAATCCAACCAAATAGTTGCATGATGTAATCGATTGGTTTATGTAATGACCGATCATGTTTTGGTACATGTCTATAGTACAAACCAAAGGATACTAGGTGTCCATCAATGCTTGTATATATGAGTATTTCCCTCATTTTTACACTTTTTCAAGGGTGTTTTCCCATCAATCAATCCAATTTCAAAATTTTGAAACTCTAAAAATATTTTTGGACTGCTTGACATATAAGCATGCAAGTCATAAATAAGCTCTTCCACTTTTCCAACATTATCAAATGTGTTAATAATTTTGTATGCCATATTCATCCTAAAATCCATGAAATGAATTGGAATCATGTATGGATCAACTATTATTTGAGTTTGAAAACAAATACCATTTTCATGCCCCTACATTACTGATTCACCATCATCCCCAACACATACTAACTTGGTAACTATTGCATAATCATTCATCCCAACTTTAACTCTCAAAGTAGAAACAATTGATTTTTAAAGGTTTTCAACATTAAAATTTTATACTATTTTAGGAATAACTAATAGATGAGGCTTCCTTGAATAGTTCTCAAAAGTATAAACATGCATACAAACCCATGATGTGTTGTCAACTATTGTGACCTCATAAATGGACAGTGAGGTAAAAAGTGAATTTTTAACTTTATATTTGAAATCCTCCATCTCAACCATTGATAAATATTTCACCATTTCCTAAGCATTATTATTCAACCAATTTGATTATGTAATGTTAAGAAACCCATTATCTTGAAACAAATTCTTATATTCTAAAAATATAGAAATAAGTCTACCCTTTTTTTAAATGTGATATACAATAGATAACTAACTAACTAACTATATATATATATATATATATATATATATATATATATATATGTATGTATGTATGTATGTATATGTATATACATACATATATATATGTATGTATGTGTGTGTATATATATATATATGTATATATATATATATATATATATATATATATATATATATATGTATATATATGTATATATATATATATATATGTATATATGTATATATATATGTATATATATACATATATATATATATATATATATATATACATATATATACATATATATATATATATATATACATACATATATATATATGTATGTATATATATAATATGTATATATATATATATATATATATATATATAACTATATATATATATATGTATATATGTATGTATGTATGTATGTATATGTATATATATATATATATATATATATGTATATATGTATATGTATATATATATATATATATATATATATATATATATATGTATATGTATATATATATGTATATATGTATATATGTATATATATATATATATGTATATATATATATATGTATATGTATATATATATATATATATGTATGTATGTGTGTGTGTGTGTGTGTGTGTGTGTGTGTGTGTGTATCCTTTATATTATACTACATAATTTTTTAAAATTGATATTTTATGGTTCACCCTTTCTGAAGAAGATTTTTTTGATGTTTCTAATCATTTGCATACTCGTGTGCATATCTTAGATGCATTAATTCTTTTGTATTTTTTTCATTTATGTGTTCTTATTGTCTTTCCATCTTTGTGCTTCACTGACACACATATGTTTCCTTAGTGTTTCTAAATTGTGTCTAACTTAAGTTCAATTCTATGTCCTTTCCTAGTTTCCAACTACATATTGTACATCTACATTTTTTTGGAGTATCATTACAATTTTTTATATCTATAACTTTAATGAAGGGATATTTTCCTACTCAGTCGACTTAACATACCTTCCAATTGTCTATATACTTATCTTCCTTCACAGATACTTCTAAGTAGAATTTTCAACTAAATTTGGTGTTTGATGAGAACTAGAAATATCTTTTTTTATTTGAATTTCATCATCATAAATATACTCAAGTGGATGCATGTCATGATTATCATCTAGATGAGTGTATTCTAGTGGAAGCATTTCATCATGAATAAAATATTCAAGTGGTGACATGTTATTGTGATTAATTATTTCCTATAATATACCATTATCAATGGGTATTTATACATGTAAAAGGCTTTTAATATTATTATTGAAAGTTAAAATAAAATTTATTGAAAATAAATAAAAATAATTATTAGTCAATAAGTACTTGTATTCTAAGTGCATGCTAGTTGTGTGGGATCTTTTTTGGAATTTTATAATATGCTCATTTTTCTTGATAATTGACCTATCCTTTTACCATTATCACTAGATGCCATTTTGATGATTAAAAAATAGTAATACATTATGTGGATAAATAAATGTGTGAGTGATGTATCCATATAACTACATGAATTATGTCTACATTTGTGGTGGTAATGTTGAAATTAGATATTGAGAGGGGGGTGAATCAATTTCCAATAGTGCATATTCAATTCCAAAAACATTCATCATAAATCAATTTTATCTAGCAACATGAACATGAAAGCTTATACATCCAAAGCATGAATAAGAGCATACATCATGTGAACACATCATATATGTGGGAAACCCTCATGGGGAAGAAAACCCACACTCAAGCTTATAAACCAATGGAATATAGTCCTATAAAGATAATACAAACATGAGACTTTAGACTAGCTCCAACTGATTAAGGAACATCCACCCCTAAATTTAGTCCATCTCTAACTAGACCTTTATCTAGCTCTAACTAACAAGGAGGCTAAAATACCCTAGGTGATGAAGTACCCACTCAACCACCTCTACTCTAATTTCCACCACTACTCTAATGTCTTGTACACTTTATGATGATATTATCTTTCTCTAACAACTATAAAAATACTTCCCTTCACAAGGCTGACACACCTACCTCATTCGCTCAACAAAGTCACCCATTAGAATGTTAGGTCTAATGACTTGTTAGCTCATGAACATGATCAGTCAAACATGACTAATCCTCTTCACCCTTTGATGGTCCTCAATGACTCATCTCTGCTCCTTGACTGAGCTCTTTTCTTTTCTTTAGTGTATTGCTTTCACACCTTTACAAATTGGCTAATTTGACATTGTGTGTGTATGTGTGTGTGTGTGTCTATATATATATATAATATAATATAACCCATCTTGATCAGATAAGATAATTCACATACTTGTCTTACTCTTATAAAATATCCTCATACATGTCATCAAGCCAACTCAAACACTCCATAGGTCATCCATACTTCAAGACAATCTTAATCCTCCTTTAGATCTCAATTAGGCCTAATGCATTAGCCCTATAGGCCATTTGCCACATATGACCATATCCATGAATAATATCAATTAAAAATAGTTCAAAAAAATCAAATATTCCTCCAATAGATCATTTCTCACTCCCACATTGGAATATAACATCTGGAACTTTGATTCATACCTTGAACCAAGCTTTTTAGACTACTCGCTAATAAGCCTAGAAACCCAAAAAACACAGTCATATAAAACTGAAGAATATATAATATTTTCTCAAAAAAACCTATAAGAAACATTTATAGGTCCTAAATTACTTTAAAAAACACCTAAAAATTCATTTATCACCTTCACATGGCTCACCCCGGTCCAAACCAACTCAAACAAATTGATTCCACAAACTAGTTATGTACACCAAAAACTCAGTGAAAGATATTTGACTACTCCAACCAAAATAAGAACAAAATATGAAGATGAAATCCATTTAATGAATATTTTAAACCCATATAATACCAAAAAGGTTTCACTCACCTCAAAATTTTCTCAGAATAGCTCAAACTATCCTCTCCAACTAGGCCACTCTAGACTGCCTACAAACTCCAAAAACTAGTCATGATAAACATGATATAACACTTGTGTAAAGAATTTATTAATATTCCAATGCATTAATTTGATCCTAAAAATACATTATAAACTTTACAATCATAAACATATAGAGTTATAATCTCATAAATGAAACATATAGATCATTCGATGAGACATACTTCTTTGTTGTCCTCATTACTTAGACAAGTCATCTTGAAGGCACCTTCTTCCTTGTCTATGGTCATCAAAATCACATAAAAATCAATTTAAAATAAGGCATGGGTATTAAAAAAATACTCCAAACAATTATATTCATACTTACTCATGTATAACACTTCCCTAAGCACATATTTACTCTACTTGGATATTTCTTCGCTATTTTCACCATCTATAGATTAGCGACTCATCAACTTGATTGAATTAGATAATTCAAATAGTGACTATTTATTTACAAAAAAACTCTATGGACTTAAATAAAAATTCCTATCCTTCAATCTCGAATAACTCTCATGTGTTGACTCAGTCAACCTTGCCTATATCACTAAAAACTTTAGAAATAAGCATATTTATGTACCTTCTACTCACTACCCTGACACAACAATAACACCTATAAATTCATATATGATTCCTCTATACTTACCAATAGTCAAAATTGATCAACAAAACCATTCTAGGTCTTTTCTATCAAGTTTTTTCCAATCATTCCATTATGAGGGTTTATAGAGGGTTTTGACCATTTTACATTCTTAATGAATGTTCATAAAGTTCTATCCCTCAATCCACTAAAATATACTTGGAAAGGATTATTAGATCCATATGCCACCTCTCAAAAAAGGCTCAGACCCCCCTAAAAATTACTTTTAAAGTATTGTTATATCCATGTGCCAATAAGTATCACAAACTTCTTCTCAGGCTAGGAAACCTCTATTTTACATGCACAAAAAACATCCCAATGTACTAACTTTATTTATTTTCCTCCTCAAGGCCTAAAAATTTGTAAAAAAATTTAAATAACCATGTCATACCAACAACCATGGTTACATGAGCTCTAATAATTGGAATCTCTTCATGAATTCTCATAAAGACCTCGTTATCCCACCTTGCCTAATAGGCCTAGAACCACCAAACCAAATTAACTCTTGAAGATACTTGGAAACTTATCCAATAAGCTCATATAACCTTATATATCTTAAATCCACTCATGTAAAATGATATAACCAACAACCAATAATACATAATGCATATACCTATTACCTTATTAGGTAACCTAGTAAATTCAAGCACACAAAGCATATGATGACTTGCGCTCTACATGAAGACCATATGATAAGACTTATACTACTAGGTTCATACCAAGAACATGTCACAATATATCTCTCCAATATCCATGTTATCCACTCATGCCTCCATAGAACCAACTACTCCCACTAGCAACCAAGACTAAACTAAGCACTAAGATCATGCATGTTAAACCGAGAGCACTCTCATACCACTTTGTCATCACTAATGCCAATTGAAATCAATAATAAAAAATCAATACCACCAATATCCAAATAATATCCCCATTTTTCATTGATGGAAACACTCCTTTTCTCTCTCCCCCTTTGCCAAAATGACAAAGTGGACTCATATATCAAATAGGTTCTTATATCTTTAATCAAGTAATTTAAGAATCTAAACCAAGAACATAATCAATAGCACATACCTTTATCTCTCATCCTTTGAAACTTAGAGTGCACCAACTATAAACAATAGATTAAAAATTAACCATAGTGCTCCCCCTTAGACCAAGCTCCCTTCAAGAACCAACTTAGGTCATATCTCTAAAATCTCTAAAAGACCTATAAGATCCTTGGACTTGACCACTAGGAAAGCACACTAGCTCCTCCTTAGACCACTACCACTTTAGAAATGAAAAACTTAGCTCCCCCTTTTCTAACCACTAAACTCAGAGCTCTAAGTATCCAAGAGACCTAGATAACACTAAATCACACTCCCTTCCTTCAAATAATATGATCTGATAATTGAATCTTCTCAAGCAAAATTGAATAGCTATAACTCTTCTCCCAAGTTACTTAGATATTTGGACCTATCACCAATTGCATAGTAACATAGCTCCCCCTAGGATCCTGATCCACTTTGAATTATCTTCCTTAGTGTATAAAATCCATGCAAACCTATAGGACCTTCAATAATAGCTATCATCACTTTAAATAATAAAATGAACACCATATCACTATGCAAGCTCTCATACCTTTACACTTAAGGCACTCTATAGAACACCAAAGGAACTTAAATTATATAACCAAACCTAAATCATTCTTATAATATAATAACTTTCTCATCTAGAACCAAAAAATCTAACCTTTTTTGGAAAGATATAACAAATTTGCTCAATTTCTCCACTAGGCCTACTTAGACCCCTTATAGCCCTATCTAGCTACTATAGACCTCATAAATTTCTATCTTGAGCACTCTAAACCATTACATTCCATATCTAAACTCTAATACCATGCCCTCACATACATTCTAATAATGATATTCTAACTCATCCTTCTTAGCATACTTCCTTCTTTAGCCTAATAGCCAATTAGGCCTCCTAGTGAGCTAAAACATGAATAAAATGAAATATACATACCTTCAAACCATTATAATTTTTTTTCAGCTTCCCATTTGGCCCTTTCAATTTATTTGAAGCTTTTAGCTTCCAAATCCAAAGATAGATCACTTTTCTAAACATGACTAAATGACTAGGCCTTCAAAGTAAACCTTAGTCAAAGGTCAACCTTCAGTCAACACAGACACCTAAGCTAGATACCACGTGTATAGGTCACCTATCCACACTTTTGGATCAAATTTAAAGCCCCCACTTTATGGGTAACATATACTTCCTTTATCTTGGTTTTGATTTTCTCCTCTTTGGGTCAAAATAGGGTCAACAGTGAGCACATAAAATTTAAAACTATTCTTTCAAAATACCTTTGATGCATGAATCCACCTAGAACATCTCATAATGAGCTCCTTAAATTTTTATATTCCATTTAATCACCTATCTACCTCATCAAATTCCATTTTCCATATGCAATCAACCAACTCTGCCTTTAAAAAGAGAACCTACAATAGTCAATTTGGTCAAAGCACCAAAAACTAACCAAATCACCATCTTCACATCTTCTAGGAACTTTATCTACTTTGTCTTATCAATCTCATTCAACCTTAATATTTTATTTTCATCAAATAACACATAAACAACAACTTTGCAATTTGGACACCTTCTAGGTAGTCATCACTGCCAAAATAGGTCAACTCTATTTTTTACCATAAAATGATTCCTTTGGCTAAGTTGACACAAGAAAACCTCCTAGAATGCACTTTTTCATCACTTATTTACCTACTAAGTCAATATCATCTTCAAATTATACTATTTCACAATTATGATCACTTACCAAAGTTTGACCAAAATTTGATTTTAGGTCCACATGCATTTATAGAAGATAATTCACTCCTTGAATGGATCAATACATTACTTTAATCTTTTAAAATTTAAACATGTCAGCATACGATACCACAATAATCAATATTTTTATATATGACCCTAAGTTCATTACCAACCTCTTATTCCATTGATATCTTTGTGAAATCCCTTCAAATTAACTCAAAGGATCAACCTTACCCTCATAATTAAGATTCTATTATGAAAAATCGGAACTTATGGCATCTTCAGATCATTGTACCTTAGACACATCCTTGAGCTCAAGCATGCATTTCAAGCATGGACACAACTAAATTAATCCTTTCACTTAATCCATCCAATGCTCATAGATCTCAAAAGAACATGAATGAGATTACTTACCTTGCAAACACACACCTAGGATTTGAAGAGACAAATCACCTTGAAACCCTCAACCCTATGACTTTCATATATTGAGATAAATTTTCCTTTCATGGATCAAAACTGACCATACAAAAATCAATAACAAGAGCTATAAAAAATTGAGAGCATAACCAAGAACTTTAAGCAACCATTCTTAATGACCAAAAGCTCCACATAATTTTTCAAGTCACTTATGTCTATCAAAAACACAAACATTCATATATAGTCACTTTCATGAATTATTTATTACTCAATTGAACATACTTAAATCTCTCTTAGAGCATGGATTAGTATTGTGATGAGTTACAATCATCATTCAATTATTGTAACATTAAAACTAGATCATTATATGAGTTCTAATCCTTTTTTTCTCAAACTGAGTTCACCATTTCAAACATAAACTACAATAGTCAACTTTGATTCACATTTATTAAATATATATAGATACCTAAAACAAACCACCACTTGTAATATCTTATACATATATTCCTCTTAAACTATTCTTCTTACCTCTAAAACAAACCACCACTTTTAATATCTTATACATATATTCCTCTTAAACTATTCTTCTTACCTCATCTTGATTTGACTTCATCCATGTCATCTATAATCCATTTTTTACAAACTAATTTCCTTTGATAAACTTGAATTTTCAAATTGCAATGGTCATATTTTCATGAAAAAACTTATCTAATTAAATAATTTGACTTTAAAAAGTTTGATAAGAACTCTTGACACCTTATATGACCTCTCATATCATCCTCCCCACCCTCAAATTTTTTTACAATTGTCATACATTCACAAAACATTCTATTGACTTCTTTGTTAATGCAAATAGGTCATGACCTCAAATGATATTTAGAGATCCTTCATTGGATCTTGTCAAATTAAAAAATATATATATAATACAACATTCTCATACCTTCATACTTCAATAAAATTTAGATATACCTCAATTAGGTCTCATACTCTAGGCTTCTAATCAGACCACTGCATATCTCTCTTCTTTCATGTTATTTGATCAAAAGACCATCTTAAATAATCTCTATCATTAAACATAGGTTTGATCTTAGATTTATCCTTAGTATATTACTTCTTTAACCTTTATAGTGCCAATATGTAGACTACTATGCAAAAATCAACCATGACCTTTACAAACTTATCCATCTCTACAAGAAAAATGTATAATGTCCTCATCACACCTCAAGCTACTTAGGATCACATGTAGGCTCCCAAGCCTCATCTAAAGGTCTATATTTTATACAAATTATTGAAATTATATACTAATATGGGGGTTTAATCAATTTCCAATAATCCATATTCAATTCCAAAAACATTAATCATACATCAATTTGATCTAGCAACATGAACATGAAAGCTTATACATCCAAAGCATGAACAAGAGCATACATCATGTGAACACATCATTTATGTGGAAAACCCTCATGAGGAATAAAACCCACTCCCAAGCTTAAAAACCAATTTAATATATTCCTATAAATAAAATACAAACATGAGACTTTAGACCATCTCTGATTGATCAAGGAATATCCACCCCTCAATTTAATCCAGCTCCAACTAGACCTTTAAATAGCTCCAACTAGCAAGGAGGATAAAACCACATAGATGATTAATCATATAATAAACAACATATTCTCTAATTTCCAACATTTATCTTATGTATTATACACTTGATGATGACATTCTCTTATTATAACACTTGTAAAACTACTTCTCATCACAAGCCAAGCACAGCTACCTCATTCACTCAACCAAGTCACCCTTTAGACTGTTAGGTCTAATGACTTGTTAGCTCATGAACATGATCAATAAAAAATGACTGATAATATTTACCCTCTGATGGTCCTTAATGACTCATCTCTACTCCTTGACTGAGCTCTTTTCTTTGCTTTAGTCCACTACTCTCACACCTTTATAAATAGGCTAATTTGACCTTATATATATATATATATATATATATATATATCACTCTTTCATATTAACCATATTGGTCAAAAAAAATACTTTAGATACTTTTATTAACATTGTAAAATATCCTCATAAATTTCATCAAGACAACTCAAACACTCCATATGTCATCCATACTTCAAAACAAGCTCAATCCTCCTTTAGATCTCAATTAGGCCTAATGAATTAGCCCTTATAGGTCATTCACCACATATGACCATATCCATTAATAATATCCCTCACCAATTCTTAAAAAACATAAAAAATGCCTCCAATATATTATTTATCACTCCCATATGGGTATACAACATTTGTAACTCTAATTCATACCTAGAACCAAGCTTTTTAGACTACTCGCTAATAAGCCTAGAAACCCAAAAAATAAAGTCATATAGAACTTAAGAATATAAAATATTTTATCAAATAAAAACCTGGAAAAAAAAAATATATAGGTCCTAAATGACTTTAAAAACACCTCCAAATCCATTTGTCACCTTCACATAGTTCACACAGGTCCAATCCAACTCAAACAAACTAATTACTCAAACTAGTTATGCACACTAGAAACTCAGTCAAATATATTTGACTAATCCAACCAAAATAGAGAGAAAATATGAAGAAAAAATCCATGTAATGAAATTAAAACACTCATATAATACCACCAAGGTCTCACTAACCTCAAAATCTACTCATAATAACTCAAACTAGACTCTCCAACTAGGCCACTCTAGACTGCTTACAAGCTCTAAAAAATAGTCATGATGACCATGACATCTAACACTTGTGTAGAAACTTTCTTGATCTTAAAATTAATTAACTTGATCCTAAAAAAACCTTATAAAATTTTCAATCAAAAACATATATAGGTCTAATTTCATATATGAAACATATAGATCACTCTATGAGACATACTTCTTTACTATCATCATTACTCAGATGAGTCATCTCAAAGGCACCTTATTGCCTATGTATGGTCATCAAAATCACATACCAATCAGTGTAACATAGGAAATAGGTCTGAAACAAAGACTCTAAACCATTGGATTCATCTTTACTCACCTAGAACACTTCCCTAAGTACATATTTACTCTACCTAAATATTTGTTGATTATTTTCACCATCTGTAGATTAGCGACTAGTCAACTTGATTAACTTAGATAATTGAAATAATCACTATTTATTGATATAGAAACTCTATTGGACTTCAAGAACAAGTCGTGGCCTTCAATCTCTAATAACTCTCATGTGTTGACTCAATCAACCCTATATATAACACTAAAAACTTTAGAAACAAATATATTTATGTACCTTATGCTCACTACCCTCACACACCATTTCCACCTATAAATTCCTATAGGATTCCTAATACCTTATAATAGTCAAAATTCGTAAAAAAATCCATTCTGGGTCCTTTCTATCAAGTTCTTTCTAATCACTCCATTATGAGGGTTTATAGAGGGTTTTGACCAGTTTACATTCTTAATGAATGTTCATAAAGATTTGTCCCTCAATCCATAGAAAATACTTGGAAAGGATTATTAGGTCTATGTGACACCTCTAAAAAAAGGCTCAAATCCCCATGCAAAGTCTACACATGCCAATGAGTATCACAAACATCTTCTCAGGCTATGAAACCTCTATTTTGCATGCATAAAAAGCATCCCAACTACTAACTTGATTTCTCTTCCTCTTCAGAGCCTAAAACTTGGTCAACACCTTTGACCAACCATTTAATACCACAAACCATGCTTAAATGAGATCTAATAATTGAAATCTCTTCATGACTACTCATAAGGACCTCATTATCCCACCTTGCCTAATAGGTCTAGAACCACCAAACCAACTTGCCTCTTGAAGATACTTGGAAACTTATCCACTAAGCTCATATCACCTTATATATCTTCAATCCACTCATTTCAAATACTATAACTGAAAAACAAGAATACACAATGCATATACCTCTTACCTTATCAGGCAAACTAGCAAAGTCAAACATACCTTAGATATCTTCAATCCACTCATGTCAAATACTAGGACAAACAACCAAGAATACACATTGTATATACCTCTTACCTTATTAGGAAACATAGCAAAGTCAATAACACAAATCATAGGATGAATTTCACTCCACATGAAGACCATATGAGAAGACTTCTCCTACTGGGATCATACCAAGAACATGTCAAATTCTCTCTCTAAGATCCATGCTATCCACTCATGCCTCCATAGAACCAACTACTCCAACTACTCCCACTAGCAACCAAGACTGAACTAAGCACTAATATCATGCATGTTAAACCAAGAGCACTCTTATACCACTTTGTCATCACCAGTGTTACTTGACATCAATAACAACACATTAATGCCACCAATCTCCCAACAAGTCATGTAAGAGATAGATCATGCAATGTGGTAGGGATAGATGACTATGTTTGGGATGAAACCTAATGGTTTTGTGTGTAAAATAATTATTACTATAATGTAACTAGTTGGTTGCATGCCTAGTTCATGGAAGATATTTGATCAGTAATAAAAAAAGAAAATTTTATGGTTAACAATAGAATCATATTTAGTACATATATAAAGGTAATATGGGCCTATTTATTCTTTGAGGTAACAATGATATATATTACTAAGTACAAAATTATTTCAAAATTTAGGTAAGTTGACCTTGAAAATAACTTACATTCTAATTTTTTAAGTGACCCGATTCTATGTACTAGCCCTCCAAAATTTCCAAAAATTGAATATTCATCATTTAATGTATATTCACCATTAAAATTTAACTATAATTAGGATTGATATTATATTTATAGTAATCCCTTTGAATAATACCTCACATTAACTCACTAAGGTTGACCATAGGAATATATTTAATTTAATAATTAGATGACTTTAGGGCATTGGACACTTGTATTAGGGTAGGAAACTTGTATTGATGAAAGTGTCTAACTGGGATGCAAGTGTCTAGGTAGTTGGAAAATAGGTAGTGGTACCAAACTTACATAGATGGAAGATAAATAGGTTTATAACACATTAGGAAATATAAAATGCCAAAATCATCATAATAACATTGGTTGGACTAATATATAAGTTATTAGTCCAAGAGAGATAGTGTATGAAATATTTTTGGTAGTGGGAAAGGTCTTAAATCTGAAGATACATCCATGATATATATTTTCCAAGTGTACAAGTCTAAGGTGCTATATAATTTAAAAGTAGTGTTTACACTAACTACCATCCCAAACCCGCTATTCACAAATGGTTTATATGGGATTCTTTGGTCCATGTTATTAGTCACTAATAATTAAATTCATCTGATCATGCCCTTCATACACCTTATACCACCAAAAAGGATACATATGAGAAATATGTTTGTTCATATGACCGTTGAAATTTCAGACAAGTAATAAGGAAATTATGGTTGATTTATAAATTGCTTATATGGGGTATATTCATTTAAATAAATTAATTCAAACCCCTATAATTATAACATTTCCAAGTAATATCCCTCTTATCAAGGGTTATGATTATTATTTACCATCATTTGACATTAATTTTTTTGGAAACATTAACTAAGACATCATGGAATGTTTATCAAGTACCATCAAGGCACCAAGAAGAAAGAAGAATTATAAACCTAAGGTGACAAATAATCCTAATGTTTCAAACTTTCAAAATTACATACAAAAAATGACACAATTTAGAGATCTAATACCATTACCAAAGTATCCTAAATTTAGTGATTATAAAATTGCATGATACCCATATGCCTAGATTCAAGAGAGGTGGTATATTAGACCTATTGATAACACCTATGCAAAGGACCACCATTCCCATGGACTATCTTATTTCTATTATAATCACTATTGAGGATATTCAAAAACATGTTTATATACTTCAAATTCAAATTGATTTCCATAATATTGATGCAAATGTTACCTCATTCAACAATCAATCTATTGCATAATGTATACTTGAATATCATTATCCAAAATATTTTTAAATTGAAGATTTAACTATATTTTTGAGTCATAAATACCCACTCAACTAGATGATAACTTATGTATATTTTATAACCTAATACTGATCTTTTTGGAGCCAATGCCATCTCCCATGCGCGCGTGCTCAAAAAATTTGAAAACGGGTAATGACAGACAGGTGGTCGAAGTGGCAACAGCTGCTAAATCAGACAGGGTGTTGTCAGCTTACAAGGGGAGGGAGTTGAATGCCTCTAAAGAGACTTCTCTAGCGGGTGGAGGAAAGATCGTGGCTGGGCATTTTGCCCACTCTCTTGGATCAGGGTTAGATGTAGGGGGAAGATCATATGTAGATGTGGCAGCATTTGAAGTGAATATACATAAAGTTGTGCCTCGTGCATCATCTGGGCCATCCTATGCACCGCCTGTAAGTGCTCTAAAACCCACAAGGGTTAATTTAGATCCTGAAATAGTAGACGAAATCTTTGAAAGGGTAGAAATTTTTTCCTCCCAAGCTGCTATTTTTCATTTTCGAGGATTTTGGCCCTCTTTGGCTGATCTACACGACTGGATATCCAAGAATTGGCTGCCACTCATTGAAGACCATGTTGAAATCTTTTTGTGTGTAAAAGGTTTCTTTATTACTGTCTTCCAATGCCCTGAGGACAGAAGGATAATCTTGAGCAACAGTGATTTCTTATGGCAGGGTAAATTTCCTCTCATGGCCAAACGGTGGCATAAGGATTTTAATCCACTTACAGAAACCTTTAATAAGTTTCCGATCTAGGTTCGGCTCCCAAATCTTCCAATACATCTATGGCATGAATCAGTTTTTGAAACCATCAGGAATGCTATAGGAGATTTTTTGTCTGTGGATAAAAATACTTCGATTGCTCACCATTCGACCTGTGCACGTTTTATGGTTGAAGTGGATGTTTCAAAGGGCTTACCAGAGGTGATTTTTCTGGACTCCCCAAGGGGAACTTGGACACAAATGCCAGATTTTGAGGGCGTACCTTTTTGGTGCAGAAAATGTCACCTGATGGGTCATATGGCTGCTCGTTGTTTGGCTAGGAATTCAAAGTCCAGACGACCACCTTCTTGGTGGTCTAAGGCTTCCTCAGAACATTACATAGCTAAACAACCTATGGAATATTTGGCAGATTTTGAGAATGAAGATAGCATCCACTGTGAGCCGATGATTGGGGAGGAGTCACCGGTGAAATATTCCTTAGTTGGTCTTGTGGTGAATGGGAATAATGATCTTTCAAAGCCAGTTGTTGTGGAGATGTTGGTTTCTCCCCCTGTTTTGGAGGAACTACCTAGGAGCCAGAAAATGGCTGGTATTCATAAGGATTTTGATGAGTCATCTATATCCCTTGGGCTTAATGGACCATCGTATTCTGAGGAATGGATGACTGAGGAAGCAAAGGTAGAGGATGGATGGACTACTGTTAAGAGGAAGAAATCTAAGCCTGTGGCCCCCCCTCTAGATATGAATCTTCATTCATGTAAAAGGTTAAATAAAAATTAAAAATTTAATTTGTATTAACTTCTTTGTTTAGAGGTTGTAGGATGCTGATCCAGTCTGGTGACGGTCTGTTCTGTGTAGTGTCGGTGGTTACATATGGTTTGTTCTGCTGTTTACATGTTCCTGTTTAACCTGGTTTGGTTCGTACCTATTTTGGGGGTTTTTTGAAACTTCGTTGGGCTTTAAGGATTATCTTTCTTTATTGTACAGGGTTTTGGGGTCCCTTCAAAACCTGCTTTTACCATAATCTAAAACTTATGTATATTCTATATAATGTGTGAAAGATGACAAAATACTGCTAAATTTATTCCATATGAGCATTTTTGATGAGGCTCATAATTGGTTCTATAGCCTACCAAAGGGTTCATTGACCACTTTCTCACAATTATAAGATGAATTATTCATGTATTTAAATATCCATAAGGTGAAAAAACCTAAATTGGATCATTTTCATAATTTCAAACAATATGATGATGAATCCCTTAAAGACTATATTATTCAATTCAAAAATATATCATATGGGCTAGCATTTAGACCTTTATATTTGGAGTTGTAATTCATTTTTATTGTAGTTCATCTTTATCCATTTAAATAAATGTTACCACATAAACAACATGATTCATTTACCCATTTATATGTGGATGTTCATAGATATACTCATTCATACTTAATTATCTAAAGGAGATTAACATATCCCCTTATCAATACAAAAAATTATTCCTCACACAAAGGAGGGAGTTGAATCACCAAATGAACATTATGAACAAAAATGTGTTCTTAATCTTTATATGGGAGATTTACAAAATTTACTCAATATGGCACCAATCCAAGGCCCATATCCTATGCAAACATCCAAAGTTAAATAACCCAATCAACTATTTAGAAATCACATTATTCATGGGTAGTGCTTAGTTTTGGTATAACCATATTGATCCTACACAAACAAAAACTAGTTGTAATATAATACATATTCAATATCTTGGATTTTATCTAAAATAATTAAAAAAAAAGGAGGTTGGAAAGACTCCTTAGGTAATATAACACTACCAATTTCTTGTGTTCCTAAAGTGATTAGATCATAGGTTTGGGTTATGTCACAAAACAGTCCATATGCATTTACATTGGAAACTCTTTGGTTACATCAAATGGAATTAAAAATTTACCAGAATCAATAAGGTATTTCCTTTTCTCATGAAGGAGAATTAATCCATAATCTAAATGATAGAATTGGTTCTTTTACTACACATGTAAAACATGAGGAGGAACATGATATGGACCATTTACACTTATCCAACTATAATTACCTAAAATTGGTAAGTCTGTGATAAGAGTGTTACTTGAGTTAATCTATACCTAGGCTAGCCATATACCTATTCTATCACCTTAGACTTATATTTGCAAAAATTAAATAGACCTTATTCACCTACATCCAATCAAGACCTAGCCTTGAATTGTCACCTATAATTCTAATCCAAATTTCTTAGCAGTCTACTAAAAGGACATTAGCACCAAATTTTGGACACTATAGCCACATGGCACTAGTGTCCCCAACTGGATGCTAATGTACTAGCCCCAACTCTTCCCAATAGATTAATTTTAAAATGTGTGTCTATTTTAAGGTCAACCTAAGCTCATTTTATTATCCACATAAGTAACAGAACCCTATAAATACATGTCTAATCCACCTCTATTCACTATATTTAAAATATATAAAAAATATATTCAAACAAAAGACAAAAGTTGTGAAAAATCAAGGTACATTATCCCTATTCTACCCTACTTTCTACATACTACCATCTAAAATATCCCTAAGTCTAATTTTAAATTATTTCAAAGCTTAAGTGCATTCAAGGCATCCAAGGCCACTCTCATTATAGCATTCACTTTCACATACATCAAACACTAAGTTGGAGAAGTAGATTGGACTTGATCCCTCTTTAGAGTATTAGTATGTAGGTAACTCTCTACATAATGGGGTGTTGAGGATGTCCAGTCCATCTTATTAACATACTAAATTCTTTCTCATATCAAAATTACAAAGAGAACTATGATTTGCACAAAAAATAAAGATTTATAGGTATAATACACAACTACAAGTTTTGGTCACACAAGAACATAACATATAAATGCAGGCATAGGTGCTCCATGAAAAAAGGAATTGTCCTACAAAGGGGACATTAACACCACATTGAGGACACTACACATGGATGGTGCTACTATCCAAAATGGTCACTATTATATAATGAACAGAAAAATATCAATATCTTATTGATGACACTCAGAACTGATCAGATCTTGAATTCCATAACCAAGATTATCATGATAGTTTTTAACTAAGTTTATATTTATCCCAATTTATTATTATTATTATTAGAAAACTAGAAGTCAAATATCATAAAAAAATTATTATCTTAATTATTTTAATTTATCAACTAATTTAAGCAACTCAACCATTTAACCAAACACAAGAAATTACACGTATAAAACCCTAAAAGATTAAACCATTTGGTGAACCTGTCTTACTTTGATATTTCTTCAAAACCTAACTTGCATTAATCTAAATTTTTTGCAATGAATTTAGTGTTTCCCACTTCAAATTTTTTAATTTCATTTATAAAACCTAGTTAATTAAAATCAATTTTACATTAGGGTTTCAATTTATTTTACATCTAATTTAAATTGATGCAAATAAACCCTAGATTCAAAAACCCTAACCCTATAAACACCTAGGGTTTTTTTCCTTCTCTATTTAAACTCATATTTTATTTTGAAAACTTAGATTTCAGATTCACATATCTTCTAATTCATATCATCATGATAATAATGACATAAGAAATAAATTACTTTTTATTGAAAAGTTTCACAGTTTCATTTGCATGCTTATTCCCTTTAATTTATAATGAACTAATAAAATATATTAGTACATGTATAATGATGCTTACTATCAAATAAAATATTCATCATATTCAATAGCATGTTATCTTTCTTATATGTACAAAATAATTAAGACCTTATTCTTTAATCACATAGACATATACATATATGATATTTGAAATCAAATAAAATATATTTCATGTTGCATTCTTTCTATAGAGTGTTATCTTTATTCTATGTGAAAATAATTAATAAATTATTATTTAATCACATAGACATATGCATACATGATGATTCAAATCAACTAAAATATCTTTCATGTTGAATTCTTTCCATAACATGTTATATTTCTTCTATATGCAAAATAATTAAGAATTATTCTTTAATCACATAGACATATGCATACATGGTATTTTAAATTAACTAAGATATATTTCATGTTGAATTATTTATTTTTGATGTTATCTTTCTCCTATATGGAATTCCATTAACAAGTAAACTTATACACACATAGAGTATTTAACACATAAACTAACCATTATGTTTTAGGTTTCAATGTCATATCTTATGCATAAGAAAGAATCTCCTTCTCCTCTTCATCTACATGAGGGTGATAGTTACTTTTCATCTAACGAGGTCCATTATATAATTCATCCATGAGATGATGAAACCTATAACACTATCAATAATCCCCCCACTCAACTTATTTATACGTATTCCCTATAGGGTGTGTGCCTACATGTTCAAATAGAAATATTTAGGGTTTGCATTTGTGAGACTCTACATGATCAAATTATCAATATGACCAAGATATTTATAGGTTTAAAAAATTAGAATCAAATATTACATGAAAATATTATAACATTAGAAAATTAGTTTACAAGATAAAGGCCTCTAGGGTACAATAGTGTAAATCATGTTTATACATCTTCAACTAGTCAATTTGTAGTGAACAATGTTACATATTAGAACATGAAATCATAACAAAGTACATCTACAACTAGTGATTCCAAAAATATTCAAATATGAGATAATATTTAAATTGAGACACTAAGGGACATGATTGAACTTAATTTTATCAACCTACCTCCTCTATACCTAATGAGGAGATACAAATATTTTTTTGCATATAATAGAATGCATGGGCACCATACTAATTCATGTTTAGCATTAAAAAATAAAATACAATAGATAATGGATACAAATGAATCACATAATTACACTTCATACACATAACATATAATGGCACATCTACCAATTCAAAAATGGTCAAACTTAGAAACAATACAGAAATAGTTATCAAAGCATAACTCAGAACAATAAAAGGTTTAGAAAGCATAATCAAATCAAGAAATAATACAACAAGCACATATAAATCAAGAAAATATACCTTTCCAAAATGAGGCTCAGCATTCAATATGGTATAATTTTGGTCACAAATATCTACAATAATTTGACTATCAGCATCAAGGTTTGTGTAAACAGGCCCAAGGCATCACTTTTCCTATTCTAATAATTGATAATGTTGGTCAAAAAGGTTTAGGATTAATCAAAAAATTTAAGGCACATCAGTCATTGACATATTTTATTAAGTTAAAACATCTAGATACATAGGAAATATTAATAAAAGAGTAAGAGATTCAATTGCAAATTCAAAATCATGCTTAACCAAAAAACATTCTCAAAATAGGTTTTCTAGAAACAGAGCTTCCATAACACCATGTGTCTATAAGAAGCATATATTTAAAGGGTAAAATCACAATCAATATGCCAAAAAACAATTAAAAAAGGTCAAATCCATAGTTGGAGGCACTTCCTCCTAACACACTAGGTTATTATGATTATGATGTGGAATAATATTATGATTCTGATGAGGAACAATACACAGATTCTCACTACAACAGCATTCAACTATAACATAGTAATCACACTAGATGAGATCTTATCATTACTATTTTTGACATAGAACATAATGATGGTGAGTCTCCTATGAGACTCATTGGCTAGTATGATTCCTACCTTTTTACATACTTCTTTCTCTCTCATTTTCCTTATATATAGTTTACTTTCATATGCTCGTACATAACTTATACTCAAAAAACACAAAAATAATATAATATGTCAAAATAAAAAAAAACATTCAAATATTTCAAAAATCTAAATTTTATATTGATTGTATGCATTAATATGCTTACATTTATACTACTTTCAAGATATTGCATATTATTAGCTATCATAGTATAGTTGGTTTTATCATACACATATTTTTCACTTGTTCTTATCGAGTGCTTGTAGATTATATGTAGAACTCTAATCTAATACACTAATTCAAACTAGATATCATCTACCTATTGGGGGAATTAATGTCTATCTAAGTTTATACATTACTACATCTACCCACTTGGAGGTATCTCCTACACAATTGTTATAGCTAGGTTTTATCTCTACATACTATACATTCTAGTTATCATTGATTTATCTTGATATTGATAATTATTATTCATTGCTCATATTTTTTGTTGACTATCACTAGTTATCTTTAGTATATATTCACCCTAGCATCTACATATATTTTTATTACATAGTTTTATATACTTTCATTTATAGTTCCTCGATTAGACTTGATTATGTTAATATGATTCTTACATCTTTGAGGGCATTTAAATATGTCATTATTCCTTGGATTCTACACCAATTATATGTTTTTATGCCTTATACATGTGCCCATGTCCTTTGTGTGTGTTTTTTCATGCATCTATATGCAGAGATTTGAATATGTCCTTTGTGGATCTATGCCAAATTACTTATTATTTGTGTATGTATACATTTAAACATGTCCTTGTATGTCTTCATTCTAATATTTAGTTAAATGTGCCCATGTCCCTTTTATTATGGCCCCTTACGATAATTTTTTCATACCTCATGTGATTTTATGTTTGTTTTTTTATATTATTATAAACCATGACACTTGTATTTAATTGTTACATGCACACCACTTTTCGATGCCATGAGATATCTCATGCATATACCTATCCTACTTGGAGCCTTTATGGACATCATGCCCCATCCCCCTAGGTAGTTACTCAAATTTTACTATTTTTATATGTTTCTTAAATCTATCTTGACACACTTGTCTGATGATGGATTACAACATACATATTATATTTTCTAATATTACTCAGATACATTTACATTTTAGAAATATGTATGTACATTATATTGTAATATCATTCTCTGACTAACACTTTTTGTGGAGATACTTATTTAAAGGGTATATCTTCCACATGTTTCACAAATACCCTCAAAAGAGGGGAAATTTATAAGGGTTGTTACAGAGATCAAGCTCCTATTTTGATTTTCACAAATATATTTCAACACATAGGCTTAGTTTTAGATATAAGACTTAGGGTAAACATAGAACAAAATAGAATTTTAGTAGTCAGTCTAGACCACATATATATTAGACCAGGTAGTCATTAGTTTCCATATTGGGACACTAGCACCACATGGAACTACTATCCACTAGAGGACACTATTATCCAGTAACTCTAGCTTTAAAACAACCTAAATCATTTAAACCAATACACCAAGTACAATACATATTTATACAAATATAATCATAGGTTTGGTATTTAAGTTCAAATTTATCTCAAATTTAGTAATTTTAATTCAAATTCATACCAGACACTTAGATTTGGTGATATCATGCATGGCATGATCAATTATACATTTAGATCATTTACATAGGTTTAGCTATTACATACTTGATTCATATTTAGTATACTTAGATACTAAATTGGGGGCATGTATGCAGCACATAGTTTTCACACACTCAACTTCAAACAAGTTGATCAAATGGAATGGAAAACTCTATGTCATTCTCTAAACTATATAAAATCACTATAACATTCCAAGTTTTTACAAGATTCATGACTTAATCCATCTATAATGGTTGACATTCTTGAGTGACTAAAGCCTTCTAATATATCTAAGTGGTTAGGAAGCCAAATACATAATTAGATACTTTAAACACTTTATGTAGTACAATTATAGATTTATCTACTTCATATAGGGAAAAATGATAGATTCATGACCTATTTGAGTTTTTGATCCACCTACCTAATAGGTTTTTCCATACTTATAGTCTTATCCAAACTATTCATAGAGATCAAGATCCACTAAGCAAAGGTGGGCAATGATGGATTCAAAATCAGATTGAGTTCTTAAGCAACCCATATGAGGATTGAGCAAGACATAAGCTCAATTCAAGTTATTCAATGATATGATCACTATGCACATTCACACATAGGTTTTTTTCCAAGTTCATGCATTGGTTCACATACCCAATGAAGTGTATTCATTCCATTCCTCTCTCTTTACTTAGATATTTCATTTCAATATAGTCTTTTGCTTTAGATTATCTCATTAGAAGGACTGATATTTTCATGTTTCATTACATGACATTACTTTAGATCATGCTTCACATCCTTAGACCTAGATTCACATATTAAAACTCAACTACATGGGCTTCACTTCCAAGGTAAGTCTAGGTATGCTTCTTTTTCATTTATACTAGTCATTTCACTTTGTTACATTACTAACATAAATGGGGGTAAAATTTAATCATCAAAAAGTGGTAATTGGATTCCAAGAGTATCTCTTGAGTTAACCTATCCCTAGGATAGCCATATACCTATTTAAATACCTTAGACTTATATTTCTAGTCATTTAGTAGACCTTAGTCACCTATATCCAGTCAAGACACAATCCCTAAACTATCACCTCTAAGTCCAATCCATATTTATTAGTAGTCTATAAAAAGGACACTAGCACCATATTTGGGACACTATAGCCACATGGTGCTAGTGTCCCCAACTAGGTTCTATTGTCCTTAGCCCTAGCTCTTCCCAATAGATATTTTTTCAAATTTGTGCCCCTCCTAAGACTATCCGAAGATCATTTTATTATACACACAATCAATAAAACCCTATAAATACAAGTCTAATCTACCTATATTAATTATATGTAAAATAGATGCAAAAGCTATTCAAACCAAAGACAAAGTTGTGAAAAAATAATGTATGGTATCCCTATTCTACCCTAATTTATACATACTACCATATACAACATCCCTAAGTATATTTTTTAGGTATTTCAAAGTTCAAGAACATTTAATGAATCCAAGGCCACTCTCATTCTAGTATTTACATGCATATACATCAAACACTAGGTGGGAGAACTACGTTGGACTTGATCCCTCTTCAAAGTATTGGTTTGTAGGCAACTCTCTACACAATAGGGTGTTTAAGATGTCTATTAAATCCTAATAACACACTCACTTATTTATCATATCACACTTGAAAAGAGAACTAGGGTTTACACATCAAAACAAGTTTTTCATGTACAATACACAACTATAGGTTTTGGTCACAGAGGAATAAAATATATAGACATAAGCACAGGTTCTCTTCAAAAATAAGAAATATCCCACAAAGGGGAAAGTAGTGCCACATTGAGGATACTACACATGGATGGAGATATTTTACAAATTAGATGCTATTATCTAATGAATAGATGAATATTAGGACCTTGTTGACGACACTCAAAATTGCTTAGATCTCAAATTTTAGAACCCAGATCATCTATGACATTTAATTTTCAAATAAATATTTATTTATCCTAATTTATTAATATTATTATAAATTTAAAATAAGTCAAAGGTCATAAAAAACTAGTATCTTAATTATTTTAATTTATTTAACTAATTTAAGCATCTCATCCCTTTAACTAGACATAGGTAATTACACTTGTAAAACCCTAAAAGGTTAAATTACCAATCGTGATTCAAATAATGTAAAAGATCCAACTTAAGGTTGAAATGTCTCACATATTACAAAAATACAAAAGAAAAACTTCAAAAATCCAAAAATACTTTCAACATTTACATGTTTTATTATCTCCATGGCATCTATGTTATTAGTTCTATGTTGGTAGATAACATATCATTTATTTCTATACACACATACTTCACGTATATTTTGAGTGTGATTAAGGCATACATATATACATGATATATGCACTTTTGGATGTTGGTCCTTCCCTCTACTCATGTCATATGAATATTAGTGGCATATGTTCATTTAATCATGATAAATCTAGGTTATATCATTAAATGGTGATTTTACATTATCATGTTTAAGATTATGTACTTACACGTGCCTTTATATATGCTTATATATTTCATAATTTACTTGATATGATATGTAATTAATATTTTTTGCTAACACATATGATCTATGGACTAGTATGTTATGTTTATGTTGGTTTCTTATGCTTTCATTATGAAATTCTTTGAGTGTCTTGCCTTTTTATTGTCTTTCCTATTCAAGCATTTTAATAGGCTCTATTTTTTATGGCCCATGTGTCTTTATTTATCTCTTTGATAATTAAATATGTCATTTATTATTGTATGGATGCTTAAATCTATCATTATTGATTTTATAGACATTTGACTAAGTCATGTCCCTTCGATTATATGGAATTTGAACATTCCCTTTTCTTAAGGTCTCTTTGGACTAGTCTTTTGACTTACTTTTGAGTACTCTTGTGTGTTTGCTTAGTTTTTTTTGATCTTGTACTATTACTTTCTAGACATTTCCATTATATATATCATATATATTAGTCCTTAATGTGATCAAATTATATGCACTTCCATCATATATATATTTAAACATGTTTCCTTAATATGTTACATGGTACATTCATAGTTTAAATGGTTATCTTATCCTTTTAAGGTATGGTAACTACTAGGTTATACTTTCCATCACCTCAAAAGGTGGGCATATTAGTTTGGGCATTCCATAGAGATATGAATTCCACATTTATTCACATATTTAAATTGTAGTGGGGGAATTATTTGAAAATATATTCTCCACATTTTTAATAGTTTTAGATTTAGTGGGGCATGTTTTAGAAACATGTTCTCCACACTTATTCAGTATTCAACATACCCAGATTATAGTGGTGGCATGTTTTGGAAACATGTCCTCAACATTGGCACTTTTATCAAATTTTATATTTCTCCATATATAGTGTTTGCATGTTATGATAACCATGTCCTCCACACTTTTTTAAATTACAAATTGTCCAAATTCATAGTTATATGATTCACATACACATTTTTGGTAGAGTTTTTTACATTGGTATCATTTTTATACACAATTTTTGCATGAGACATATCTATAGTGCATATGTTATGAAATATGCACCTCATATTATAAAATAAAATCAATTTTATATTTCAAACATTTCTATGGACTATAATTACCCACTAGGATGGAATTTCTATATTGTATTGAGGTAATCTACTGTAGGAGTTGGTTTACTTTTGGTATGGTTGAGGTGATTAAACTACTTAATATTGCCCATTTTATAGGTTTAAATTGATTACATTATTCAATCTCACCATATTTATAATGTGATTTGATTTGGTTCACTCACACTCACCATTTCATAGGTATGATTAGGTTGCACACTTGAGCTATCTCAATTGTCGAGTGGTAACTCACATTTTCTCCAAATTTGGGGACACTTGTCCTCCAATATCTCTCTCTCTTTATCCCTCTATATCTATTTACTTTCCAAATTTTATATTTTTCCTAATCAAAAATATAATGACTCATAATTATACATATTTTCAAATAAAATTGACAAAAGGAAAGGTGATTCATTGATACACATGTGTACTCTTAAACCTTTCTCTCTTTCAATTTAAATCATTTCACTACCTTCAATTTCATATTATATGCACTGATTATATATTGTAACATGATCTTAGTTATAGGTTAGTCACCAAAAAATCACTCAAGATGGACTCACATGAAGGCAAAGTGTGTTATACACACCCGACATGCATTTCCTTTTCCTTTAAACTAGAAATTTCATTACAATATTAAAGTGGGGGAAATGTAGACACTATTTCTAAATTATATATTACCTCAATATTATAACTTAGAAAATACATATCATGGATGTACCTTTAGCTTCTAGATCCTTCCCATTATCAAAAAGTTTGCATACACTATTTCTTTGTGCCTATTTAGTTATCTCTTATTTAACCCAATATTATTCTAATGACTTGGGCCTTATATCTTGTCAAAAAAATTTTGAGCCTACTTATTTTATATTTCTACAATTTTTAGATCTATACCTAATTTTATGCTTCTTGAACACTTATATTCCTATCAGATGCCTATGTAAATGTAAGTGTCTAACCTGAGTCAAGTGTCACGTGCCCTAAAGTCATATAATTTGAAAATAAAACATATTTATATGGTCATCATAAGTGATTTAATGTGAGATATTATCTAAATGGATTGTTATAAATATAATATCAATCCTCATTCATTCATCACCTAACATAGACCTAGAAACTTTTTATCTACTCATAAGGACACATACCTTAAGCATTAAATCAAGCACTCAATTGATAAAATCTTCCCCAATTTTTCCTATTTGCATATTAGTCATAGGGATAACACATATATAGGTATATATTACTAAGGGAGAATTACATGAGCCACATTTTTTAATTCATAAGATAGGTCACTATTGTACTTGCTTATCACACATTGCATGATTCCCACACAAGCCAACACTATAGAATAACAATATTAGTTTGTGGCCCTATTTAAAGTATTATATATTTAAGAAGTACTCATTGACATAGGGGTCTTTGGGGTAGCTCGAAACTATGTGCCCACTAACTCATTTTTCCCAAAACTAATATGAAGATGAAGAACCAAGGTATTTCTATTTGAAATTTATTAACAGTATATGACCTAGATCTAAATTCACCAGAGTGAAGGTAACACAAAATATAAAAGTAATCTAGGTGGTTTTATCTAGTTTTAACATGTATTTTATATTGTACACCTACTTTTTATCTAGATAGAAGTGTCAATGTATCTATCCCAAGTTGATACAAGTGTCCATAGCTATAAAGTTACAATTTATAGAATTAGTTAACTAATATAAAATCTAAATCTAATCTACGTTTTGAATTTTTTAGATATATATCTATATTAGCATCAAAATCAACTAAATATCTTGTTTGCATTGTCATTATAATATCTATCATAGTTTTACTTTCCATTTTAGTATATCTCAGCATAATAAATTTAGTATATGTTTTATCTAAATTTTTCAATTAATTTTACTACTATACATATGTTTATAACCTTTTTTATTATTCATCTCTGTATTATTAGCCCTAACCCCAATAGGATCATTATCTAAACCTAGGGTTAAAAAATTAGTGAACCTGATCTATATGAATGCAAAATCTTCTAAGGTGTTGATTCCTAGGATTTCCTATTTTATTCCTAATTTATATCTTTCCTTATTTTTCAAAAAATAAACAAAAAAAATTCTCTATGGATGAATATAGACAACCAAGGGATACCTTTGATAGATAAGAAAGGTATATTTTTTAGGTTATAACCCTTGAAAACCAAATATATCAAACAATACTAGATTACAAGTGGTCATATATGATGCCTAAACTTTAAAAATTTATTCAAGGTACTTCTAACTACCATCCCAAACCCACTATTCACCAACACTTTATACAGGATTATTTTTCCCATATTATTAGTCACCAAAAATCTAAGTTATATAATCATGCCCTTAATACACCTTCTACCACCAAAAAGGATACATATGAGTAAGATGCTCCTTCATATAATTGTCAAAATTTTTGACAAGTACATAAGTAAATTATGGTTGATTTATAAATTGATTATAAAGGGTATAATCCTTCAAATAAATTAATTAAAACCCCCATAATTCTAAAATTTATAAATAATATCCCCTTAAAAAGTTTGATGATTCTTATTTCCCTTCATTTGACATTGAATTATTTTGAAAGGTTAACCAAGACATCATGGCATCCTTACTAAGTAACA
This sequence comes from Torreya grandis, assembly GCA_037957365.1. Classification (NCBI taxonomy): domain Eukaryota; kingdom Viridiplantae; phylum Streptophyta; class Pinopsida; order Cupressales; family Taxaceae; genus Torreya; species Torreya grandis. The sequence continues at coordinate 5,378 of JARHVA010002959.1, read as the reverse complement.
TCAAGTCACTGCGAAGAAATAAGAATTAAAAACCTAAGGTGAAAAATATCCCTAATGTTTCAAACTTTCCATATGAAATACAAAAGGTTCCAAAATTTATTTATCCAATACCATTACCAAAGTATCCTAAATTCAATGATTCAAAACTTGCACTTGTTGTCTTAGAGGATGATTATAATCATATGCCTAGTTTCAAGAGAAGTTTTATATTAGACCCAATGATAACACCTATGCAAATCACCACCATTATCTTAATTATTTTATCAACACTAGTAGGTATATTAAAAAACATGCTTTTATAATTCAAATGAAAATGGCTTTCCATAGTAATAATTCAAATGTTATATCATTCAACAATCAACCTCTTTCATAATGTATACTAAAATATCCTTATCCACAAGATTTTGAACTACAATATTTACTTCTCTTTTTGAGTCATAAAGACCCATTCAACAACATGATAAATTATGTACATATTTTGGCCAATGGGTGAAAAAAGACAAACTATTTCTGAAGGTGTTCCATATGAGCATTTTTAATGAGGATCATAATTGGTTTTATAGCCTACCAAAGGGTTATTTAACCACTTTTTCACAATTATAATATTCATTCTTCATGGTTTTCAATATCCATAGGGTGTCAAAACTCACATTAGAGAATTTACATTATTTCAAACAACATGATGACGAATCTCTTTAATATTATAGTATTTGATTCAAAAGTACATCATATGAGCTATTATTTAGACTTTTGGATTTGGATTTGAAATTAATTTTTAGTAGAGGTATTTTTTCTCCATTTAAATAATTATCATTACAAAAAAAATATGAGTCATTTACCCATTTATATGTTGCTATGCATAGAAATGCTTCATTCATACTTACTTATCTTAAAGAGTTTAACATATCCCCTTATAAATACCAAGATTTTATTCCTCACAAAAATGAGGGAGATTAATTACCAAATGAACATTATGAATAAAAATGTGGTTGTCTTAATATTTTTTTTGGGAGCTTTAAAAAATTTACTGAATATGGCACCAATCCAAGGCCGACATCCTATGAAAACATCCTGAGTGGAATAAATTAGAAAACATCAATGCCAAAAAGATTTAACAAACACATTATTCATTTGTGGTGTTTTATTTTGGCATAACCATATTGATCCTACATAAATGAAAACTAATTGAAATATAAGATGTTTTTAGTAGCCTGTCTTTAATCTAAAAGACTTTAAAGGAGGTTGGGAAGACTCCTTGGGAAACATAATACTATCAATTTATTGTGGTCCTAAAGTGATTTAAACATAGGTTTGGGTTATGCCACAAAAATATCCATATGTATTTACATTGTCCACTCTTTGGTTATATCAAATGGAATAAAAAATTGATTAAAATTAGCAAGATGTTTCTTTTTCTCATGAAGGAAAACTGAACCATATTTCAAATGATAGCATTGGTTCTTTTACTACACATGTAAAACTTGAGGAGTAACATTATATGCACCATTTCCACATATCAAACCATGATTAAAATAATTTAAATGATCCAATGTAAGGTTTTAATGTCTTACATATTCCAAAAATAAAAAATAAAATAAAATAAACTTCAAAACCCCAAAATTAATTTCATAATTTACATGTTCTATTAGCTCTTTAACATCTATGTTGTTAGTCCCATGTTGGTAGATAACATATCATTTATTTTTATATACATGATTTTAAAACATATTTTGAGTGTGATTCATGCATATCTAGATATATGATCTATGAACTTTCAAATATTGGGCCTTCCCTCTACTCATGTCATATGGATATTGGGTGCATCTGATTCTTTAATCATGATACATCCAAATTATATACTTTTATGTTAATTTTACATTATCATGTTTGAGCTTCTATACTTATGCATTCATTTATTTATGCTTATATCTTCTATAGTGTACTTGATATGTTATGTGCTTATTTTTTTACTAACACATATGATCCATTGACTAGTATTTTATGCTTATATTTGTTGCTTATGATTTCATTATGCAATCCATTCAATAAATTACCTTGTTATTATCTTTCTTATTTGAAAATTTGAATATGATCCATTGTTTTTGGCCCCCTTGCCTTTATTTACCTCTTTGGAAATTGAATATGTCATCATTTTTTGTATGGACACTTATATCTATCTTTCTTGATTTTATGGACATTTAACTAAGTCATGTCCCTTAAATTTTGAGACATTTAAACATGCCCCTTTCTTGAGGTATCCTTGGACCCTTATCTTTTGACTTCATTTTGAGTGCTCTTATGTGTGTGATTGGTTTTTTTAAGATTATATAATTAATCTCTAGACATTTCCATTATATATATCATGCATTCTATGCCTTGATGTCATCACATTCTATGTGATTCAATGATATATCTAACTAGACATGTTCACTCTATATGCCACATAATACATTCATATTTTACATGGTTATCTCCTCCTTTTGAGGTAAGGAAACTACCATTTTCTACTTTCACTCACCTCAAAAGGAGGGGAATATTAGTGGGGGAATGATATAGAGGCATGACTCTACATTGCCTCATATATTTATATTTTAGTAGGGAAATTTTTGAAAACATGTTCTCCACATTTGTCATAGTTTTAGATTTAGTGGGGGTATGTTTTGGAAACATGTTCTCCACACTTATTCAGTATTCAACATACTCATATTGTAGTTAGGGCATGTTTTATAAATATTTTCTACACATTAGCACTTATATTAGTTTTAGATGTCTCGATATATAGTGGGTGAATTTTATGATAAGCATGTCCTCCACACTTATTCAAATTCCAAATTGGCCAAAATTCACAATTATATGATTCAGATACATGTTTATGGTGGATTTATATACATTGGTACCATTATTATACACAATTTAAACATGATACATTTTAGAAATGAATATTCTATGTAATTTTAACCTAATATTGTGAAATCAAATTAGTTTGATATTTTAAACATTTATATGCACTATCATCAGCCATCAGAATGGACTTTTATGGACTATATTGAGCCAATATACTATAATAGTTTGTTCAATTTTGGTATGGTTGAGGTGATTAAATCATTAAATATTACCAAGTTTATAGGTTATATTTGATTACATCATCTATTCTCCCTTTATTTATAATATGATTTGACTTTTTTCACTCATGCTCACTAGGCTATAATGATTGGGTTACACAGTTGAGCTAATCTCAACTTTTTGGTGGAAACTCACCTTTTTTTTTAATAAATTTGGGGGCATGTATCCTCAAATGTTTCTCTACACTCCTATATATATGCACTTTCATTTTTTTATATTTGTCCCAATCATGACTCTAATTATTCATAATGATACATATTTTCAAATCAAATTTCCAAAATACAATATAGTTGCATTGATACACAAGTTTCATCCTAAACCTTGATCTATTTAAATTATAATTATTTCAATTTTTTTAATTTTATATTATATGTACTAATTATATATTATAACATACTCTTTGTTGTGGGTCATTCACTATAAAATCACTTAAGTTGGACTCATGAAAATTGTAAGGTTTGGTATACACACTCAAGTGTGCATTTATTTTTCATTTAAGCTAGAAATTTCATTAAAATATTAAAGGGGGGAACATAGATACTATTTATGAATTACATAGTAATTAAATCTTTTAAACTTAGAAAAATCATATCATGGATGTACCTTCAACTTTTAGATCATTGTTGCTACTGAAATTCACACATACACCATCTCTTTGAACATATATGCTTATATTTTAGTATGACCAATGTTATTATAATGAATAAAGCCTTATATCTTTCCCAAAATATTTTTAACCTTCTTATCTTACATCTCTACAATTTCTATAACTATACCTATTTTTATACTTATTGGACACTTGTGTCCCAATCAAATGCTTACATTGATGTAAGTGTCCTAACCCTACACAAGTATTTAGTGCCCTAAATTAATCCTATTTTCAAATGAAATGTATTTTTATGGTCAAATTAAGTTATTTAATGTGATATATTCTCCAAAGGGATTGTTATAAATAAAATATCAATCTTCATTCATTCCTCACTTGGCACAGACCTAGTAACTTATTATCTACTCGTAAGAAAACTTACCAAAGGAATTTAATCAAGCACTCAAGTAACAAAATATTACATATTTTATCTTATTTCCATATCATTCATAGATAAAACACATATACGTGTATAACTTACTAAAAATATCATTCCATAAGCCATATTTTCCAAGTTACAAGCTACACCACTATTGTAGTTACTTATCACACATAATAAAACATGTAGGGGAGAAATAAATAAGTATTAGGGACTATTATAAGTATTGGATAAGTATGAAACACTCATTAATAGAGGGGTCTTTAGTATATATTGACACAATTTTCCCACTGACCCATTCTTTCCATAACCAATATGAATATGATAAACCAAGGTTTTTCTATTTTACAAGGAGTGATAGTCCCTGACCTAGATATGAATGCACTAGAGTGAAGGTGACATATAACCTAGAGTCATATAGGATATTAAATATGATTTCAATAGGTATTACATACTAGACACCTAGATTTGATTTAGATAGAAGCATTAATGCAACTATCCTAAGTCATTACAATTGTCTTGTGGCTATAGAGATATAATTTATAGAATTATGTGACTAATCAAGAATCTAGAACTAAAATAATTTCAACCTATTCTAAATCCAGATCTATATTATCATCAAAACTAACTATCTTGTTTTCATCATTATTTTAATATATAGCATATATGCACTTTCTATTTTTAGTATATCTCAACATAATATAAATTAAGTGTATATTTTATTTAATTTTTTTAATTAATTGATCTTATATATATATATATATATATATATATATATATATATATTATCACCCTTTCCTTTATTCATTTTTATTTTCTTAATATTAACACCAATATGATCCTTATACAAAACTAAGATTAAACATATTTAGAATTTACCCTAATTGGGATTACGATGAATAACTTAATCTAATTTAGATAAAAACTAATATGTGAATTTAAATTACTAAATGTGGCATTTAAGTATTAATTTGAATATAAAATATTGAAATATATTTCAATGATTTGATAAATGACATATGTTAACTATAGTAAGTACAATAAATAAATAAATAAGTGCATAGATTTTTTATTTGATTGGTTGACTGTGATTGACTTCTAATAATGGAAACCAAACTTAATAAATCCCATGATTCATCAAATTTGGCAACTATATCTCTATCTTCACATGTTTAGTTTTGTTATATATGGGTAAGTATCAACTATCGATACTGAGCTATATTGGTTGGT